>JAUJYZ010000096.1:0-168002 GCA_033675265.1 Actinostola sp. cb2023 | reverse complement strand
GGAGATGTTTATCTATGACTCACCGACAAACAGTCTCCCTCGTCACGCAACTGTCATTCAGATTGTCATAACGTTTGGTATGGCCGGCCTATCACGTGGATGGCCGGCCTGTGGACCAATATTCAGTATACCGAGCTATAGACTAGCCTGCGGAGGAGGCTAACTTTCGGAACTTTACAGTATATCAGTAAAAACGTTAATAGCCCGACTTCACGCTACTAGAGCGTCTTGTTTCAATCTAAATATAGAATATAGGGGCATAGCCAGGATTTGTTTTCGAGTGACGCACGTGCGTCGTGGCGTTCGGCTATAGCTACGCCCCTGCTCACTACCATCACATTCGATATTTTATACTCGTGACGTGACTCGTTCATCTAAGTACATCTATTTTATTACTGACACTGCATTACGCTTTCGCAGTGGTATCAGAGTACACATGATAATAATAAACACAATCAAATCTACAATCTAACTATTTACATCAATAAGTAAATCAATAAAAACCAAAATGGTTGAATTCCCCTACCAACATTAACTGATAACGATAACAAAATTAAGACAAGTGAAGCTCCAATGAACATTGTGAGTCGAATAAATTAGCATAAGTTGCCGCTGTTGGTCATTGTTGAGTCAACACTCGCCTCGTTAGTTTGGTTGCAGTTAAGTATTAAGGTAAGCGAAGTATTTTTTTAGTAGAGAAAGCTTCAAATATCATTATTTAAGCTGCAGAGTTTTCAAGGCCATTGCATTCATTTAGATATAAGCTAAGTCTTTGATTCTCAAGAGAAAATCCCAACAGTTCTAGCGAGTTTCAAATGCAGATAAAAGATCGATATGCGAATAATAAAGAATTTATTCAGTTGAATAGAAAAATGGATTGAAGTTCGACATGATTCGATCAAGTGTTATTTATTTGGGTGTTTCTTGGTGCTACAGTCTGCATTGTATTTCTTGGTTAGGTTTCTTTGTATGCAGCCGGGGTATTGTTGATCAAGTTCATTCTTCTCGTTCTTTGTGTTCCCAAGAAACCTCCATTTATTTGCAAATGTAGTGGCTGAAAGTTGCGTGTTAGACTGAAATCCAGTCCATCGGAATGTAGAATGATTATATTCACTTGAGAGTAGACAATTGTTCTCGATCAGTGTTATAATATTTCCCTCAAAGATGATCCCCAGTGCCGTCAACTGATTCAATCAAGTGATTCGACAAGGATTGTAAACATTATTTCCAAGTGGAAATACAACATAAAGAGCCACATTTCAGTACTGTCAACCATCTAGTTTGTATGTCGAAATTCCAATACATCTCAGTGTCATTACTGCAATTACCGTATATTCCTTTGCTTATAGATATAAAAGTCTGAATAAGAAACAAATTCCCAAAGCATTCGATTCTGGTACAATATCACGCCATCATGAAACGCGTGTTAGTTTGCTACAAGCAAGTCATCAAATCTGCAAGGCATATATTAGTAGCCTTAATTCCCTGATACCGACACTGATCAACAGCAGTAATAAACTAGTATATAGTGAATGCGAGGGAATTCTTGCTGCATTAATGACGATAACAAAATAAGATAAGTGAAGCTCCAATGAACATTCTATAGTCGAATTAGCATAAGTGTCGATAATTCATTGTGCAGTCAACACTGCTTCACTGCTTCATCACTCGCTCGGTTGGTAGGTCCCAGTGGAACACCCACACCTAAGTATTATGAGGAGTAACAATTGTTACTAGTATTCATATTTGGGGTTAGGTAGGCAGCAGGGGCGTACGTAGCGTGCATATACGCACATACGCACATACGCACGTGCGTACAATTTAAAATATTAAAAATATAAATATTAAAAGAAACATAAAAATATTTAAAAAAAATGAAATCTAAGACAAAATCTTAACAGCTGAATTAGTTTAAACTTCCTGGAAACTACTCAAAGAAGGCAGGAAAATGCTATTTTGGAAACCCTATACCTCAAAATGTTTCGGGGAGCATGCCCCGAAATCTCCCCAAAAAACTGAGTGATAAATGCATTTTACTATGTATTTATGTAGCGAGAAAGTCCGCTGGAAAACGAAGAAAATGGTATTTCCAAGGCTCTAGATTTCTAAATTTCTAAATAGAGCCTGCTTTCGGATTTGATGCACCGAATCTTTTGTACGGCCATAGGCGGCGCAGTGAGGAGGAGGGACACAGGCAGCTCAACCATTGCTTTTGAGGCTACTAAATAATTCAAAAAATGATATTTGCGTCTTTTTTTGATGGGTTCCCTGTGGTAAAGCGCGCGTGCGCAATACATATGTTGGGTTCCCTGTGCTGAGTAATGTCCTATGTTGGGCTTCCTGTGTGCATCCCGCGCGTCCCGCAGCAAATGTGTATAGAGTCGTTTTCGTATGAGTGGGAAGTAGTTACGGTACGGTTCGTGCCGTGACCGTATCGCGCCATCATCGTGCGGTATCCAAGCATTCTGATTGGTTGAGAAATGATTTCGAGCGATTTGATTGGTTGAATACAATGTGTTCGATTCCGTACCGTGACCGTAACTCCGTACCGTAGGTTTCCCACTCATACGAAACCGACTCTATTGAAACAAGGTATGAAACTCCAGTCACGTGATGGCCTGATGTGCGGCGCAAGAGCAAGTAGATGGTGCATGCACTTTTCCGTGAGCCGAAGAGCCGAAGTCGTCGTACGCTACAGGCCCGTGGGGGGTACCCAGGGTAAAGTCGTTATTTTGTCGTTAATGGCGGGGCGTGGAAGAGAAGTTCATACCAAGAAAGACTGATTTTTTCGGTGTAAACGTTGGGATTCTTTTAATTCCCTATTCATGGTAAGTTTAGAAGTTCACAATTCATGTCAACTTTAAGTAAATCTAGAAGAAATTCGACGGTTTTAAAGTAGTCCTTTTTCATTTTGAATGGTTGAGAAACTTTCGATGTGTTGTGCTCGACACGTGAGAAAGTTTTGTTGAAAATAAACTGAACTAAAAGTACTTTTTGTCATGGTTTTTACGTAGTATTTGCTCTAAATGTTCTCTAATGAAAGGACTTGCCTATACTAGGGCAGAGGGGCTGCTTAATACTCCTCAACAAATCAGTTTTTTTCTATAAATTATGACTGAACTATTTCAGTATTTGACAAGTGTGTAGACTGTAGTTGTCAGTGATCGAAATACACTTCAACAAGGAACCTCTCTCAACTGACTGATTTTACTTTATCTGTTTAAACATTACTGACTCTCTCGTCTAGAAAGTGTTTGACATAATTTTGAACTTTACTTATAGTTCTTCTGACACAAGGGAACGCCAACACAGCATAAACCATCTGAAGCAAAAATATAGACAAACTCAAATTCACCGGCTGCATGACATCGAAGGAGACATGAATGGCGATGGACTCGTGAAGCTGCCGTGAACTAAAATATTAACAGTTGTTCGTTATTGTCATTGAAATAGCACGACACATTTAGCAAATATTAAAGTCTTACTATCATCTGAGAGAAACAGAGTAATTTTAACGGCGTATTTTTCGTAACGGAACGTAAGTAAGCTTATCGCTTCCAACTTCGATGTTTGCTATTCAATACACCTTATTCACGCGTGCTGGTTTTCGAGATCAGAATACTAGGATCTTTCTCATACAAATGACCACTGCCATCTGAAAAAGCAATTATTCATTAATATCTTTGGAAAATTCCAATAGTATTGGATAAAATCCCGAGAAGATATCGTAAATGACATTTATAGAGTTTAGTATGGGATTTTGCCGTCATGCGTACCAAGCCTCGTTCTGATGTATTTTCAGAATTAAAAACGTTCATAACTCCGCAAGGACATGTCATTTTTCTCTAAAACATTTACAGTTATCTTATATCAATATCTTCTTTTAGTGGAAAGTGTTAAACCTTAAAATTAAGCAATTTCGAAAAATTTGGTACGCATGACGGCGAAATCCCATACTAAACTCTATAAATGTTATTTACGATATCTTCTCGGGATTTTATTCAATACTATTGAAATTTTCCAAAAATATTGATGAATAATTGCTTTTTCAGATGGCAGTGGTCATTTGTATGTGAAAGATCCTAGTATTCTGATCTCGAAAACCAGCACGCGTGAATAAGGTCTATCAGTCATGATCAGTCATTCACAACTTGTCCGTTGTGTATAATATTATTTCATTGTTATTAAGCTTATTTCCATGCTATTACTGTCAATATAGTGAATAAATTGCACAGAAAGTAACGGCAAAACAGTGTGTAAAAAGCTAGTAAACTTATTGTTGAAATAAATACGTTTGTTTGTCATTTTGTGTACAAGTACTAATAGCAAATGTGTTGCAGTACTAAATATTGAGACTATTCAGCATTTATAAAACACAATGCGTCAATTTTGAAGATTTTAATCGATAAAAATCGAAATACAAAACAAATGACAGAGGTCAAAACAGAAAACAAATAAAGTATATTGTAGATGTTTTGACTCATGTTTAGTGAACATATCAATGTTAAAACTTGCCAAAAAGAGCATCGTTCAGATTTGCCGAGCGCTTGTCGATGCCTTCTCGAAGGTAAAATCCGACTACTTCACGGAAAAGTGCACCATCTACTTGCTTCGCACATCGATCCACGACGCTCAAAATTTCAAAAAGACGACTGACACTTACAAAATGTTTCGAGAATACGGTAAAGTTTAGTTATTCGAAGAAAATTGAATTTTCACATCACATTGACAAAATTAGGGTCAAAAACGTATTTGTCACATGACCGAGTTTCATACCTTGTTTTAATAGTCTATACACACAGGAAGCCCAACATAGGACATTACTCAGCACAGGGAACCCAACATATGTATTGCGCGCGAACACGCGCTTTACCACAGGGAACCCATCAAAAAAAGACGCAAATATCATTTTTTGAATTATATAGTAGCCTCAAAAGCAATGGTTGGGCTGCCTGTGGGAGGGACTGAACCCATCATGCATCGCCAATTTTGCGAAATAATTTCACTCCGGAGGCGCAAGGAAATGTTTAAAGTGCCTATGAAACGAAAAAACAGACCCCGTTTTTATTTGCTAGCTACGAAAGTTTACAATTTGCTTGTTTACATGGCGTTATATTAATAAAAAGTAAATTGAGCTACGGGAACATTTTTTATTTCGCGCACGAAGTTGGACATTTTGGGTTTCACAGTGCGACAATTCCCGCTCGGTCAAATTATAGAAATGTGACGTCAAGAGTTGTGCAAACAAAGACATACACAACTTATGACGTCACCGAGCCATTGTCAAGGGCCCAGTCTCTTGTCGCACATTTTGGTTGAAAATGATAATTTTCGAACCGCGGAAAGAAAATGTTCGCACGCTCAAAGTCGATGTTTAAATACAGCAAATGTTCAGAGAAAGACCAAACAACAATAATGTACAATAAAACAAGGATCGACATTTTCGTTTCATAGGCACTTTAATTAAGCGCATTAGATCATATTTACATGTAATTTTTGCGCTATATAAGTATTAAATTATTTATTATTATATCGTATTTGAGCAATATTGTTCCCAAATTACTATGGATATTCCTATATTTTCCACGAGCTGTATATCTATGGAACAATCTACCGTAACTTGCAACTCTTGAAACTACACTCTTTAATTTGGCCACTACATTAGTCTCCTCCCATCGTACAAACCGCCGTAATTTTGCCGTAATATAGTATTATTACTCGTGCCCAGGCCGAAGGCCGGCGCACGAGTCTAAGATTCGAGACCGTATTTTTTCCCCTTCTTGTTGGTACCGGTCGCGATATGGCAGGAGCCAAAAAGTCTGGCCAGAAGAGAGATTACAAAGCACAAACCAATCAGGAAGCACCGGAGGTGAAGGGGCAAAAATCTAAGTGTATTCTCCTCTAAATTTAGATTGAACTCGACGATTCGTAGATCTCTATCTTTGCTCACCAACACACACCATTGGTAGAACCACAGGTAGCCCAAGCTCAGTATCAGTGGCGTAAATACAGTAAATGTATAGGCTTTCTTGTTCTGGTGTACTTGAATAAATAAATAAAATATCGTTTGCCTTTATTCGACTCGTACTTGTTCCTTGTGTTGTCCTTTACCTCTGTAGGAATTTCTAGGCCATTCCGCTTGAAATTGAGAGAGTTACGGCGGTTTAAAAAAAGAATCCCTACCAGTAAGAAAATATAGAAGGTAGGTGGTCACTCATGGCCGCCAGCGAACTCACATGGTCCCACTCAAATGCTCGTAAATCTCTCGAAACTAGACATAACGCCAAATTTCTTTCGGTAAACTGTAGTCCAATACAAGTCCGATAAATCACACTACCATTCCTTTCTCTTACTCATCGCTATCTGCATCCATGAGAAAGGTTTTTGTGACTTTCATCGGCAACATGAACCTCTGTACCTTCAAGTCTGACACGGATTTTGAACGGCCGTCCAAAAATGCACACACCGGGGAGGGACAGAGGTACATTTGACACTTGAATAAAATTTCCGTACGGCCTCCCGTGAGGATTGCAACCATATCTTGTCAGAGATTATGACAAAATATTTTCTTCGAATTCGTGTTTGTTTTCAATACCCCATTTGGAATTTGCTCCAAAGGCCTTTTCCTTGAAATCAGAAGCATTAATTTGACAGAAGAAATACTGTAATCTATGATAGAACGAAATTTTATTCAAGTGTCAACTTGATTAGATTATTACTACTGCACGTTCGTATTTTGAACGAGCTTCACGCTCCTGGACGACACGTGTTGAAATAAACTATTGTATTGTACCTTTGTCCCTCCCCGGTGTGTGCATTTTTGTACGGCCGTTCAAAATCCGTGTCAGACGCTGGCGGCCATGAGTGACCTACCTTCTATATTTTCTTACTGGTAGGGAATTTTTTTTAAACCGCCGTAACTCTCTCAATTTCAAGCGGAATGGTCTAGAAATTCCTACAGAGGCAAAGGACAACACAAGAAACAAGTACAAGTCGAATAAAGGCAAACAATTTTTTATTTATTTATTCAAGTACACCAGAACAAGAAAGCCTATACATTTACTGTATTTACGCCACTGATACTGAGCTTGGGCTACCTGTGGTAGAACATGCCAAAGCCACAGCTATCCCATAATTGACAAACGAAGACTATAGAGTCATTCTTCCGTGACAATCTCCGATATACTTGACCCTGTTTTTTGATCATACGTTCAATGCACATTATGACAATGACAATGACAGTTGCGTGACGAGGGAGACTATTTGTCGGTGAGCTTAGATAAAGATCTCCGAATCAGTACGTACTTGGTACGTCTTGAGGTTGCATAGGTCAGATGGTTCTTATTAACTCCATCTCAGAACACAATCGCACCAGGGCACGAGTGAACGCTCAATGAGCGTCTTGTTTCCTTTTTAACTTAAGGTGGTTCCAGCATAATGAATGACCGGTTTGCCGTATTTTTTAACTCGCTCGCTCCGCGTCAATATTGCTTGGATTGTTTTCTGCTTAACACAAATACTAATTCAACTATTCTGCCTTTCGATGATGTATTCAAAATTATCATTGTAAGCTGCATTTGTGAATGCCAGCTGATATTCGAACGACACCATGTTCACTAAAACTGCTGCCAAGCGTTATTCCCTAGTACGATTATTTTTAAACTTCGTCAACGGCCTTTTAAGGTTTCCTAGTAATGTTCTGAGGAGGTAAGAAGGAAATCGTTCGAGCCGAAATCACGTAACAACACAGGTCCGAATATTGACAACAAACATATGAACTGGTCAACACAGTGTCATAGAGTGGCAACCATTCGACCGATTTTAACGATTTTAATGCACCAGTATTATCCACTTTTCATAACACTGCTGTCCAAAGCTCATACTTTTAACTTAAATACTGACTTTGCAGATGGATTTTGAGCAAAGGCATCTAAACGCTTGAGAATGTCACATTTTTAAAAATTCACATTTTCTCAACTTTCTCGTTCATTCGCTCAACCAAATCGTAGATATTCTAGTGACAGTAAGTCTAACCCTTCCTGGATATGTTGGACTATTCAGCTGGGTTTGAGCGTGCGAAATGTTAGGAAAAAAAGAATAAATAGCGAGACTGGTCGACTCGCATGAAAACTTCGCCGAGAGTCAATGATAATATATTCAATCACGAACTTTTTCGGCGCTTCGGCAGTTTCACTCGAGTGAACGGGTGTAATGTATGCGCATTTAATTAGTCACGTTATCCGTGACAATAGCGAACTCTTTTTATTTATTCTTCTAGACGTGACCAAACGCTTTGATTTTTTTTCCTAGTTGTTATTTATCATATAGCCGTGCGTATTGATCATTGTGAGATATATCATATATGATTTAGTTGTTGTTTGAATAACGTTTACTACGTTTTCTATGTCTGGATGACAGTGTTCGTATATACATTTGAAGTCAAGCACAAATATAAGAAATGAGTACTACAATGATGGGTGATCCTTGCTTTTATATCACTGCACAAATTTTTTTCTGCCCGAGCGCAGCTGATGCAGTACTTTCACACATGTGGCAGTCAGCTCTACTGCAGCTAAAAATGCAATGTCGTTTCTGGATGTGTCGTAACAGCAATCATGGACAAATTTTCAATATCTCGAGAGGAAAAACGAAAACGTGGCGCCTTGTTCGTCGAGTCTGTACTCATTTTTAAAAAGAGTTCGCTATTGTCACGGATAACGTGACTAATTAAATGCGCATACATTACACCACGTTCACTCGAGTGAAACTGCCGAAGCGCCGAAAAAGTTCGTGATTGAATATATTATCATTGACTCTCGGCGAAGTTTTCATGCGAGTCGACCAGTCTCGCTATTTATTCTTTTTTTCCTAATATTTCGCACGCTCAAACCCAGCTGAATAGTCCAACATATCCAGGAAGGGTTAGACTTACTGTCACTAGAATATCTACGATTTGGTTGAGCGAATGAACGAGAAAGTTGAGAAAATGTGAATTTTTAAAAATGTGACATTCTCAAGCGTTTAGATGCCTTTGCTCAAAATCCATCTGCAAAGTCAGTATTTAAGTTAAAAGTATGAGCTTTGGACAGCAGTGTTATGAAAAGTGGATAATACTGATGCATTAAAATCGTTAAAATCGGTCGAATGGTTGCCACTCTATGACACTGTGTTGACCAGTTCATATGTTTGTTGTCAATATTCGGACCTGTGTTGTTACGTGATTTCGGCTCGAACGATTTCCTTCTTACCTCCTCAGAACATTACTAGGAACCTTAAAAGGCCGTTGACGAAGTTTAAAAATAATCGTACTAGGGAATAACGCTTGGCAGCAGTTTTAGTGAACATGGTGTCGTTCGAATATCAGCTGGCATTCACAAATGCAGCTTACAATGATAATTTTGAATACATCATCGAAAGGCAGAATAGTTGAATTAGTATTTGTGTTAAGCAGAAAACAATCCAAGCAATATTGACGCGGAGCGAGCGAGTTAAAAAATACGGCAAACCGGTCATTCATTATGCTGGAACCACCTTAAGTCTATGTTCTTCATCACCTATTATTGTTGTTATTGTTATGTCATTTTTATAGTTCTTAGTTATAAAGAAGGAGTTATCAATTGGAACGTCATCCTGTTAGAGTGCAAACCATATGTCCGTGAAACAGTACTAACTAATTAGTACTAAATAGCACTAATGAAACAATAGAAAACAATGGAGATAACACTATTTAGTACTATTTAGTAATAGTACTATTTCACGGACATATGGTTTGCACTCTACTGCCTCCAATGGTATATCATTCCTATATTGAATACTTCAATTTGTAACTCATATTTACTACATGTATTTATTCGAGGCGAACTCTGATCTATAAACTGAACTAAACTAAAGCGCGAATTGAAATCTACAGCAGTTTTACGAATTTACTGAGACGCCTAAGAATAATAATTAGTTATTTCATTCCCTTTATTTGCAGTGTTTAACTTCAGTTGGATATTATTGATCGCAAAATCACCCAAGACTCTTCTCAGTCAACTTTGGAAAGTTTTACTAAAATCCATTACAAGCACCGCTCGATTGCGAAACTCCTGAAATCCAAAGTTTTAAACTAAAGTACGTACGCAGTATAAGATGGAATACAAATCCAAGAATCGTTTGACGTCGCTCTGTTTCCTTGCCATGGGATTTTGGATGTCCATCGTAGCTTTCACGATTACATGGATAGCCACTGAAGACTTGCTGGCAGGTACCACATGGTCAACCACCATCGTATTCATTGCATTTTCTATTCCACACATCGTCAGCAAAGTTTTAAGTCCCATCATTCTAAGAAGAATTCCATTTCTGTGCTCCATGATTGTTCTGACTGTAATGTTGGCTGGATCACTGCTGATCGTCGTGCTAGTGGAGAATGTAACCTTACGGTTCATTGGAGTAGCATTTCTTGGAAGTGCTTATGGTTTTGGTTTAGTAACATGCTATCAAATGCTTGCTTATTACGACAATGCTGATGACCTTGCCAGCACCTTCATGGTCGGTATAAATATGTCAGCATTTTTCGCCTCACTTGGATATACAGGTAATTATCTCCCACTTTGCGCATATGTGGATAATATTCGATTGGAATGTGATACGTATACAGTGGTGGAGGAACGATGATGGATAATAGTGGGGGGTTGGAGGGAGGAGAAATGAGGTGATCATCATGCGGTATGAGATTGGTGAATGCCACTTTTCTTCACATTCACTTTTTGCCATGCTTGAATGGACATGTTGAAAAGAGGGGATAAACTTCACAAGGGGCGAAAAGGAATAAAAAAAACAACGGATTCCATGAGGGGTCTATACGGGCCATGGAGGGTCATGAGGGGTCTATACGGGCCATAGAGGGTCATGAGGGGTCAGTGCATGCACAGTCACAAAGGGTTCATGATGGGTCCATTCAGGGGCATGAAGGACCATGAGGGGTTCTCCTAATTTCCTCCCCATTTGCTTCTTTTTTTCCTTTCTCTAGCCCCATTTCCACCAAGGTGCGCCGAATACGCACATAATTTCTCCAGTATGTTCACCACATTAATTTCGAAAATGCACCAAATGTACTCAAATATTCGCTGTTAGCAGGTAGGCCGAAGGCCGAAGGCACGGACAAAAGTCTCAGCAAAGACGGTTCCCAGTGAACCAGAGCGACCGGTCTGTCTGCTGATTTTAATAACGGAGATCAGCAGTTTAATCGCTCTGGATCGGCCTAACATTTAGTACATTTGTTTGTGACGCACCAGCAGCACTATTAATACATTATGGCGACAGTTAGATTTATATTATCCGCCGACACACTGATGTACCTGACGAGTGATAGACTGCCTTTCTCTAAATTTCAGGTCTGACTACATGGCTTTGTGTGGCACCTCGTCTAGCTGTAGCTGGCCTTATACCGTTGTGTTTTCTGCCAATACTCTTCTACGTTTTTCTCAACAAAGAGCCCTTAAAAAAACAATCCACAAAAAGTGCTACTAACCGCCATGATATCAAGTACACAGCTTTAGAAGATCAAAACCCACAGAAGATTAACGCTGTGCATCAAGTTTGGCCAATTGTTACCTATATGTTCATTGGTAGCTGTTCCATTCAACTCTCTATGACGACCGTTCTGTCAACTCTTCCATTCTCCAACTCTCCATTCCCACCTCGTGATCACTATCAGTACTACAGATTACTCAGTGACGTTGGGATATTCTTCGGCGGAATAGAAATCGTTCTTGTGTCATGCTTGCGCAGTGAGTGGATAGAGCTTTTCAAAGTTCGAAAACTGTGGATTCCCATTTCCCTGAACGTTGGCTGCTTGATGTTCTTCCTGTTCGCTTCCTGGTACCGTTTCATTCCAGACGTTTACTTTGTATTAGCGCTGGTTTTTGTCCAGGGGCTACTCGAAGGTTCTATTGCCGTTAATTGTATTGGTCGTGCCGCGTCTCTATATACAGAAGCAGACGAGAAAGTCATGGCAATGGTGTTTGTAGAAGTTGGGCTCTCTGTAGGTTGGATATCATCAGGATGTCTAGGTCTGTTTGTTGAAAGATATCTGAGAGAGCATTGTACAAATCGCTTATTACTGGGTAGATATTGTCTGGCTCGACATTCTACATTTAGTGGGTGGAGCACAAACAAACAGTGTAAGCTATAGGTAGAATATAAGATGAAATCACAAGGCTTACACCCACCACTACTAATGTGTTGTGAGGTGTAACTATAAAGAAATCCGATAAACAACAAAAGTTCAAACACTGCCTGTTAGTTTCACTTTACTTGTATTATGATTGGTCACCCGCATTTTAATCATTTACGAATTAGGTAATTATTATTGTAACATGAAGCCATAGTATGCTGTAATCGGACGCGCGTAATCTACTCTATCTCGACCTCGCTATTCTACACGCTACTCAATATAAGGATACCCAAGAAACTCTAAGAAATATATATACGTATACCAAAGTAAGTTACATTGATTCAGTATTATAGCTATGTAACATCTTAGGAATGGTAGTTTGTATGCGATCGTGCCTAGCGTACATTGTAACAACTAAACCGGATTATACAGTTATATTTTAGACCTTATTTGTAATGTAAAATACTTATACGAATGTAAACCTAAGTTAGCTTTGTCTATTCTGTATTGCAGTTTGACTGACCACTTTATACTACAAGAAATCGCACTTCAATCGACCAACTTATAAGCTACACTATCTACAATAGGGCTGTCCACAAGTTGCTTGGCAACTTTTGCGCAACTTTTCCGATTTCAGGCAACTTTGTTTATTTCGAGCAACTTTTTTTCTTTTGGGCAACCTATTTGTTTCTTAAACATTTCCACAAATTAAAACAAATTAATTAGACCTTTAGTAAGCACTAAAATTCGTTTGTTTCGCTTTATGGGTCGACATAATACAGTTTGTAAACAGCATGCAGTGTTCAGGACTGGGTTAGTGCATTTGGAGTAGTAGTGGGCTGCCTGTGGTTATTTGAAAAGGTGATTCAGATGGTCAGCGGTTACTTTTTATAGAAGGCATACTAAATACTACATATGGAAAGAAAGAGAGAACAGTGACTGTATGTGAAATGATAAAAAAGGATGAATAATAGAAAGTAAAAAATAAAATGAAATGTGGGTAGAGAGATAGAAAATAAAATAAAGGGTACAGGAAATTAAAATCAAAAGATAAAGAATGAATGAAGCCGAAAGGAAATGAAAACTGAAAATAAAGTACAAATATAAATAGTTTACATAGACAGGGGAGGGGAGACTGTGGCAAAGAGGGGAGGGAGGGGAGGGTGGTAGTGTGAAATTGCACGATTTGCCGTCTATAAAAAAATAAATGTTGAACATTCCAGTTAACAAGTTATATTATATGGAAAATAAAATAAGAAAAAGTTAGAAATATTCCTTTGATTGGGTAATTAGCATCTTATTATAGTAAATATACGAAGCAACATTGTAGCAACTTTAAGATTTTGGAGCAACTTTTGAGCAACTTTTAGAGTTTTGGAGCAACTTTTGAACAACTTTCTGAGAAATTTTGAGCATCTTTTTAAACAATTTATTTTCATTCTATTGTATATTATTTGAGGACCTCCCTGAAAACCACGTTATGTGATGGGCGCTTCATCCTTAAAGATTAAATATTATTATTATTATTAACTTGTGGACAGCCCTAATCTACAACAATCGCCATTTAATAAAACTTTGTGCGTTCTGATTGGTATCCCCATTCTATTCTGTCACCTGTAGTCGTTGATTGGTTAATATTTTTTCGCTTTGAATGTGCACAGTAAAGGATACCGCATAATTTAGCGCGGGCTCATTCAAAATGGTGGTCGAAGAGTCATGTTCGCGACAAGAAAATTTTCACACAAAAAGTTGTTTCAATCACTGTTCTTTGCAATTGAGTGTAGGAACAATGCTAGTTGCTAGTTGCGAGTTGCGAGTTGCTAGTTGCGAGTTGCGAGTTGCGAGTTTATTTTAGTAAAAAAAGCTCAGTAACAAAAATCAAACGTTCCAATCCAAACTTTATTTGTGGTTGTTAACATTAACAATCACTAAAATTAATTAATTGCAAATTAGAAATCGTATAAATGATTTCATAAAAAAACATGACTTGTGTGACTTCCGTTTGACCTAAAACCTAGCTTTCGCCTATGGGCTGATGTCCTTAACCGTTTTTGATGTGGGTGTATAGCATTTAAGCTGCTTTATTTCGTAGCCGATTTTTTGACTATTTCAAATAAGTGAACAACTGGAGAATGATTTCATAAATTGCGTTAGACTGATTCCAATAAACCTGGGCATTACTAACTCCACCAATATACACTATTAGACACTCACTCGTATCGTTTCAACACCATTCATCCATATCATTTATACAGTCATTTGCAAAAATTCTGGCCGCCACGATATATCAATATATCGGATGCATTATGGGTAATTAAATAATACTATTTTGAGTTTCCTAACTTATTAAATGAAGCAAAATTTATAAACAACAAACGTAAGACTAAAATAAACATTATACTAAATATTTATACCAACTTTGCTGGTGTTAACCCGCTTTAAGGGGAATTTGCTATTATTTAATTACCCATAATGCACCCGATATATTGATATATTGATATTTCGTAGCGGCCAGAATTTTTGCAAATGACTGTATCATACGATACACTATATCATTATCATTACATTCACTCTTTTATTTTCTATTATTTCTTTGCATATACAGCTATTTCAAAAAAGGTTGGTGGAGGTTTTGTTGCATCTTGCATACCAAGCCCGAAATGCACTATGGCGATGTGAATGGAGTCAGCGGAAGGTCACAACAATATGGACTCTGGGAATTTTCCAAAACTTTGTCTTCGCAATATGGAGCCGGCATATTTTCTTCTGTATGTGCATGCTGACATTATTTATATATGATCTACAAAACATTTCGGGCTTGGTATGCAAGATGCAAGATGCAACAAACCTTCACCAACCTTTTTTGAAATAGCTGTATATAGTTGTATGTGATATTTACTGCATGAGCGGCCGTGTTGCATGTATCGCTAGATCTATATTTCCGATACAACACGGACGCGAATGCTGTAAATGGCTTCTAAACCTCCATCCCAATTTACCTTGATTTAAAACAGCAATACACGAAATCTGAGCAAATAACACAAGAAAATTACAGAACTTTCTTGTAAAGGTACTTTTGACGTCACTGTCATGCGCAGGATACACCTCAAGTCATCCCACATTGGAAAGAGCTTTTGTATTTGTAAATAGGAAGCCGTAATGATATTCTTAACTTTCTGTCGGTGCTATGCAAAGGTCATAAGTAGCAAGATTGTAATAAGTAGAGATCGGAATGTAGAATTTAGAGTAATTAAGATGAAAAGAGATTGTAATCTGGGCTAGGCCCATTCGTTTTAATCTTAATAAAGATTTTATAAAAAAAAAAAAAAAAAAAGAGACCTGTGACCTGTGTCAGTTCTATATCACTGATATAGAACTGATGAATAAAACATTAGTGTTGTATCAGTGATACAGCATTAATGTTTTATTCATTAGGTCTGTATCACTGATACAGCACTAATGTTTTATTCATCAGTGTCTGTATCGGGGTATACAGATCCATGCATGTGACCGATTCAACCAACCTGGTTGGATCAATTGCTCATGAATTATTAATGAGGTTTAGAATATTGTTTATTGCACACGTACACGCGTTTTAACGAGTTTCTGTAAGCTCCTAAGTGTTACGTGTTTAAACTAACAACTAATCATAGTGCCATGATTCATTGGAATCATTCTATATCTACTTACTTTTACGTCACTAAACTAGAATATTATAATATATAACTGTATAACAACTGAATATATTGATTTCATTCTCCTTCCGATCCCCTGTTCCTCTCCCAAAGTCATGGTCGGATAGGCGCTTTATAACACAATGTTCATAATATGTATGAGAGTTATTGATTATTTTACTAGAACTTATATTGTAATTCTCAAAACGTTTTTCACAACTTCCTTGTGAGATGCAGATAGTTGTTGATATACATATAAGATTGATGAAATATGTATAAGACTTGGTATCAATATAGGATTCTTCTCAATGACTTCCTTGTGAGATGCAGATAGTTGTTGAAATATAATTGGTGAAATATGTAAAAGACTTATCAATAGAGGATTCTTCTCAATGACTTCCTTGTGAGATGCAGATAGTTGTTGATATATGATTGGTGAAATATGTATAAGACTTGGTATCAATATAGGATTCTTCTCAATGACTTCCTTGTTAGATGCAGATAGTTGTTGATATATGATTGGTGAAATATGTATAAGACTTGGTATCAATAGAGGATTCTTCTCATGGACACACTGGACACGGAAATGAAAGTATACATTTCCGGGTTTTCCTATTCTCTTCTCTCCGTCTTTGTAGTATTCCCACCTCATGAAATGATAACAAGATCATTAGGCGGATTTGGTGACTTTCCACAAACCTTTACTAGGGAATTTCTGCATCCATGGCATGTGGTCACTCTTGGATCACATAAAGCCAACAATGACACCTCAAATGAGCCAGAGGCCATATTTGGCTTGTACTTTTGTAATTGTTGTTGTGGTGTTGGTGGTACTTGTGGGTGTGCCGGTTGCTGCTGTATCTGTTGAGGGTGATAATATTGTTGTTGAGCTTGAGGGCCTGGACAATTCTGTTGTTGAGATTGACCGTATTGAAGCTGTGTTGGTGGTACTTGTGGGTGTGCCAGTAGCTGCTGTACCTGTTGAGGGTGATGATATTGTTGTTGAGCTTGAGGGCCTGGACAATTCTGTTGTTGAGATTGACCGTATTGAAGCTGTGTTGGTGGTACTTGTGGGTGTGCCGGTAGCTGCTGTATCTGTTGAGGGTGATAATATTGTTGTTGAGCTTGAGGGCCTGGACAATTCTGTTGTTGAGATTGACCGTATTGAAGCTGTGTTGGTGGTACTTGTGGGTGTGCCGGTAGCTGCTGTATCTGTTGAGGGTGATGATATTGTTGTTGAGCTTGAGGGCCTGGACAATTCTGTTGTTTAGATTGACCGTATTGAAGCTGTGTTGGTGGTACTTGTGGGTGTACCAGTAGCTGCTGTATCTGTTGAGGGTGATGGTATTGTTGTTGAGCTTGAGGGCCTGGACAATTCTGTTGTTTCGATTGACCGTATTGAAGCTGTGTTGGTGGTACTTGTGGGTGTACCAGTAGCTGCTGTATCTGTTGAGGGTGATGGTATTGTTGTTGAGCTTGAGGGCCTGGACAATTCTGTTGTTTTAGATTGACCGTATTGAAGCTGTGTTGGTGGTACTTGTGGGTGTACCAGTAGCTGCTGTATCTGTTGAGGGTGATGATATTGTTGTTGAGCTTGAGGGCCTGGACAATTCTGTTGTTTAGATTGACCGTATTGAAGCTGTGTTGGTGGTACTTGTGGGTGTACCAGTAGCTGCTGTATCTGTTGAGGGTGATGATATTGTTGTTGAGCTTGAGGGCCTGGACAATTCTGTTGTTTAGATTGACCGTATTGAAGCTGTGTTGGTGGTACTTGTGGGTGTACCAGTAGCTGCTGTATCTGTTGAGGGTGATGGTATTGTTGTTGAGCTTGAGGGCCTGGACAATTCTGTTGTTTAGATTGACCGTATTAAAGCTGTGTTGGTGGTACTTGTGGGTGTGCCGGTAGCTGCTGTATCTGTTGAGGGTGATGATATTGTTGTTGAGCTTGAGGGCCTGGACAATTCTGTTGTTGAGATTGACCGTATTAAAGCTGTGTTGGTGGTACTTGTGGGTGTGTCAGTAGCTGCTGTACCTGTTGAGGGTGATGATATTGTTGTTGAGCTTGAGGGCCTGTACTTGTGGGTGTGCCGGTTGCTGCTGTACCTGTTGAGGGTGATGATATTGTTGCTGAGCGTGATGGCCTGGACAATTCTGCTGTTGTTGATCATACGGCTGAGGTTGTTGCTGTTGGGGTGTAATCAGCCGTGATGTAGCACTGGATTGCTGTTCATCATTGAAACGAATACTACTAGGTATTTCAGTGAACATCTGTGATTTGAGTTGACGTATTTCAGTGTTAGTTCGAGAAACTTGAAATAGAAGGCTGCTGTTTTTGGATTCTCTAAATAGATTGATCAAAATCCATATAAGGTGTTTGCACATTTGTCCCTTATTGTTGGACACCGACAAAGTAATCACATTCACACTGAAGATGGATTGCCGGTTATTTATTAAACATGTATAGGTGTGATTCCAAATGGTTCGTATGCCCTCTCCACGCAGAACAGTGTTCTCACTTTTTAATGTAACATTAAGGCAATTATTGTTGGGATCGTACTTTAATCTTTCTGCTTTAATTTTGTCCTGACCTTTCAGTGCCTTTTCAAGGGATTTTTGAAACTTTTTACTTGGTCTTTTTCTTGTCCTGGCTGCTCGTTTAGAGTCTTCGTTGTCTTCAGAAGATGAATCGGAATCGCAAACACTAACATGCCTTTTTGCGTCTACCTCTTGCTTTTGATCTGCTTATAGTTGGCGGTTCAAAGCTGCATGTTCGTTCTATTTCGCATTCATTTTCTAATGCATCATCCACGCCTTTAACGTTGTTAAGAGCCGTGGTCTGTAATTTTCGAAAATTCGATGCAAGTGGGCAAAAATCGAAATTCATTTTAATTCACCCAAATAACCCTTATTGTGAAGTGTTTTCGAAAATCAGTCCAGAAAGTTTCAGCGATTTTTATTTTCCGAGAAATCGAGCAAATTCGAAATCACTTCCGGGAAGACCGGAAGCGCCAATTAAAAAATGCACATTTCGCCAATCTTAAACCGTCTCAAAAAGCCACAGGACGATTAATTTCGAAACTTTGTTTTTGCCACAATTAAAGTCCACTATGTTGACGTTGGAACGAACCTAAATTTGTTTCCATAGCAGGATCTTAAGAAATATTCTGAGTCTCTGAAGTAGCCCTCGTGTGACCTCAAACTCAGAAGGCTAATTTAGGTCAAATTGAAGGTAGCTAAATGCTTTCCGGTACACAAAGGTTTGGCATAAAAATTGAATCATAGTCAAGCTATACCTTTCTAATTTATCATATCAAAATTTTTACTGGCGGCCAGCAAATAGTCTCCCGTGGAGAGGACTAAACGTTTCTAGTATTTTCACCAAATCGGCACTTCGTTACGAATCTATAATTAGCACTGAATGTAATTATCGTAACAGATATTATGTAAACACGTAAAATCAGTTTGAATTATACACTAGAATGTTCTATGATAGTGACCAAACTAAAGCTATTCGATATGAAGCAAGTAAAGGAAGTCCTCAGCTCTTTTATACAAGTACGCCGAGTACGACATAAAAGTACCGGTCACGCAACACGGAATAACAATAAAACGAGTTACTTAACGTTTGAAAAACCTTTTCTGCAGCTAAAACACCTAAAATGCTTTACTGAAGGCCACCATGATAAGAGAAACCACTTTTAGTGAATCCTTCCTGGACGCGAAAGTTATACTGGGGCCGTAACTACAGCATGAGAGCGTGACGCGCGTGTGTGTAAATTCTCTTACACGGTTCTTCTTGTAATATTAAACAAAAATAAACGACTCTCTAATGCATTTGCTGTCACCCCAAATGATTTTAGATCTAAGAGGTAAACAATTCAACTCGATTATTTATCATTACTCACGGTGAGCCGTGTGTCACAGCGTCCCAGGGGGGGGGGGGGGGGGGGGGGGGGGGGATACTCAGAGGTATCAGTGACGGGGAGGTTTGAAATTCGCCGCTGGGGACTTTTTGAGGGTTACCAATTTTCTGGTGAACTTTTTTTGATATAAAGATTCTGGCAAGGACTTGCTTGGGAGTTGATAAAAATGATATCCTACCGTTCTCGATTTTATGCGTGATAGTGATAGTGATAGTGACCAAACTAAAGCTATTCGATATGAAGCAAGTAAAGGAAGTCCTCAGCTCTTTTATACAAGTACGCCGAGTACGACATAAAAGTACCGGTCACGCAACACGGAATAACAATAAAACGAGTTACTTAACGTTTGAAAAACCTTTTCTGCAGCTAAAACACCTAAAATGCTTTACTGAAGGCCACCATGACAAGAGAAACTACTTTTAGTGAATCTTTCCTGGAAGCGAAGGGGGTAGTGAGGGGGGGGGGGGGGGGGGGGGGGGGGGGGGGCGGTATATGGACTTTACGGATATGATCGGTATGGTTTTTCGAGTTTCTGGTCACAACTTCATTTACATGTCATTTAAACACTGTATAGATAATTTGTTTCATTTGTCTTATAGAGGGATATAAAATTTTAAAATTTGTCCTGAACAGGGTAATATGGAAATTTAATATTTTTTTGCATTAAACAGGGTAACGATTTCAGAGTCCCATCGGCACACCCCTATCCAAATTTAAGCCAGACAGCAATTTGATAGAGCCCTGCAGTGAACAACACCAGTTCCCAGTATTTTCCTGTCCATAGAGCGGTTGTGTCGGTATCTCCCAGAGCGCATCAGCTCTTGATCATCACATACCTTATTACACTTTATTTTCGCGACACTTTAATTTCGCGATTTGGAAATGGTTTTATTTCGCGACACTCTATTTTCGCGATTTTGTTAAATTTGTACATGTAGTAACTGATCATGAGTCACTTTATTTTCGCGATTTCGTCGATAAACCAATTAAATACCTTCGCTATTTGACTTAAAAACGAAAATAAACCACATTACATGTAAAATTTTTGTATTTGTTTCGTATTTCTCTTATGTCTTATGTCAAGAGAAAATTAGGTAAGAGAAGGAATCCCTGGTATTGGGGTCTTGACCCATCATGTGCCCCGTAATGCTATTTTTAGAATCAATCTATCTTTAGAACGGAACGTGATTGGTCAGATCATATAAGGCGAGGTCGCGGAGGCCGTTACGCACGGTTTTGAATCAGGTTTTGAATTGAGCGAAGTCAAGCGAAGAAAATCTTCTCAACTTAGCGAAGATTTTACAAATTTTTACTTCGACAACTCAATAAAGGATTTTACCAAATTATCCTTTTGGGATTTGACTGAAATTATTGTGAATTTGGGACACTTGAGACGATTCTAAATAGAGGAAAACAGCTTCAGTTTGCCGTGTCCTTCGACAGAGAAAACCGATAATTTGTTGTAGCCGGCGTCTTGTAGGACTGCAGATGGTTGAATTAAATTTTCATGTCCACAATATGGCTGGTACTTCAAGGTTTTGGTGATGTTGGCTCTTGTATAGTTTCCTTCGTGTTTTCCAACCTGAGAATGACGCTTGGACTTCGTAATTGTTGAATACAAGTGCCGGTAAGACCACTTTAACTTTAGAGTTTGTTTTCGTGATTGCTTTGACTTTGATCGTTGTGTAGTTTATATTTGTAGCACCTTAATTTTGCTCAATTCGCCTGAGTATTCGTAAAATCCTTCAATGAATCTTAGATAATTAAATTGTGGCCTTTTCTCAGAGAGTTGACGATATTGTTTCGCTCATGCAGTTTTGTATTTGTATTCAGTGCAGACTTTGCATGTAAACATCATAGAAATCGTGCGACCACTGCTTTGTTATCTTGGAGCAGAAGCTGTGTAGTATTTTGCTTTTCTTTTTACTGCGGTTCTCAGTATTATGCGAACTCAGACATTCAAACAGTCGGCTGGACTTGGTTTTTCGCTACCCGTGAATCAAATTCAAAACTCAAACGAATTCCAAACTAAATACATTCTTCGACCAAATGATCCATAATTTAGCTCAAAATCATATTTGGTTTCCATTTGGTGGGTCGACCTTCTGACTTTTATTTTTAAGTTTACTGATTTTTTATGTCGATTGACGGCAGCGAAAAACCAAGTTCCAGCCGACTGCTTGAATGTCTGAGTTCGAATAATACTGAGAATCGCAGTAATGACAACAAATAAAAAGTTTTTGAAAGGAAAAACCAAGGTAAGGTTGAGTATTTTAAAATTCTACAAGTCAAGAGTGGTTGCGCGGGCATGGTAACTAAAGCTAAAAATAGCTTCGATCTAAAAATAGAATTAACGGGGCACATGATGGGGTACCAGGGATTCCTTCTCTTACCTCATTTTCTCTTGCTTATGTACAATGTCTAGTGTTAAAAAATAGCGATGTACAACTGCAACAATACGACGAACACATTGATTAAGTGGACTCAGAATGATTATTAAAGGCTAATAATTCACTTAAAGCTTATATCTATGGTCACTTAATTTTCGCGTATGCAAATGTTCGCGACACTTATTTTTCGCGACACTTTAATTTCGCGATTTTTTTTAAATCGCGAAATTCGCGAAATTAAAGTGTCGCGAAAATAAAGTGTATAAGGTATCTCTGAAGGCCTGTACGCAGGTAGCCTGATTTTCAGACGGTCCGTGGTCCTCCGCTCTCTAGCGGCGAGAGCGAAGGACCACGGACCGTCTGAAAATCAGGCCAGTACGCAGGCAGTCATGCAAAGAAAGGATCGCGGTTTAACGAGAGTCAAAAAGCCTAGTACAGGCTTGGAGTTGAAGTTTACGATCGGTCTCACCACCTGCAGGTGTCAGCTTTCTTCTCCCGTTTATCTTCCCTGGCGCAAAGCAGCAACAAAATGAATATGAATATGACATCAATGCAGTGATAGAAGAAGCTAATTTCAGTGACTCAGGGGCATTAAGGCACGGGTCTAAGACGACCACGCCCATCAAGCTTAGAATGACTGTAATATCATCTAGTTTTACTGTAGAGACTACAATTTAGGACACATCATTAAGATTAACGTTTTGTTAATTTTTGTTAATATGGCAACCATGGTGACAGCATACTTGACCTTTGAACTGAAGTTTTGAAAAATAACTTTCAAGGCCTCGGGAGTATGGAAAAATGTTGATGTATTGGATTATTAAACATTCCATATGATACTATATGCCTTCAAGTTTATCGCTCCAATTAGATATCATGAAATAATATTATAACAAAGAAGAAAATAAAGAGTATCAAATTTCATGTATACCTTAATGAGACTTCCAAACAAGTTAAGCAAATTTTCAAATTAGACCGAGAGACTACCCAGTAACTCTGATTTATTCACATAGAAATATCCACCCTACGAAAACTTTCTATTGTCCTCCAGGAGACTTTTATGTAAAATTTTGAAATTGAAGGTCAAAGGTCAGATTACATGTTTCCATAGAAACAAAGTTTCAGTGAATAATCACAAAAAGGAAAAGAAATAGACCACCCCTCTTGTTTTTAAAGCCGCCATTTTGAAATCTTTGAGACCCGTGCCTTAACTCTCCTGAGGAGGCAAGGGAAAACGTGCTATCCACTCTGCACCTGCAGCATCCCATTGTTGTAGATCAATACAACATATGCGAACTGGTCAGAATCAACACCCTGAAACGTCTAAGGGTATAGGCATGCTTCAGATACTGTGTCACCAGAACCCCGGAAAGGGGGGGGGGGGGGGGGGGGGGGGGGGGGGTGGTGGGTTGGGTACTATGGGCGTTTTCCGGTAGGGATGTGCCGCGGACACCTAAAATCCCTGACCCTATTTCAGACCTAAAAATGCAATTTTCCATACCCTATCCCAGACCTAAGCTCAAAATTATATACCCTATCCGGTCCTATCTCAGACCTAACCAAAATAGGTATACCCAGACTGAGTCCGTTTCAGTAAACGTTGTTATTATGAAAACCTGCATAACCTATCGCAGACCAAAAAGGCACCCTATCCCAGGGCAAAAACGATCCCCTATCCCAGACCTAAGGAGCTCAAATAAAAACCATACCCTATCCGGCGGCACATACCCGTATAGCATATATCGGGGAGTACTGGCGACCCACGGGCACCAGCGCAGGAAATCTCCCTATATTGCCCTAATGGAAGATGCAGTTCACCAGTGTTAGGCCTAATGTAAACGTCGAACTTAAGTCGCGCCGATCCTATTAAAAATAAGCTTTCTCAGCAAATTATAATCACGGGACCATCATATTATTACTATCCATCAGCCTATTTAATAATAATAATAAAAATAATAAAGGTTTAATGCAGTGTATCCACAAAATTAATAGGTTCGACTGAATTAAGTTCATGCATGGTTCGGTTCGACGTTTGCCGTAGGCCTTAGTTTCACGCGGCTAAATAAATTCCAAAATGTTTTTTTAATCAAATAGTTGGTATGATAAAGGTACTTAAGGCCTGGTTCAAAAAGGCAATTTGGAAAATCACATTTCTTGTAATAACTCGCTGCTCTAATTTACTTAGGCACTCATATTTAGGCATAAGGTTATATACAAGATTTGAGACAATTTGGGTCTAACAATTGTGACGTCATGTGGTCACGTGACCTTATGGAGGAAAATATAGTTTTTCTTAAATGCGGTCGCGAATTCAATTCACAATGAAATACCTTTTACGTAATAGCGTTAAGGATAACCAGTTAAACAAGATAGCGTCGAGAAAACCTCGGAATTATATCTAGTTTACGAGAAAACTACAGAAATATAATCTGATGAAATGGTCACGTGACCTCTTTTCCGAAATATTCTCCTTGCAAAAAGCGGGAGACAGGTTTTCTAAACGAGGGTTAATAGATGATCATAAACGTGATTATACACAACTATTTGCTTTCACTTTCCTCTTAAACTGGCGACCGCATTTTATATTTTGTTTTCAAAATTCTTTGTCACGTGGTTAACCACGTGATACGCTGTTTTGGATTTCATTCACTTAAATGAGTAGAGGATATAAAACTCTCAAGCTGTGCCAAGTTTTGTGATGTTTAGTCAAAATGATGAGACATTATAATTTTTTTCGTTTTTCTGCTAATTTCGCACAAGTGGTTAGTTAGTAACTATCAAATTGCGCCTGCAACAAGCATAAGTACAAGCGCAAGCATAAAGACTGGCTTCATTTTACTAACGATTCATGTAAACACAAACATTTTAAAAGCCCAATTTCTCTTGGCGCTAACAATTGCGCTTGTCATTTAGTGTTTCTATGCAGTATTCGAAATATACACAATTTCCCCTTGTTTTTTAATACGCTGTGCCCAGGGGGGGGGGGGGGGGGGGGGGGGGGGGGGGTACTCTCAGGGGTATCAGTGACGGGGAGGTGCGAATGAGGCCAAACTTTTTAACACGAAAAAAGTTCATTACGCAAAAACAAGACAAATTTTACGGTTGATATTTGCGCAATATAAGTGAATAAATTATTATTATTATTACTACCCCAAAAACGTCCAACGGCCCAGAACGTAACCCCAAAAACGTCATTTTCTCTCCGCATAAAATCGAGAACGGTAGGATATCATTTTTATCAACTCCCAAGCAAGTCCTTGCCAGAATCTTTATATCAAAAAAAGTTCACCAGAAAATTGGTAACCCTCAAAAAGTCCCCAGCGGCGAATTTCAAACCTCCCCGTCACTGATACCTCTGAGTATCCCCCCCCCCCCCCCCCCCTGGGACGCTGTGACACACGGCTCACCGTGAGTAATGATAAATAATCGAGTTGAATTGTTTACCTCTTAGATCTAAAATCATTTGGGGTGACAGCAAATGCATTAGAGAGTCGTTTATTTTTGTTTAATATTACAAGAAGAACCGTGTAAGAGAATTTACACACACGCGCGTCACGCTCTCATGCTGTAGTTACGGCCCCAGTATAACTTTCGCGTCCAGGAAGGATTCACTAAAAGTGGTTTCTCTTATCATGGTGGCCTTCAGTAAAGCATTTTAGGTGTTTTAGCTGCAGAAAAGGTTTTTCAAACGTTAAGTAACTCGTTTTATTGTTATTCCGTGTTGCGTGACCGGTACTTTTATGTCGTACTCGGCGTACTTGTATAAAAGAGCTGAGGACTTCCTTTACTTGCTTCATATCGAATAGCTTTAGTTTGGTCACTATCATAGAACATTCTAGTGTATAATTCAAACTGATTTTACGTGTTTACATAATATCTGTTACGATAATTACATTCAGTGCTAATTATAGATTCGTAACGAAGTGCCGATTTGGTGAAAATACTAGAAACGTTTAGTCCTCTCCACGGGAGACTATTTGCTGGCCGCCAGTAAAATTTTGATATGATAAATTAGAAAGGTATAGCTTGACTATGATTCAATTTTTATGCCAAACCTTTGTGTACCGGAAAGCATTTAGCTACCTTCAATTTGACCTAAATTAGCCTTCTGAGTTTGAGGTCACACGAGGGCTACTTCAGAGACTCAGAATATTTCTTAAGCGCCTGCTATGGAAACAAATTTAGGTTCGTTCCAACGTCAACATAGTGGACTTTAATTGTGGCAAAAACAAAGTTTCGAAATTAATCGTCCTGTGGCTTTTTGAGACGGTTTAAGATTGGCGAAATGTGCATTTTTTAATTGGCGCTTCCGGTCTTCCCGGAAGTGATTTCGAATTTGCTCGATTTCTCGGAAAATAAAAATCGCTGAAACTTTCTGGACTGATTTTCGAAAACACTTCACAATAAGGGTTATTTGGGTGAATTAAAATGAATTTCGATTTTTGCCCACTTGCATCGAATTTTCGAAAATTACAGACAAAATTAACGGCTCTTAAGAAGGTTGAGCCGGTTGTTCTACCATACGTACATCTTCTCGTTTTTGTTTGGTCATTTCTCTAGCAACTCGGGAAGCAGCTGAAGGGCCGGAACCTCCAGTTTTCTCTCCATTTTTATATTGCTGACATTGGTTTTCCAAGAGGATGTTGTCAGCTGTGTCTTCATAAGCTGCACGTAAAAGGGTTATCTTGCAGCTTCCGCAATGTGTGAAGCTTGCATTTACGGCTTCCGAAAGATTATTTAGCTTACGAGGAAGAAAGGTCACACTTATATGCTTTAGCCCAGTGTGCTCTTCTAGCATCCCACCAACCAACGAAGCCAGTTCTTGAGATGTTTCTTTCCTTCATTTTGACTGTCTATGAAGTTTGCCGAATGCATAAGCTGTTTCGCAATTTTTTAAACGACGCTTTCTATTAGCCATTAACAAAACGAGCAGGGGACTGGGACCTAGTCCGTAAAACTAATTAAATAAGAAACTAGCAAAAATGGGCATCATTTTCTGAGAGAGCAGATCAAACTTAGCTAGTCTGGAAAGTTTGGTGAACTTCGGCTTAATATTGACGACGCTAGAGGGCATCAAATATGTCTATTTTCCCATACAAACTCTGTAAATGTTTGACGCTGTCCATCCAAACCATACATTCACTGTAAAATTTTGGAGGGACAACACTATTTCAAAAGCTTATAATTCCGACAGAATTCGCTCAAATCACATCAAACTTTGCAAAGATGCTAATTTTAACATGCTGTTTCATGTCATGAACTTAATTTCGTAATTGCATTAATTCTAATAAACTCGTTCCCAGTCCCCTGCTCGTTTTGTTAATGGCTAATTATCTCCTTCAACGTGAGTCGTGTGCCTATTCACGCTTTGCATAAAATGAAATTCACAACTTACGCTATTCTTTACAACTTCATCGGGAAAATGTTTTTTATGGAGTTCCATATTCCTCCAGCTTCATCGGTCATGAAACCATAGGGGTTGAAAGATGCGTTTGGATCACCACTTACTTCTTTATTACATTATCCAGTTCTTGACAACAAATTTGCACGTGTTCTTCTGCCTCTCCTTCTGTTTTCACTGCCAAATTAATACGTTTTCGTAGTGTTGGATGGTACACACTGGCAGTACTGAAGGGTTGTATACCCTAGACACCTATTTACTTTTCCATCAAAATGGAAATACTCTTTAGAAAGTACGTTATCGCTTTCTTTTTCCATAGAAATGCACAAACGTGCTCTGAATGCACTGGTTTTGAAAATGAATTGAATGAAGGAGTTCCGTTTAGACGTCTGCCATTGATCTTATGAATATCCCTAAAGCTCCAAAACAATGGCCATGTGGAATATTAATTGCTTCTCGGACTGCTTTCTTTTTCAGATTTCGGTTATGCTGCTCATCTAGAAGACTTTTAGATATGTTGTCTATATCATTCCAGCTTTTTCCCTCAGTAATTGCCTCGTTGCCTCTACTACACAATTGACAGACATTTGACAAGGTTTTCTTTAAGGATTTGTTAGGAACACTTCTTCGATCTTTTTGTCTACATCTTTGTTTCGTACGGGAGTAGAAATACAAGAATGGCCACCATAATGAAAAATCAGAATTTCGCTGTCCTACTACTGTAAGTAAAACCAAAGCAGAAATGCATCAGACATGTCATTAGCTGTTTTGTACACGTGAAATAAGAACTATTTTGACAAATTTAGTTGAGATGCAAATTTCTCTAACTGCGAAATCTTGAAAGATCATTATTTCAGCTGCAGAAGTGCTCTCTCGTTCTCAACTGACAGAAGAATCCCGACAGTTCTAGCGAGTTTCAAATGCGGCAAAGGCAAAGATCGATATGATGTTAAGAAAGAATGAACTATTAACTAGCAAGACTGTTCTTTGTGTTACAATATTTCCCTCAAAAATTGATCCACAATGGCATCAACTGATTCAATCAAGTGATTCGACAAGGATTGTAAACATTATTTTCACCTTTGGACGTTGAATCCATTCAAATGGAAATGCAACATAAAGAACCACACTGAATTTCTGCCGTAAAAAGAAGAAAATACAGATGTTTTGAGGGTACATGTACAGTTTCCACAGTAAAATGACTAAATATATCCCATATATTGTTATTTTATTAAGGTTAGTGAGGGCCACAAGTTTTTAAGTGTATTTCACTTTCATATGCTTACCCTCTTTAAATAAAATCAAGATAAATACTAGTTTTGAGAACCCACATAAGGCCATTTTAGTCACATTCAAATGAACATCATTTGAATCTCGTGCCAAACAATAGGCAAAGTCCCGTATCAAATGAGTTTTTGAATTAATTGAGTTTCCAGATTCACTGCGCCGCGTGTGAATTTGGCGCTAATGGTACCGAGTTCTTCTTGTAATTCATGGCGAATAATAATATCGTTTAGCTTCAAGTATTTGGCTTTCACTATGTCTTCAGCCATTCTTTTTCAATTTGGCACGCAATTGAATGCCGAATTCCGTCTGAATAAGAAACATGTTCCCAAAGCATTCTGGTTGAACTACAATATCACGCCATCATGAATATCACGTGTTATATAGAAAGTGATTGCGAGTGAAAAATAAGACAAGTGACGGCTCCAATGAACATTCTAGTCGAATTAGCATAAGTACAGATGTTGATCATTGTTGAGTCTGCTTCACTGCTTCATCACTCGCTCGATTGGTAGGTCCCAGTGGAACACCCACACCTAAACATTATGAGGAGTAACAATTGTCAAATGTGTTACAATATTTCCGTCCAAAATTGATCCACAATGGCATCAACTGATTCAATCAAGTAATTCGACAAGGTTTGTAATCATTATTTACAAATTTGGAAGGGAAATCCATTCAAGTGGAAATGCAACACAACCAACCACATTCCAAACGTTCTGTCAACCATCTAGTTTGTATGTCGAAATCCCCATACATCTCAGTGTCACTACTACAATTACCATATATTCCTTTGCTTAGATAATTAATATTACTATGAGGGAGTAAAAGTCTGAATAAGAATGGAAATTCCCAAAGCATTCTGGTTAAAGTACAATATCAGCGTTTAAACAATAGATTGTTTTGATTTGACGTCATAGTGATATCAGACAATTGTTGAGTCAAATCCTCTATCCACTCGCCTCGTTACTTTGGTTGGGGTTAAGTATTAAGGTATTATAACATAGCATTGATATAACGCGCGCTCTGATTGGCTAATTAGCGTGCGCGAGCGTGCATCCATAACTCAATGGACGCACGCTCACGTCATCGGCATAGCGCGTGCTCGGAAATCAATTGGAAAATAAAATTGTTTCATTTGAATTTGCAGTAACTATGTTATAAAAGGAATGGTCAACGCTTCAGCTGTGCGTCCATCGAGTTATGGATGCACGCGGGAGGCTGCTAAGCACGAGAGAAGCGTAAGAGTCGCACGAGGCGTAGCCGTAGCCGTAGCCGACCATTCCTTCATTATGTGCGAATATCAGGCATTCAGGTGAGTTAAGAAACCGACTTGCTTCGGTCAAGTGTTATTTATTTGCAAATGCAGTGGCTGAAAGGTGCGGGTTTTTAAACCGATTAAAATCGTCCATCGAAATGCAGAGGTGTAAATCACAATAACCAACCACATTCCAAACATTCTGATATAAGTGATATAGAAGCTGTGTTTTATTAATGAGTTTTATAACCGGGTATATAGATCCATTCATGCAAGTGACCGATTGGACAAACCTGGTTGCACCATGAATTTGATAACAGTGATTATACATATTACATAAGACACTGATGTTTTCCTTAATCATAAATCTGTATGGGGACAATAAAGGTCCACGCAAGTGACCGATTGGACAAACCTGGTTGCACCATGAATTCGATTACAGTGATTATACATATTACATAAGACACTGATGTTTTCCTTAATCATAAATCTGTATGGGGACAATAAAGGTCCACGCACGTGACCGATTGGACAAACCTGGTTGCACCATGAATTCGATTACAGTGATTATACATATTACATAAGACACTGATGTTTTCCTTAATCATAAATCTGTATGGGGACAATAAAGGTCCACGCACGTGACCGATTGGACAGCCTCCGTTCGCCTCATTGCTCATGAATTACTCATGAATTTGATAATTATTATTACAGTGTGAGCATTAGTGTTTACGATACGTTTTTTCATTCTCTTTATTTGCAGTGTTTTGACTTCAGTTGCATATTATTGATCGAAAACTCACCCAATACTCTTCTCAGTCAACTTTGGAAAGTTTTACTGAAACCCATTACAAGCGCCGATTAAATCAAAAGTTCTGAACTGAAGTACGCATGCAGAAGATGGAACACCAATCCAAGAATTGTATGACGTCGCTCTGTTTCTTTGCCATGGGATTCTGGATATCCGTCGCAGCTTTTACGATTTCATGGATTGCCATTGAAGACTTGCTGGCAGGTACCACATGGTCAACCACCATCGTATTAATTGTAATCAGTGTTCCAGAGGTATTCAGCAAAGTTTTAAGTCCCATAATTGTAAGAAGAATTTCATTTCTGTGCTCCATGATTGTTCTGACTGTAATGTTGGCTGGATCACTGCTGATGATCGTGCTAGTGGAGAATGTTACCTTAAGGTTCATTGGAGTAGCATTTCTTGGAATTGCTTATGGTTTTGGCTTAGTAACATGCTATCATATGCTTGCTTATTACGACAATGCTGATGACCTTGCCAGCGCCTTCAAGTTTGGTACTAATATATCAACGTATTTCGCATCACTTGGATATACAGGTAATTACATCCCACTTTGCCAATTCGTATTCGGACATCTTTTAAAATATGCACAAAAGAAACAAATGTTAGTGTTCATCGTTTTCTCGATGAATATCCGGTGAACAACCCATAGTAATGCCGTGGCCATTTCGCAGCCATTCCGTTGCCATTCCGTTGCCATTCCGTGGCCATTCCGTGGCCATTCTTTGGCCATTCATTGGCCATTCCGTGACCATTCTGTGACCATTCCGTGGCCATTCCGTGCGAATTGGTGGAGGAGCGATGGTAGAGAAAATGGTGTTAATTCGGTGAATGACACCACATACTACTATTCTTCAGATTCATTTTTGCCATTCTTGCATGGACCCTGCATGGACATATGCTGCAAATAAGGGATAAAATGGATAAAAATATACACCTACAGTAAAAACCCGCATATAAGAAACTGCGGATTAAGAACCTCCAGGCTGAAATTTAGCCAATTAAGCACCCAATATATAAGAACCAGTTCAGCCTGACAAATGAAGCAGGTTCTTATGAGAAAATGACTAAAGCTCAGGAACACACAGGTACAGTCGGTGCTGAATATGCAGAAATATTATATTTACTATACAGTTGGGTTGTAAATGTTTAGTGTGAATATTAGACCTTTCAGGGTCAATAGTTCACTAATTAAAACAAATTGTAAGGAAATCCACCATATCAAGAACAATAATTGTTTTTTTTTTGCCCTGTAAATAAGAACCTGATAAGAACCTATTCAGCCTGATTTCTCACTAGACACCCAAAATATAAGAACCATTTCAGCCTGACTTGGAAAATAGGGGTTCTTTTATGCGGGTTTTTACTGTATTCCAAATATCGTTGTCCGGGCCGAAAGCAACAAGCAAAGAGCTGACGACCGCAAGGGATTTTGGGAATCTCCTAATTAATATATTTATCAATGGTACTTGAGAAATTATCCCTACTAGCGATGAATAGCAATCATTTGGAACTATTCGGCCATTTGAAAATGCATGTTGCTAAAATGTCTAGGGATGAATAAATGAATAAGGAGAAAGTTCCAAAGCCCTTTGCGGTCGTCAGTTTCTTGCTTGTTGCTTTCGGCGGGGACAACGATTTTTGGAGTAGGCCAGGTGTATAATCAATATAGCGGATCTGTCAATCGAAACAATCCATAGATGATTTGCTGTCACAATTCCAACCCAGACTGCCAGAGTATTATCAGCCGACAGACTGAGTACCTGACAAGTGATAGACTGTCTTACTCGCAAATTCATGCGCATTAGATAATTTTCATTGATTTTGCGCATTAGAGATTATTAAATTGTTATTATTATTTCAGGTCTGACTACATGGCTTTGTGTGGCACCTCGTCTAGCTGTAGCTGGCCTTATACCGTTGTGTTTTCTACCAATACTCTTCTACGCTTTTCTCAACAAAGAGCCTTTAAGTAATCAATCCACAAAAAGTGCTACTAACCACCATGATATCAAGTACACAGCTTTGGAAGATCAAACCCCACAGAAGACCAACGTTCTGCTTCAAGTGTTCGAAGTTATCCCTTTTTTTACCTACATGTTCATCGGTAGCTGTTCCTTGCAACTCTCATTAGCGGCCGTTCTGTCAACTCTGACATTTCCCAACTCTCCATTCCCACCTCGTGATCACTATCAGTACTACAGATTACTCAGTGACGTTGGGTTGTTCTTCGGTGGAATAGAAATCGTTCTTGTGCCATGTTTGTGCAGTCAGTGGATAGAGCATTTAAAGATTCGAAAATTGTGGATTCCTGTTTCCCTGAACGTTGGCTGCTTTATGTTCTTCCTGTTCGCTTCCTGGTACCGTTTCGTTCCAAACGTTTACTTTGTGTTAGCGCTGGTTGTTGTCCAGGGACTACTCCAAGGTACTAATGGTGTTAACCAGTGTATTGGTCGTGCCGCGTCTCGTTAAACAAAAGCAGAAGACAAAGTCATCGCAATTATGTCTGGAGAAGTTGGGATCTCTGTTGGTAGGGTATCATCAGGATTTCTAGGTCTGTTCGTTGAACGATATCTCAGAGAACATTGTACAAATAGCCTATTACTGGGTAGATATTGTCTTTCTCGACATTCTACATTTAGTGGGTGGAGTTCAAACAAACAGTGTAAGCTATAGGTAGTATATAAGATGAAATCACAAGGCTTACACCCACCACTACTAATGTGTTATGAGGTGTAACTATGAAGAAATCCGATAAACAACAAAAGTTCAAACACTGTCAGAAAACAGTGATCAGAGAAATGATAATGATAACAGCATTGTTTATGATAGCACCGCTTCGGCAAGTGCCCAGTAGCTCTATACAAAGTAATTCACAGTATTAGATGATCGAGAAGACACTGAACGCTTTTACAGTATGTTATTAATATTCAATATTCAGAGATGCTTAATTTGACAGTATAAATGTAGACACATTTTAGTTTGATAATGAAGTTATGACGGCTTCTAAGCTTCGCCTTATACCTGTAATATTAATCGTGAATATATAGCTTTACAAAATGTATGGGTTAAGTGAAAATAACCGGTGTAGATAACGTAACAGGCTGCTGATTCTTTAGGCAAAAAAGTTTAATCATCATTTAAACAACAACAATGTATGATTCTGAAGCTTTAATTTGATTTATAAAACAACTTTTATACAACGCGCGCTCTGATTGGATTATTATTATTAAAATCATGTTCTATCAGAACATAGTAATATGGCTGTTGTTGCTTAATTAATAGATCATAGGAACGAGCAGAAAATACCGTGACATAGAGTTGTACGTCTTTTCTCTTGATGGATTCCAAAACACCAGAAAGTCATGACTTTTTGACATCACCAAATTGAATTGTTACCTTTGCCAGAAACTCGTCATTATTTTAGTTTATGCAAATGTCTTGCTATATTCCAAAAATAGTTTTCTGCATTGGGTGTACGACGAATAACGAAGTAACGCAAATAAATGGAAAACTAAACCACATAAAAATGACTGTAATTTGTAGGGTAGAATAATTAACGGAGACGAACTCAAGGAACAATAACAACCCTTTCGTATATTATGATGATGCCATTTAGCACTCTTTACAGTTCTTTATCCCTTCATGTGATGTGTAAGACTAGCACTTTACGTATTCGTTCTGAATTGCCAACTCGTTTATTAATCTTTGTAACCCTTTACAAGATTTGCGAGAGATCGTGCATAAGCTGAGGCAGAGCCAAGTCGACCAGAAAGATTTTCCTTAGTAGGTGTGATTGTGAGAAGGAATTTCTTACTCGTCCACAACCACAGTCTTTGTTTGCAAGTACAAGATATTATTTAGATCTTATTAACCGAGTGGGGGGTCTGTACGACAGAATCTTGAGCGAGGTCGGAATGTACATTACCCGACCAAAATCACTTGCAAAATCACTTAAGAATGCATCTATGATTAACAAATGCACAATAGTTGAACTTCTGTTGCACGAAAAGCGAATATCACTATCCACCGGATAAGTCTTATTATCCAAGGGATAAAACTGATGCAGTTATCCAATAAATTTTATCCCTTGGATAAGACTGATCAGACTTATCCGGTGGATAGCGCTATTCACCTTTCGTGCAAGCGGGACGTACCTGAACTTCTGTTGCGAAACATATGTGACTCTTTCTGATTGATTCATTTACATCTATTTTATTACTGAACATTAGTTACGCTTTCGCAACTAGTAGTAGAGTCCACATGATAATAATAAACACAATCAAATATACAATCTAACTATGTACATCAAATAAGTAAATCAATAAATAGAAAATGGTTGAATTCCCTCTGCATTAATTACGTTAACAAAATAAGACAAGTACAAGTGAAGCTCCAATGAACATTCTAGTCGAACTAGCATCAGTGCTGCTGTTGGTCCGCATTGTTGAGTCAACACTGCTACACCACTCGCCTCGTTAGTCTGGTTGGGTTAAGTATTAAGGTAAGAGAAGTAATTTTCAGTAGAATTTCTCTAACTGCGAAAGCTTCAAATATTTTTTTTTCAACTGCAGAGTTTTCAAGGTCATTGCATTCATTTCTGTGGTCAAGTGTTTGTGTGTCCAATGCAGATAAAATATCGATATGCGAATAAAGAATTTATTCAGTTGAATAGAAAAGTGGATTGAAGTTCAACATGATTCGATCAAGTGTTTTTTATTTGTAAATGCAGTGGCTGAAAGGTGATGGTTTAACTACACAAGTCCAGTCCAACGGAATGTAGAAGGACTATTAAGTGTAAGGGTTTGTCTTTGGGGATGCTGGTCATCCTCAAAGACATTAATTGACCTTGCTGACATATGTTGGGATAATGTTACAGAGTTAAGCTGGGCAGATGGTCACATTACGTTTGACCTTCGTACTGTTCACATCGATTTGTGGTGCTATTATTATTATTATTGCGATTCTATTATTTCAATGGGTAAGCCAAAGCGCGATAGCCCTTGTTCGGGTTGTGGCATAGTGAAGTCACAACACTCGTTTGGAAGGCCAAGCAAGGATTGCGAAGGCCCGTCTCCCCCAGATCCATCTCCTCTAGTAGAGGTCGTAGAGCACGAGGATGTAAGTATCCCACCAGCGACCCTGTCCCAAGATCCTCCAGATGTATTAGCCTCCATCTTGGCCGCCGTCGAAGGGTTAAAAGCACAGGTTACTACCCTCCAGAAAGACCAGGCCGACCTCCGTGCCTCGGTCAATACTACGAACAACAACAGTGCTCACCGTGTTGCGTCGTTGGGAACGCCCACTCTTCCATCCTCTCGTGGAGTCGCCCTCCCTGAATTAAGGCAGATGGAAGGGCTCGTGCAACAGGCAAACGATCAGATGGCCGACTTCAACCTGGGCGGCGATGCCAGCAGCGACTCTAGCAGTGACCACGAGGATCGCCGAAATGCAGGATCAGCATCATCGTCTGGTAAGTTGAAGTCCGGCAAAGAGGCCAAACTTACCAGTTCTGTTTTATACCCTCAATTATGGCCGCATAGCCACCTCAGCTTCACGCAAGTGAATCGTGACGTCCGTTTCGAGGACTTGACCATCGATGAGTTCGTCGCGGGTTATGGCCAAATTCTTTTGTCCACCAGGATCTCGGAACTCGAGAAGACCGCGCGTATTCGCCATCTTATCTCCCTAATGTACTTGGCTCATCAGTACGAGTGGCTCAACGTGTTGAGTTTCCACGGGGCGGTGCTCTTGGAGATTGAGCGCGGCATGTTATCCTGGAGTGACTCCTTTACCCATCTGGAGAGCCGCACTCTGTATGGAAATACGAAGTCCTCATCTGCCTCAGCTAGTTCTTCGACGACTGCAACAGCTGTTTCCCCCGTGTTGTTTTGTCGAGACTATCAACGCAGCTCCTGTTCAAACACGCGCGATCATTATGGCTACATTCGTGGGGTACGAAAATGGGTCCGACATATTTGTGCCTCGTGTTGGGTGAAATCGCGCAAGCAAGAGGAGCATCGTGAAGGTTCGTCTACTTGTCCTTTCACCGACAAACAAGACGATCGTACTCCCGCTTGACTGGTTGGAGAGTGTTTTACTTCTGTTGTGCCTTGTAATGGGGATGATCCCACGTCGAGGCCGTTAATTGTTTTAAATCAAGACTGTGTTTCCAGCGTTTGCTGTTTGTCGAGACTTAATTTTCAAGACATTGTTGACTTTACCATTCATGATTGTTTTGGACAGGATGGTTCAAGTAGTGTTATTCATGACAGTGGTTTTAATCATTATTTTTGTAATGCTCATCGCATCGTTTCTCAAACGGGATTGCCTAACTACGTGGGAGCAAGACTTCCGGTTCCTTCTCATTTGGAGGTGCCACTGTGGCGCCGCCTGTTACAAGATTATGACGATTCGGTTGTTTGTGATTTTCTTGACTTTGGTTGGCCCGTTGGCTATACTAAATTAGAACGACCAGTATTTGATATTAGGACGGCTCATCAAGGAGCGCACAATTTTCCTCAAGCAGTTAAGGAATACCTTGTGAATGAGGTTCAGCTTGGACGAATTGCTGGACCTTTTGCTCTTAATCAATCGCCATTTCCGGATGAATTAATTGTTTCCCCTCTCAATACGGTGGAAAAACGAGAGTCTACCGAGCGTCGCGTTATTGTGGATCTCAGCTGGCCGAAGGGTTCTGCTGTTAATGACGGAATTCCAACGGACAGTTTTCTCGGAACACCGATTACATTAACCTACCTACCCTACGGTGGACACAATAGTAGATTTTGTGATTACCCACGGTAGGGGTTGTTTGTTATTCAAGCGAGATCTTAGGAAAGCTTATCGCCAGTTTCCTGTGGACCCTGCTGATTATCATTACCTGGGTTATTCTTGGAACAAGACGCTCAATGAGCGTTCACTCGGGCATTGTGAAAAGGAAAATGTCAGTTGTTCGAGGAAGTACTTGAAAATGAATGCCAGTTGGTTGAAGAACAAGGACAATGTCAGTTGCGCGAGGAGAGACCTGACAATGACTGACAGTTGCGTGACGAGGGAGACTATGTATATACATGTATGTGTCGAGTTCATTTGATTTGCCTTTGAGTTCATTTGATTACCTTTTGACTTTGAGTTCCATTGATTTGATTTTGATGAGTTTGTGTAAAGGCCCCCTCTCTAGCTTCAGATCCCGAAACGTCGAGTTTGGAATCGAGTTCGGGTTCGAGTTACGGTTCGAACGTCGAATAAAACAAGGACATCTTCTTCAATACAATATAATTTCTCTGACGTCATGACAATCAGTGACAGTTGAGTGACGAGGGAGACTATTAGTCCGGTGAGTACGAACATGATACGTCTTGAGGTTGCATAGGTCAGATGGTTCCGATAACGGCCTCGCGTTTGTTTAAAAAAAAAAATATTTTAAGCGAGCTTCTAGTCCTTTTACCACTTCTAGTCATTGAACGATGAACTAGAATCCTGACCTTTTAATAGCTTGAAGATCTACAGCTGCTTTCAAAACTAAGATTCATAATCTACTTGAGTCCTGTGTCTCCTTTATCTTTTCAAATCTGCGGAGTAATCTTGAAACTCCGGATACGATTAAATACGTCGCATACTTTCGTCATTCTTGAGCCTAAAAAAACTACTACCGAAAAACGCATTTTCTAACTCGGGCGGCCTGCGGCCTGGGCCCGAGTAACAATGAATTGTATTTTGACACTGTTTTGACGATGGGGTTGCGTTCGGCTGCTATGGCCTGTCAACGCACGACAAGCGCAGTTACGTGGATTCTCACGCAACGTGGTTACACCATTTGCAACTATCTTGATGATTTTATCGGTGTGGAACCAGCATGTCATGCAGAGACCGCGTATACGGATTTAGGAACTTTGCTCTCGTCGCTCGGCCTTATTGAATCTGTTTCCAAAGCCAGCCCACCATCCACAGTGGCCGTTTGCTTAGGGGTTGAAATTGATACCGTGAACTTTACTGTGTCAGTTTCTAGTGAGCGCCTTCTCGAACTGGAACACTTATTACCACAGTGGCTCAATAAGCGCACCACCACGAAGTCCGCGTTACAGTCCTTACTAGGAAAACTCGTCTTTGTATCAAAGTGTGTACGGCAGAGTCGGGTTTTCATTTCACGCATCCTTGACCTGTTGCGACGTGTAGGTCACAATCATCATCACATCAACTTAAATGCTGACTTTCGTAAGGATATTCAGTGGTGGTGTCGCTTTTTACGACAATATAATGGAGTCTCCATCATTAATACTGCTCGGTGGTCTTCGCAAGGGGAAGTTTTTGACACGGACGCCTGTCTTTCTGGTTGTGGTGGAATTTCTGGTGACCAATATTTTCACTCATCGTTCCCCGACTTCATCGTCGCACAGTCGCTGGATATCAACTCATTGGAGCTCTTGACTGTTGTTGTTGCTCTAAAGTTATGGGGTGATCGCTGGAAGGGACTTCGTCTGACAGTTCGTTGTGACAATTTAGTCGCGGTCACAGTGTTGACTACCGGCAAATGTCGCAATCCATTTCTTTCTGCCTGTTTGCGAGAGATTTGCTACTATACATCAGTGCATCGTTTCGAGCTGCGTGCAGTTCATTTGGCTGGCGTCAACAACACGGCAGCCGACCTTTGTCTCGTTGGTCTGTCGACCCGACTGCTCCACAAAGATTCTTGAATTTTGTTGACCATCAAAACCTAACCGAAGTTCCAGTACCGGATCAGTTCTTCCTTGTTGACAATCCTCTTTGATTTATTACAGATCCATCACTTCAACGTTTAAAGCGGGATCTTCGCCGTACTCGTCGTTCAGCTTATGCAGATGGAACATTTAGTAACTTAAAGACACAGTTCAGAACTTATTTTATGTTTTGCATATATTTTAATTTTTCGCCTATACCGGCCAACACTGAATTAGTTTGTTTATACGCGCAGTTTTTGAGTCGTACGCTTACGCCGCCCTCCATTCGGAATTATTTAAGCGGAGTTAAGTTATTGCATATTTTCGTTAATGCAGACTACTCGTTCAGTAAGGATTTTATTTTATCCTTAACGTTGCGTGGCATATCGCGCGCTGCGTTGCACACGCCTTGTAGAGCTCCACCGGTTACGCCGTCCTTATTGCTACGGGTGGCTCGCACGCTCAATTATCATTCAGACCGTCTTCATAGCACTTTACATTGTGCGTTCTTATTTTCGTTTTTTCTTATGGCTCGCCTTGCGAATATCGTTCCTAGTTCTAGGTTTGCTTTCAATTATAAGCGCCATCTTACACGCGGCGATGTGGCATTCTCTGACACTGGTCTTATCGTTACGTTTAAATGCACTAAGACCATTCAGTTCGGCGAGCGTCTACTTCAGATTCCTTCACTGCGTAATCATGGTTCGCCTTTGTGTCCGGTCGCAGCGTACTCGCGCATGGTTCAGCTCCTTCCGGCCAATTGCCGTAGTGCGGTGTTTATTATGCTTTTCAAGGCTCTTATATTCCTCTTACAAAGCGTGCGTTAGTTTCTTCCTTTCGAAAGCATCTCGCTATTGCCGGGGTTGAGCTCTCGCATAGTTATCGTGGTCATTCCTTCCGGCGTGGTGCCGCCTCGTGGGCTTTTAGTATCGGAATTCCAGGGGAGATTATACAAATTTATGGCGACTGGACCAGCGATGCATATAAGCGTTATTTTGAATTCTCCTCACAGTCTAAGGTTTGTTTTGCTGACGCTGTTCGTCAGGCCCTCTGTCCAGCTTAGCTGTGTTTTCTTGTTCCTTTTCCTGTGCTTGGGGGGTTTTTGGTGGCAGAGAGGTTTATTTTGTGTACGTGATTACTTGTCCGTCCCCAGTGACGTATTTTTATACACAATAAACTTCTCTCTTACCCCAAGCTTGTAGTATTGTGGTCATGTTAGTTGGGGGAATTGTTTGTCTTTGGGGATGCTGGTCATCCTCAAAGACATTAATTGACCTTGCTGACATATGTTGGGATAATGTTACAGAGTTAAGCTGGGCAGATGGTCACATTACGTTTGACCTTCGTACTGTTCACATCGATTTGTGGTGCTATTATTATTATTATTGCGATTCTATTATTATTTCACCCTCCCACCCACCCATTTTCAACATTGGTGGATGTGGCAGAGAGGTTTATTTTGTGTACGTGATTACTTGTCCGTCCCCAGTGACGTATTTTTATACACAATAAACTTCTCTCTTACCCCAAGCTTGTAGTATTGTGGTCATGTTAGTTGGGGGAATTCCGTACAATTATCAAACAAAAACCCAATATGGTGGCAAAAATCACAAAAATGGAATTCGCTCTAACTTTGCATATGAGTAGCCCTTGGTCTGAATATAAACGCTGTGTAGTTTGTTTGGGAAAATATTTATTTGTTTTGGAGAAAATCGAAAAAACTATATTTGGGCTTCAGACGCCATGTAATGACTGTCGGCGGAGTGAAAATGCATCAAATTCATTCCATTCTTATATCAAAACTAAAATTAACAGAAATATTTCAACACCATCGCTGTATTGTATAACTCTTCCTTGATCTCTAGGCTTAATATCATAAACATTGAGCGAGTTTAAGAAGTCCAATAAATTCCAAATCAAAGTGCACTATTTGGAAAATCCAACCGGTGGGTCAAAAAGAATAGTTTTTTAGTCATGTGCCAGTGATCCAAATTTTATAATATTGCAGCTACGTACTTAGAAGATGATATAGTTTTGGAATCTTGAAAGTTTTATTTGGGCAATTGACGTTTTGCTTCTGAGAAAACTCTTTTATTCACCACTCGAAAAATATCAAAAACGGTGATTGCGTGACTGCGTGACAATTGGTAAAATAACCGTACAATGTTTCTGTTAACTTCAGAGCCATGTATAACTGTTAAACAACATATATTTTCTCGTTTCTATGCTTGCAATGCATCGGGATATCTTTGCATGACATATTATGCTGTTATGTGTGCATTGAATATTTGACATTTGGATTCTGAAATACGGTTGAATTATCCAGCCGTCAAAACTGTTCATAACTTGAATATTCCTTTACATTCTTGTTCCTCTACTGTTGTTAAGCGAAATAGGTTAGCAAGATTTCTGGAAATATCTTCTAAACACGTTCTCGGGTCACTGTGAATATAATTTGCATAATACCTTGAACAGCATGTTGGTCAAGGGGGTGGGGGTCGGGATGTCTAGCGATTGATTGAAATACACAGTATATACACCCTGGGGGTACTTGACCCATGTTTGGGTATAGGGGTGCCGCTGAGGGTTTGAAACCCTGACCCTGTTTAGGACAAAAAAATCTAAAATACCTACCCTGTCTAGGACAACACCCTCTATTTTAGGAACCTGTTTAGGACAAAGGACAAAATACACATTGTCTTCTTTTACACAATTTTAACGCGTTTTATGTTGACTGATGACCTGCTAAAGACCGGCAAACGTCTCGGTGGGACTCCCATATATAAAGTGGTTGGGATGTTCGTCGGAAATTTTGAAATTTACCCCTAAAAGGTATCCGAGTCTTGTCCAGGTGGGTGTGGCAACAAATAATTTTTACCCCTAAAAGGTACCAACTCTAAAGTGACAAAAGCTATAACTGTCATTCCAGTTGTCATTATCTTGTCTCGGGTATCAAATTTACTGACAAACACCCTAAAAGGTACATTATTGATTATACAGTGTTTGTCTCTGACTTCTGTTTTTTTTATATAGACGTTTCGGCCATTAATCAATGGCCTTCATCAGTATTAATCGGAAACGTGGCGATCTTTGAAATATATTTAACGTTTTAAATATATCACCCTAAAAGGTACCGGCTTAGTCTTTTGTGGTCCTTTTAGATTTGTGACACCCTAAGAGGTACCAAATCGCGGATCTGGACCCCTAAAAGGTACCTTAATATCACTTATTTTCGCGCGTCCTTAATTTCGCGAACATGTCAGAGGCATATTTCACGAGGCTTTGATTTCGCGATTTTGCAGAAAAAAACGTGTATAAGGGAACTTAATTTCACGTTTTTTAAAATTATGATCCGGTGCAGTATACAAACATATTGTTTTGAATTGGGTAAATGATGTAACAATTCAATTCAAGACATCACTGCGTGACAAAGTTTCGCTTCGTTAATTTTCGTCGTAATTATTATTCGTGAGTCTTTAATTTCTTTAATTTTTTTCAAACGTGAAAATCGCGAAATTAAAGACACGCGAAAATAAGTGATAATAAGGTGAGGTACGACGAGCATCCCAACCACTTTATATATGGGAGTCCCCAACCACCCCCACCCCCCCCCCCCTCCCCGGGTAGTAGACCCAGTATATTCGTATAAGAATATCCCAACTCTCTGTTGTAAAGGCACTTGTTGATTTGCAGTTGTTGATGTTATTATAGTGTTTCTGATTACCTTAAGAGTTGCCCTTGAAATGTGTTTAAATTAAATTATTGCATGCGTACACACATACACATCTTTATTCAGTACAGTAGAACCCCGGCCTTACGGACACCCGGTTAATACGGACACCCGGTTATTACGGACACGTTGTTCTGTCCCTGCCGAAACTCATACAAATATCTATAAAATATACCTGTTTAATACGGACACCGGATAATACGGACAACGGACATTTTTTCCTGTCCCAATATGCCCATTTTCATATAATAATAATAATAATAATAATAATAATAATAATAATAATAATAATAATAATAATAATAATAATAATAATAATAATAATAATAATAATAATAATAATAATAATAATAACAATAGATTGTTAACATAGTCATAGTGATATATGGCAATTGTTGAGTCAAATCCGCTACGCCACTCGCCTCGTTACTTTGGTTGGGGTTAAGTATTTAGGTAACTCAAGTATGTTAAACACGAAACCGCGCTATAAAAGGGACTGGACCGCCTTCATTTCACACCTTTCCAGCTCAGTTGAATCAATTTGAAATGGTGGGGTAACATCTTCGTATTCATGTCGTATTGAACGACTCAAAGTTCATAATTATTATTCAGCTGGACTTCGATAAAACTGAGCTAGATATCAATATTTTCAAAACTGATCATTCAAAACTAATAACAAGATTTTGAAAATGAGTTCTTGATGTTATTAAAAGAACGAAGAAAGTCAAAAATTTGAAATTCAAATTTTGACTTTAAATTTCGCGCCCATTGTTACGATCCAGAGCTTTTGACAGTACGATGGATGACTGACAATTGAAGGTGTTAGCTGCCTGGCACAGGCCCTTTTATAGCGCGGTTAAAGGGGGACTCTGATGAAAATTGTTCGAACTTTAATTTAGCTGAAACTTCATTGAATAATTCTTCAAGGGTGCAATAATCACTAGTTAAAATCTTTTTTCGATATTCCAGAGGGAAGTGCTATATTTTTATGAATCTTTAGAGGAGTCAGTGACGTCATCTACTCAACCAAACATTCAGCCATACATTTCTTTGTATTTTGTGCGTCAAAATATATCAATGTTTTGTTCAGATAACAGCTCTGCACTGAAGACAACTGGTCAGACAATCAATCCTACACACAAATAATGTAAGAAAACTACTTCACCCAAACGTTTAGCTTCATAGAAATAAAATAATTCAAGAAACTAATTACAAAGAAATATATGGAGCGAAGCCGTGTTGATTGTTTGGGTTGAGTAGATGACGTCACTGACACTTCTAAAGATTCATAAAAATGTAATACTTCCCTTACGAATTTTGAGAAAACACTTTAACCAGTAATTGTATGGCTCATTGAGATTATTTCAGTGAAGTTTCAGCTAAATTAAATTGCGAACGATTTTCATCAGAGTCCCCCTTTAAGGCCTGGTTCATGAAGCCATCACTCAAAATCACGTTTATTTTTAGTATTCCCCACGATTCATTTCTATGGTATTGATATTTAGGCATAAGATTATATTCAAGATGTTTGATGAATTAGTCCTAAAAATACTGACGTCAAGTGGTCACGTGACCTGGGCATGTGAAATTTCGTTTTTTAAATATGCGGTCGCGAATTTAAGATATGCTGAAATAGTTTTTATGCTACAACATTAAGGACAACTAATGAAAAAAGATAGCGTTTGGAAAACCTGTCCCATAATTTTAGTTATCGAGAAAATTGAGAAAACGTATTCTGGCTAAATGGTCGCGTGACCTATTTTCGTAAATATCTCTCTTAAGAGAAATCAGAGACAAGTTTTCCAAACGCAGTTGTGTAGAGCACTAGCATTGACAACATATGCAAATGTTTGTTTTTATACTGTTCTTAAAACCGCGACCGCATTTTAAAGTAAATTTTCAAAGACTGTTGTCACGTGGTTAATCACGTGTTCAGCTTTTTTGGTATTTTGTTGACTTCAATCAATTAAGGATGTTGAACTCTATGGCTGTGCTAAGTTTCGTAATGTTTGGTAAAAAGGAAGTGACATTATAATTTTTTACATTTTTTTCTCGTTTTTGGGCTTGAACCAGGCCTTAACATACTTGAGAAGAGAAGTAACTTTCAGTAGAACTTCCCTAACTGCGAAATCTTCAAAGATCATTCTTTCAACTGCAAAGTTTTCAAGGTCATTGCATTCATTTCTATGGTCAAGTGTTCATGTTTCTTCGATAGCTCTGCAGACGTGCTGTCTCGTTCTCTAGAAAGTTAACAATTATAAAAAACCGACTTGCTTCGGTCAAGTGTTATATATTTGCAAATGCAGTGGCTGAAAGGTGCGGGTTTAATCGTCCATGCATCGAAATGCAGAGGTGTAAATCAACATAACCAACCACATTCCAAACATTCTGATATAAGTGATTAGAAGCTGTGTTTTATTAATGAGTTTTATAACCGGGTATATAGATCCATTCATGCAAGTGACCGATTGGACAAACCTGGTTGCACCATTTGCTCATGAATTCGATAACAGTGATTATACATATTACATAAGACACGTACTGATGTTTTCCTTAATCAGGTATGTATGGGGACAATAAATGTCCACACACGTGACCGATCGGACATCCTGCGTACATTGCTCGTTGATTGTTCATGAATTTTATAATATTATATTACAGTGTTAGCATTAGTTTTCACGATACGTTTTTCATTCCCTTTAATTGCAGTGTTCTGACTTCAGTTGGATATTATTGATCGAAAACTCACGCAATACTCTGCTCGGTCAACTTTGGAAAGCTTTACTGAAACCCATTACAAGCGCCGATTAATTCAAAAGTTCTGAACTAAAGTACGCATGCATAAGATGGAACAATCCAAGAATTGTATGACGTCGCTCTGTTTCTTTGCCATGGGATTCTGGATGTCCGTCGCAGCTTTCGCGATTTCATGGATAGCCACTGAAGATGTTCTGGCTGGTACCACAGGGTCAACCACCATCGTATTAATTGGATTCAGTGTTCCAGAGGTATTCAGCAAAGTTTTAAGTCCCATCATTGTAAGAAGAATTCCATTTCTGTGCTCCATGATTGTTCTGACTGTAATGTTGGCTGGATCACTGCTTATGATCGTGCTAGTGGAGGATGTTACCTTAAGGATCATTGGAGTAGCATTTCTTGGAAGTGCTGCTGGTTTTGGTTTAGTAACATGCTATCAAATGCTTGCCTATTACGACAATGCTGATGACCTTGCCATCGCCGTCAAGTTGGGTAATATTTTATCAACGTGTTTCGCATCATTTGGATATACAGGTAATTACATCCCACTTTGCCAGTTGATCTTGACATCTTTCAAAATATGCGCAAAAGAAACAAATGTTGTGTTCGTCGTTTTCTCGATGGATATCTGGTGGACAACCCATAGTAATGCCATGGCCATTTCGCAGCCATTCCGTTGATATTTCGTTGCAGTTCCGTGGCCATTCCGTGGCCATTGCGTGCGAATTGGTGGAGGAGCGATGGTAGAGAAAATGATGTTAATTCGGTGAATGACACCACATACTGCTATTCTTCAGATTTTTGCCATTCTTGCATGGACCCTGCATGGACATGAAAACAAGGGATAAAAGGGATACAAACTATATATTCAATATAGCGGATCTGTCAATCGAAACAATCCATAGATGCTTTGCTGTCACCATTCCAACCCTGTCTGCCAGTTGTTTACAAACGTGAATTATTCCCGTATGCGAACAATCATTCTGAGGTTCAGAATGTTCAAATGTTCTGTAATGTGTTTCCATTTTCTTGTTTTGTTTACGGATTTGTTTAAATTTAAATTAAAGCTACACGAAGGACTACACGAAGTCTCTGCAAAGACAGTTCCCATTGAACCAGAGCGACCGGTCTGTCTGCTGATTTTAATAACGGAGATCAGCAATTTATTCGTTCTGGATCGGCCTAACATTTGGTGCATTTGTTTGTGACCCACCAACAGCACTATTATTAGACTATTAATTTTACAAAGATGTTTTTCAACCTGAATAGAGTTATATAATGCATTTTATTTAAAAGAGCTATACCATGCACTCTCTCGAATTAACAGTGTCTCCATTTTCAAGATGGCGGCAGTTGGAGTTACATTATCAGCCGACAGACAGATAAGAGTACCTGACAAGTGATAGACTGTCTTACTCTCAAATTCATGCGCATTAGATAATTTTCATTGATTTTGCGCATTAGAGATTATTAAATTATTATTATTATTTCAGGTCTGACTACATGGCTTTGTGTAGCACCTCGTCTAGCTGTAGCTGGCCTTATACCGTTGTGTTTTCTGCCAATACTCTTCTACGCTTTTCTCAACAAAGAGCCCTTAGAAAATCAATCCATAAAAAGTGCTACTAACCGCCATGATATCAAGTACACAGCTTTAGAAGATCAAAACCCACCTAAGATTAACGTTCTGCTTCAAGTGTTCGAAGTTATCCCTTTTTTTACCTATATGTTCATCAGTAACTGTTCCTGTCAACTCTCATTAGTGGCCGTTCTGTCAACTCTGACATTCCCCAACTCTCCATTCCCACCTCGTGATCACTATCAGTACTACAGATTACTCAGTGAAGTTGGGTATCTCTTCGGCGTAATAGAAATCGTTCTTGTGCCATGTTTGTGCAGTCAGTGGATAGAGCATATTAAAATTCGAAAATTGTGGATTCCTGTTTCCCTGAACGTCGGCTGCTTGATGTTCTTCCTGTTCGCTTCCTGGTACCGTTTCTTGTCAAGCGTTGACGTTGTGTTAGCTCTGGTTTTTGCGCAGGGACTGTTTGCAAGTTCTACTAGTGTTAACTGTATTGGTCGTGCCGCGTCTTGTTATACAAAAGCAGAAGACAAATTCATCGCAATTGTGTTTGCAGAAGTTGGGATCTCCGTTGGAAGGCTATCATCAGGATTTCTAGGTCTGTTCGTTGAACGATATCTGAGAGAGCATTGTACAAATAGTCTATTACTGGGTAGATATTGTCTGGCTCGACATTCTACATTTAGTGGGTGGAGCACAAACTCACATTGTAAGCTATAGGTAGAATATGATGAAATCACAAGGTTTACACCCACCACTACTAATGTGTATATATTGAGGTGTAACTGTAAAGAAATCTGATAAACAACAAAAGTTCAAATATTGTTAGAAAACAGTGATCAGAGAAATAACAATAGTAACTACATTATTTTGATAGAACTGCTTAGACCAGCGCCCAGCAGCGCTATACAAATAATTTTCAGCTTCGAAAATGTGGAATAATTAAATGAAAATATTGTAGATAACGTAGATTACGTACAGTTAAATCATCATTTAAATTTAAACATTAATTAAATAACAATCTATGATTCTGAAGCTTTAATTTGATTTATAAAACAACTTTTATACAACGCGTGCGCTGATTGGAGTAGTTCCATCGAGGGACTATGCTGTGATATTTGGCCGAGGAAACTGGATCCGAAAAACAAATATTCGCCCGAGAAACGAAGTTTCGAGGACGAGTATGAAGTTTTGAGGAACATCCAGTTTCCTCGGGCAAATACACAGCACTAGCCCCGAGATTGCAACTACTCTATTGCCTTTATTATTTTATTCAACAATACAATTTTCCTGAGGGACACTAGCGTAAATCCAGTACTTTCGCTAATTCTTCCTGCGAAAGATCTTGTATTTTGCGTGTTATTTCTCGTTCTTTATAGCAAGCTGAACGGAAAAAAAATAAATTATGACAATTAAGTTGTTTGTTTTCAGTGATAAGTGAAATTACAATTAACAACAGTGTAAACAAAACGAAAAACCGTAAACAAATCATTGCAACGAATTGTCAATGTTTACGTTTCGTAATTACCCACCTTCAAAATCAAACCATGATTCACCGCATATGAAATTGAAATCTGTGTTCTTCTCTTCCACTAGCTTTTCGATAGTTGTTTCCTCGATCTCCGGAAACCTCGACGCCATAATCTATTTGAAAACTGTCCCTTTCTTTTGCTGAGCGGGCACTGTTGCCTGATAGTTGCCCGCTGAGGAGCGACACTATCGCGTCACGTGATCACTTTTGTCAGGAGCCCATAAGTAGGAGCATCCATGTAGCAATCTGAGACGGCAAAAGAACAAGTTTGGCTATTTTTAGAACACGAAATTGACCAATCACTGTGCACTTCCGGTCATAGAACACGTTTCGAGCTGCATGAGCGGCTGAGCTAAAATTGTTGCAAATACAATTACAATGTATTTTTCACTGAAACATTTCGAAGTAGAAATGTTCTACAATGTATTTCATGTTTAATTACCTATTACCCACACTCTTATCGCCTCAGAAGAACTCCTCTGCAAAATGGTGCTTGAAATAAAACTGATATATAAAATTCCTACAATTGTTTTTAAAAATTTGGTGGAAACTCTCAGGCTGTCAAACTGGTTACCCCAGAAAGAGTCTTTGAATTCGAAATGGGTGGCAAAGTTCTTAACTTCTATATACCCTCGCACCACCACATAACCGCGAAATGGTCTCTCTGTCATACTGGTTATTCAGGACAAAGGCTCCATCTGGAAGGTGCATGGTTGTGCATCTCACATACTCGAACAATTTCAGGGTCAATAAAAGCCACCTCTTCCAAAGAAAAGGACTGTTACGAATATTCTAAATTGATTTTGCGAGACAACTGTTTCCTGACTGGGCCTCCCGCTCACCGTGATCCAGCATGGCTGCTTTACCTTTAACTCGTCCAGTGAGCCAGTAAAGGGTTAAATTTGATATCTGCCTCCCGTCCCGCTTGGGAATCTCGTGCTTTGAAGATAACTTTATTCTTTTGCGTGGGTTAAAAATACACGCAAAATGAATGACTAAATAAATAAATGAAACGGAAAAGAACAACATCAATTGCCTTTTGCCAAACACGGGGAGACAGACAAAATGCAAGAGCACCGCAAAACAAATGTCAAGGATATGATCGGGAAGCCCAGTCAGGAAACAGCTACCCTCGGCCTCCGCAATGGATGGCACACGTGACAAACGATGAAACGAATGCTCGTGCGGGAGGCTGTTCCTAACTTAGGGGGTGCAGAACTCATGGAAAGCAAAAAATGTGCTAAACGATAAACAACTGACCAAAGACAAAAAAATTGCAAAAAAGGGGGAAAAACGGAAACCCAGGGGGTTGCACCAAATATAAATCCCAAGAGAACACAAAACGGCTAAAGTGAACTCTAAAGTAAACAGACAGTCCTCTAAATAGACCAAACCAAACCAAACCAAACCGAGATACATAACGTTCTCCATTTCCAGTTTTCAATTCAGACCATGTGCTCATTCGCACGTCTGTTTCGGGGTTTTCCATCTCGGTAGAATTTACCAATGGATCTCCAATAATGAATAGACAAACAAAGACGCCATGAACAGCTACGTGGTATATTTCGTTAAAGGCCTTTCGGCCAACGGCCCTCTTCAGTAACGGTAAATGTACAAGTGGCAGTGATGATTACAGATCTAATAATGAGCAACCCAGTCCCTGGGGAACTATTAGCGCGAAATACTACAACTCTGTTAAGCCCTCCTTGGTGCCACAGTCTTTAGCTTACTTACCCATGCTGATTCTAAGTCTAATAATTTGTTAGGTGCTATTAAACAAATTCAGTACACTAAACCTAAAACAATAATTACTTAAAGAGAACACTATGTTGGTTGACATGTCATTATAAAGCTGATTTCTACTTGTTCCTATGCCCTGTAATGCGTTCGCGTAGCCTTTGAGTAGTGTTACCTACATACTTTATTCCGCAGCGGATGCAAGTGGCAAGGTACACAAGACATCTAGAAACACAAGTGGCTCTGCAACCTACGTTGTAGGTGCGACCGTCAACGTAACTAGTCAAGGTGCTACTGGATGGAAGCAACCTGCAGGACAAGCATTTAGTGTTTCCACATGGGTGGGTACCAATTCCAATTCCAATTGTTCGACTTTCAACACGTTCCGTAGCTTTTTCATGGTCGTGGTCCTGTTCACAAACCAGGCTTCCGGACATATTTCATGACGATGACAATAATGACAATGGCAATAATTTTATTTGTGCCATATTTACAATTTTGTTACATTCATGATACATTCAGTCGACTATGCACAAACGTATTTTAAGTGTGGTTCACACTAGCGTTGGAATCGGAATCGTAAGAGGAGCTGACCAGGTTGAACTAATAATGGGAGTCGGACGCAGAAGGGCGACGAAATCGGAATCGGAAGCCGGATCAGAAGGTTCTTTTTCTTACGACTCCGATTCCGTTGTTTTGATTCACACTAGATCGTAAACTTCTTGCGATTACGATTCCGACGCTAGTGTGAACCACTGGAAGGCTTAAGTCGTTGAAATCGTAGAACTTTGAAGTTACTTTAGGATTTTCCCCGCTCCTGGTTAACTATTAGACACATATGCACTATTTACGTTCTTGTTTATTCCTCCCGATGACGCAAATAAAGTCTCTAAATACCTTCATCGATCGTTAACATTGTCCTAACTTCAAGTGCACGATTCAGGAGCAAAATCACGTGCCCGACACAGTCAGATGATGGACAACAAATTTATGCAAATTACATTATATAACCGGAAATGGACTCTACATTTATATTTTAAACCGTGTCTGAAGCGTGCTTCGCTGTCTTCTGTCAGTGCTAAAACTTGGCGAATACACGAAATATTGTTCGTAGTAAAAAATAAATGCATCACAGATGTTCATTAACTATTGAACTTAGTTCTTAGCTATATTTACACTTCTATGCTCGAATATCGTCAATATAGAAGAGAAAATCTACTTGAAAGTCGCTCTAATTACGCATGCATGCTCTACCGAGTCACGCAACGAGTGACCAGACACTGTTTTATAGTCACGCTGCGATGTATCTGTGCTAGGTGTTAGCACTATTTTCTGAAACTAAGGATGTTTTTCCATTTTACTAGCACTTGCCGTTTATACCTATTTTGAATGGAGTGGTATTGTCGACCGGTACATGTGGAAATTCTGTTTTAAATTGTGCAAGTAATAATACGTACAAATAAGCTATTAGCCGTTTCACATTTAACCTATACAAATAGCTTTAACCCTAAGTAATAAGAAAGATAAAAAACTCAACCCATAGTAACCCACTAATATTCTAACCTAATTAATATGACACGTGGTCCCCTACTCGGTTGAACACCCAACCCAACCCTAAGTAATAAGAAAGGGAACACAACCCAACCCATAGTAACCCACTATAGCTAATATATATTCTAACCTAATTAATATGACACGTGGTCACCTACTCGGTTGAACACCCAACCCAACCCTAAGTAATAAGAAAGGGAACACAATTCAACCCATAGTAACCCACTAATATTCTAACCTAATTAATATGACACGTGGTCCCCTACTCGGTTGAACACCCAACCCAACCCTAAGTAATAAGAAAGGGAACACAATTCAACCCATAGTAACCCACTAATATTCTAACCTAATTAATATGACACGTGGTCCCCTACTCGGTTGAACACCAAACCCAACCCTAAGTAATAAGAAAGGGAACACAACCCAACCCATAGTAACCCACTAATATTCTAACCTAATTAATATGACACGTGGTCCCCTACTCGGTTGAACACCCAACCCAACCCTAAGTAATAAGAAAGGGAACACAACCCAACCCATAGTAACCCACTAATATTCTAACCTAATTAATATGACACGTGGTCCCCTACTCGGTTGAACACCCAACCCAACCCTAAGTAATAAGAAAGATAAAAAACCCAATCCATAGTAACCCACTAATATTCTAACCTAATTAATAGGACACGTGGTCCCCTACTCGGTTGAACACCCAACCCAACCCTATGTAATAAGAAAGGGAACACAACCCAACCCATAGTAACCCACTAATATTCTAACCTAATTAATAGGACACGTGGTCCCCTACTCGGTTGAACACCCAACCCAACCCTATGTAATAAGAAAGGGAACACAAACCCAACCCATAGTAACCCACTAATATTCTAATCTAATTAATATGACACGTGGTCCCCTACTCGGTTGAACACCTAACCCAACCCTAAGTAATAAGAAAGGGAACACAACCCAACCCACAGTAACCCACTAATATTCTAACCTAATTAATATGACACGTGGTCCCCTACTCGGTTGAACACCCAACCCAACCCTAAGTAATAAGAAAGGGAACACAACCCAACCCATAGTAACCCACTAATATTCTAATCTAATTAATATGACACGTGGTCCCCTACTCGGTTGAACACCTAACCCAACCCTAAGTATTAAGAAAGGGAACACAACCCAACCCATGGCAACCCACTAATATTCTAACCTAATTAATATGACACGTGGTCCCCTACTCGGTTGAACACCCAACCCAACCCTAAGTAATAAGAAAGAGAACACAACCCAACCCATAGTAACCTACTAAAATTCTAATCTAATTAATATGACACGTGGTCCCCTACTCGGTTGAACACCCAACCCAACCCTAAGTAATAAGAAAGGGAACACAATTCAACCCATAGTAACCCACTAATATTCTAACCTAATTAATATGACACGTGGTCCCCTACTCGGTTGAACACCCAACCCAACCCTAAGTAATAAGAAAGGGAACACAATTCAACCCATAGTAACCCACTAATATTCTAACCTAATTAATATGACACGTGGTCACCTACTCGGTTGAACACCCAACCCAACCCTAAGTAATAAGAAAGGGAACACAACCCAACCCATAGTAACCCACTAATATTCTAACCTAATTAATAGGACACGTGGTCCCCTACTCGGTTGAACACCTAACCCAACCCTAAGTAATAAGAAAGGGAACACCACCCAACCCATAGTAACCCACTAATATTCTAACCTAATTAATAGGACAAGTGGTCCCCTACTCGGTTGAACACCTAACCCAACCCTAAGTAATAAGAAAGGGAACACCACCCAACCCATAGTAACCCACTAATATTCTAAGCTAATTAATATCACACGTGGTCCCCTACTCGGTTGAACACCCAACCCAACCCTAAGTAATAAGAAAGGGAACACAACCCAACCCATGGCAACCCACTAATATTCTAAGCTAATTAATATGACACGTGGTCACCTACTCGGTTGAACACCCAACCCAACCCTAAGTAATAAGAAATGGAACACAACCCAACCCATAGTAACCCACTAATATTCTAACCTAATTAATAGGACACGTGGTCCCCTACTCGGTTGAACACCTAACCCAACCCTAAGTAATAAGAAAGGGAACACCACCCAACCCATAGTAACCCACTAATATTCTAACCTAATTAATAGGACACGTGGTCCCCTACTCGGTTGAACACCTAACCCAACCCTAAGTAATAAGAAAGGGAACACAACCCAACCCATAGTAACCCACTAATATTCTAACCTAATTAATATAATATTAAGAATACAAAAAAAAAACGATAGCTGAAATTTCCATGGTAGTTGTATAAACATTAGAATAAGTCTATACGTTTTGATACTCAGTATGACGGTTACGTAATGTTCATTACTTATGACTACGTAAATATGTATTGTTTACGTTGGAATAAGTCTATGCGTTTTGATACTCAGTATGACGGTTACGTAACGGTGGATACGTATTTGGTTCACTATTGCTGACGTCCATTTGTTTTGAACGAAGAGGTTCGTACATTCCTGTTGGATCACCGTGTTGTGATGTTTTGGTCGCTGGGTCGAGCTGTTGATAATGACCAGGATCTTGATTGGTCTGTCTGTTGTCTGGATTTCCTGGTATTTCATACTGACATGACGTGTTTGGTGTGAGTGGCTGGACACGAGAAGGTTGAACAGATTCGTACTCAACACTTGGTTGGCTTGATGGTGGTACATGTAATACTGCACTAGATGAAGGTGACGTTGCAGGCGCCATCTCAACTACGTTCTGTAAATCATTAGCATCATTTTATTATTATGATTTTCTTACGATCAACACTGGATTTTGTAAAGAAAACAAAAACAACGACTATAAATGCATGTTTTAGTTTAACCAATCAACTTGCAGGTACATACAATGATACTCACATCATAAACTGAATCGGTAGGATATTTCCTAATAAAAGAGAATTAATAAAGTCTAAACAAAGGAAAGCCACATATTCAAAACAACTTGTCGTGTGTTACATGGGCAGAGAGTTGTGTGTGATTATAATACAGAATTGACGGATGAGAGCGAACAGCCATTTTGTTAGCTTGATCAATAGAAGAGTCACGTGACTCATCTTTCTCAATGCACTTCTTTGTTATAAATATTACATTATTATTATTTATCGTTAACGCCTTTTGACGTCATCTATGCATGTGTTTTGACCAAAGTGATGCACGTCCAAGTTATTTGAAATCAAAGTTACCTGGACTGTGACTTTGTTGCTTTCACGTTCTTCCAAATGTACAACACCACCAGCAGTATGTTGAATAGTAAAGACACTGCGAGGAAAGTTGCGCACACACCAACTACCGTAGCACCTGATAGGAACAGAACGGTACATCTATATCTGGTTAATTATCTGTCGATGTGTTGGATTATCCCGCTAAACATGAGTGTCTTCTGCCATTTGTTCATTATTACAGATTCCTATCTGACTAATCAATGTACTGTTTGTAGTTTTCAATGAATCGTAAAATCACAATAGTTTTCTAACAAATGTGTTCGCAATGATTCAGTGATATCAAAGCTCGTTCATTTTAGAGAGCGATAAAAAGAGACCAACGACCACATGACCATAAATGGACAGTAGTTGAAGGATCATTTTAATTAAGAAATGAATTAATGAATATGTCAAGGACGTACAGTGCTCACATCGATACAATATTTCAAGTTATTACATTAAACTACAGAAACATTTTGATTGAGTTTAATATATCAAGTGTTTGTACTTACTATATCTCTTTGGATCAGCTGACGTGCATAAAGAACAGTCTGTGTAACCTAGGTAACAAAACACGAAAACCACCAAACGCAACGTTATCAGATGCAGGTATATTTGCCTTTACCTAAACGTGTGGAAGACTGGATTCGAATCGTGATCGCAAAGCATCTATGGATTGTGGAACCCAGTCTTCCACTCGTTTATATTTCATTTAGGTATTATTTACAATATGAGTGGCAATGTTGTATCTTATTTACAATCTCGAGCCGAAGGCGAGAGATTGTAAATAAGATACAACATTGTCAAGAATATTGTAAATTACTTATGATATTGTTTAATCATTGTTTGAACCAGAATTGTAGTCAATATCTGATTGAGATGAAAATAATATAATAATTAAATAACTGTTCTTTTAGCATTCAATTCTCATTCCGATTGCTCGACCGCACTAAACAATGAAGGCAGTTTCGTATTATATTAAGATATCGATTGTTTAATAAATGATTTATTCCTTTTCATACTTGGTAGTTTTTGAATAGAGTTTATTGCTCATTAAGACATAACAAAGAACAAATTACGGCAAATATGGAATATGCCTGCTTTTTCATTTAGAATTAATACATTTACACTTTTGTTTGGTTTTCAAAGGGCGCTTTAATTGTGAATGCGAACGGAGTTTTGATTCTTTTCAATCAAATCAAGAACAGTTCTCACAGGAAGGTCAAAGAGCTAAGACGGGCATCAGTTTGAGACGATGGCTGACAAATTTCGTAAACTGCCAAAAGTGCATCACAAGAGAGTCAGTTGTTGAGGGAATGTGCCCAAACTAGCACCGAAGTGGAGTGTAAAGATTTCTGAAGTCGGCAGATGTCTCGTAAAAACAAGGTAGCAAGGAAAGAGTCTATTGACTTTCTTTTGACACATAAATTCCGTATGAAGTTCTAGTTCGACTAACATTACTCTACCATCTTCTAATTCGAGGTTCTTGAAAATAATAATGTAGCAAGTAACGCAATATTTTATAGCGAGAACTGTGCGAAGTCCTTAATTTGAAGTAATCTCGTGTCTTTCAAAGTTTGTTATAATTTATTTGAGATTGTGAAAGAATTGCCGCACAAAGCTAGAAATCCAATGATTGTATCATTAGTAAGTAATAGAGGAAGAGAGTTACATTAAAGAAACTGCGGAACAAAATCTAACTTGTACTGATTTTTCTTAATTAGCTTTTAGGATAATGTATTGTTCCTCTCATATAATGCATTGATCGATACAGAATACTTATAGAGCTTATTAGTATTCTGTATCTGATACAGAATACTAATAAGGTCTATTAGTATTCTGTATCAGATACAGAATACTAATAAGCTTTATTACTATTCTGTATCATACTTATGAACAATTGCAGCAATTAATCAACCCCACCTATTCCCTGCCTATTCAAACCCTCCCCGTGCTTTTAGTGTCTTGGAAATTGTATGGGAGTTACAAGGTAGCCACGTGACCAGAATGCTGAGCACAGATTGGACAGCTGCCTAATGAATTATTAATGAATATTATAAATTGATTTGTTGTTTCGTACTTCAAAGCATTACTGACATTGACCAAAGAAGTTCTTGTATAATTGAACAATTGTTTATTCTTACCAAGAGTTGTAGTAGTGGCTGTAGTAGTGGCTGTAGTAGTGGCTGTAGTAGTGGCTGTAGTAGTGGGTGTAGTAGTGGGTGTAGTAGTGGCTGTAGTAGTGGGTGTAGTAGTAGTTTCAACAGGTATCATCACAGTCTTTGCTTTACAAACATTTTGTAGGCTTTCTCCAACTTTATTCCATGCAGTAACAATAAAACTGTACTCCTTTCCTGGATCAAGGTTTTCTACCGTGTATGTGAACAATGTAGCATTCACATTTATCTTTGACAAACTGCCATCCATTCCAATGACTTTCTTGTGGATTGTGTATTTTATTATTTCACCTCCATTTTCGTCAGGTTTTGACCAGGTCAACGTTACTGATGTCTGATGGATACGAACCTCAAGCTCAGGTAAAGATGGTGGACCTGATAACATATCTATGAGTATTCAGTTTGTTTAAATTGACTACAATCAGGACCATAATAAATCGTTAGAGAATACATCCTTCTATCAATGCGAGGCGCTCTAAATTCCATAAAGCACGAGTGTTTATTCTCTAACCGTTTTAGAATATAGTCATACTCACGAGAGTATTCTTTGGCTGCATGTCTGTTGCTTTCCCAAAGGAATACTGATTTAAAATTAATGCAAATACGCTTTGCTATGCACGTGACCTGAATACAGCTCACAGATTGGACAGCTGCCTTATGAATAATTAATGAATATTATGCATTAGTCGTTCAGTAGTATTCCCTATATAGAGAATACTAATAATGTTTTGTAACAAACGAAAACAAAAAGCTTTATTAGTATTCTCTATATAAGGAATACTAATGAGTCAATTAAAGCCCTCTACGTTTGACCGATTTAGTTACTTTATGAGATATAGAGCGCGCAAATGCTGGGCGCTGATTGGTCGAGTGAGGAGTGAGTATGACTATATTCTAAACTAATGTAGCCAGCGTGCCCTTTTCCCCTTCCCCTTTTCCTCCACCCATCCCCCTCCTTTCCCCTAGAGCCTGGCTATTCAGGCTAAAACTAATGATAACGAGAACGAAGTGCAATGCTCACTATGGTGGCGATGAGAAAATATTTAGTCCAGTTATCTATTTTTCCTTTGGTTACTTACGGCTTGTAGGACTGACAAACGAAGTGCGAACATCCTGACCAGCAAATCTGCCAGTTTCAATTGCTGTTCTTAAGCGTTTTCTAGGACTTCCTACACCACTTTGATAATTAAGCGTCACCGATGCTATAACACTTCCCATTCTGAAAGAAAAGTAATTTTCACTGAAGGCGTTTGCTGATGTCCATTCAAATTACAAAATATATTAATAACACTCAATGAACTGCCAGTACCTGAAACCTGTCACTACACAGGAATATATCCTTGGTGTTGAATGTTCAACGTAGAGGAGCATACACTGAAATGATTCAAATAAATTGTATTATAGACAAAGTTTTCATTAACCTGTGAAACAAAGTGTACTAATTTGAGTGTAATAGTCAGATAATCACAATAGAAAACAAAAGAATTAGAGTGAAGTAGTGCTAAATACGCTAAAGTGTATTTCACGGGTTTATGAAAACCACTCTATAGACATGATAATTGACTAAAGTATTATAGACATGATAATCCACCAGACTAAAGTATTATAGACATGATAATTGACTAAAGTATTATAGACATGATAATTGACTAAAGTATTATAGACATGATAATTGACTAAAGTATTATAGATATGATAATTGACTAAAGTATTATAGACATGATAATTGACTAAAGTATTAATATAGACATGATAATTGACTAAAGTATTTTAGTATAAACAAACTAGTGGTCTATCACATATCCTGCAATCTGATTGGCTACGCTACTAGGGGTCTAATAGTGATAGTCCCCTAGTAGCGAATCACCATGGTAACCATTGGCCGTGAAAGATGAAGCAAGATGGCGGACAAACCCGATGGTTGTTTTTTCGCTAAAAGAGCTAAAATAGACCGAGAAACAAATCTCAAGAGCAAGAAATGGAAAAAGCACATAAATATAGACATCTCATTGACAATTCAAGCAAGTTTTCTTTGGCTGACACTGCAGAAACTGAGCGAGAAACGATCGTTAAAGTTGAAGATTTTTCGTGCCGATTTTTCAACTTTTAAAACTGAGTGAAGACAAAGTCAAATGGAGTACTGATAGTGATAAAGGTAATAAACGAAGGCTACACCACTCTTGACTCGTGTTTTGTTCATTTGTTATTTGATTTATGAAAGCCTTTTTCAACAAAAGAACCAACTTTTCTGGTTTAGTTTTAACTAAACAGCTCGATTTAGTTCAGCCAAATGTGTACTTATGACTAGCATAAAATTCGTATTCTTCTTACTTATGTAAATTAAACAAGAAATATTGGTATACTATTAAGTATGCTAGTTTGTTGATACTAAAACAACTAGACAACTCGCCCTCGTTGTCTATGAGCTAAGATAGTCAACTCGGCAGGAGCCTCGTTGACTATCAGCTCATAGCCAACTCGGACTCGCTGTCTAATTGTTAAATAGACATGATAATTGACTAAAGTATTATAGATATGATAATTGACTAAAGTATTATAGACATGATAATTGACTAAAGTATTTTAGTATAAACAAACTAGTGGTCTATCACATATCCTGCAATCTGATTGGCTACGCTACTAGGGGTCTAATAGTGATAGTCGTCCCCTAGTAGCGAATCACCATGGTAACCATTGGCCGTGAAAGATGAAGCAAGATGGCGGACAAACTCGATGGTTATTTTTTCGATAAAAAGAGCTAAAATAGACCGAGAAACAAATCTCAAGAGCAAGAAATGGCAAAAGCACATAAATATAGACATCTCATTGACAATTCAAGCAAGTTTTCTTTGGCTGACACTGCAGAAACTGAGCGAGAAACGATCGTTAAAGTTGAAGATTTTTCGTGCCGATTTTTCAACTTTTAAAACTGAGCGAAGACAAAGTCAAATGGAATACTGATAGTGATAAAGGTAATAAACGAAGGCTACACCACTCTTGACTCGTGTTTTGTTCATTTGTTATTTGATTTATGAAAGTTTTTCAACAAAAGAACCAACTTTTCTGGTTTCAGCGGTTTTAACTAAACTGCTCGATTTAGTTCAGCCAAATGTGTACTTATGACTAGCATAAAATTCGTATTCTTCTTAAACTTGTGCAAATTAAACAAGAAATATTGGTGTAATATTAAGTATGCTACAATTCGATTCAAAACTGTTGAGACAGTTGTGCTTCAAAGGTGCTTATATGACTATTCTCCCATTAAAAACAATGAAAAATTATGTTCACATCAGATATCTCCCCTCCCCTCAGTACAATGTTGATTAGACTTTCGCGCAAAATCCAAAACACGTGACTATGAATCAACATTGACACAGGGGGGAGGGGGAGAGATCGATTTTCATATAACATAAAAACTAAGAAATATTCAGAAATGTCTCAACAAGAAATGCAACGAATTGTCTGAGACGCCAAAATGTGTAATAACTGTGTAGCAACCCCTAAGCATATTTTACAACATATCTAATTCAAATTAATAAATTTATGAAATATTTAAACCAGTTTGTGAGAGTATAAAAAGTATTTGGAACCGTTAATCTTCAGAAAACGGCGGTCTTTTGAATGAACGTCATCGCAAATCCGCGCGCACTCAGCCAAGAAAGGCGACCATGACTTACAAGGGCGACATAAGTGCGGAAAAACGCGCTTTAATACGCGTATATTACAAATATTTGCATTGGAAAGTAAAAGACATTCAAGCAAACTTGCAAGTAAGTCGCGCTTCGATCTATAGAATCAAAAACCTTCCTATTTCGAATAGAAAGGCAAGGACGAAGGGCTGGCTCGGTATTGCACCGCAAAAGGTGATACATGTTTTAAATACACTCGCGACTGCGTCGCTCGCAAAATATCCTAACATCGTTGACTGAAACAATGTCTAGAATAGTGTTGATCTGCTAATTCGGAGTGTTTACTGGAACCTGTTTACTTAGAAGTGCTAATTTAATAAACACATGCATGCTCGCTTCGAACGATCGCCATCTACGCTATATATGTTCATCATTGTTCGAAGCAATACCTAGTTCACTGGTTCTGCTGATTCAAAGTAATCACTTAGAAGTCCTGATTGTGCCTATAATACATGCATTTCAATTGCCCTATACCATTATGACGTAACGGCTTATTTATGAGGGGGACAGAATCGTGAAGAACAATAGAAATTTGAACTAAATCTGCTCTGCTGAGGTTCGCTTGATTTCAAATTGGCTAGTTTCCAGATATTATGTTCATCGATACTTTTCCCACAATATTTACTGTGTTTGGTGACTTTTATCGCTTTCAGATCGTCTGTAAAATACATTTATTTGGGAAATCCTTTGTGTTGTTGCTGTTTTGTCCCCCTCTAGCGACCATGATCCTTAGCGTTTAAACAATAGATTGTTTTGATGTGACGTCATAGTGGTATAGGGTAATTGTATATAAACTTATTGTTGGACTTCGTGAAAAAAATGAGTTATTTATGTCAGTCAGTATGTACCACGTACGTTTGTTACGCTGCTGTATATTAGTCACGCAATGGCGCCAACAGTACATGCCTTAGATTGTGTTTCACTTAGCGCATGCGCAATAACGGTTGACCATCGGTATAAAGGATTTGATCATAAGATATATCTTTATTTACCGTGGTAGACCGTTCAGTGCGCATGCGCTAAGTTCACCTTCAGAACATTAAACAGATCAAAGGGACATCTCTCGTCAGTCGTGTGTGACAGTCTATAGATGTACCAATCGGTTACTTTCTACGCAGAAATATATTCCACAGATACACTATCTTCACAGGGTTTTGGTGTTTACATGACATCTACTACTGTGTTGCAATGACTACTGATCGTATCTACCAATAATTGCGTGATTTCGCTTTGTTCGTTAATTTGAACCATCTGTACCCCATACATGGCTTAAAATAGGGGTAGGGGAGGGCTCACTCGTTTTCCTATTTTCGTAATCTCAGCAATATTTAATAACTACATCAAAGTTTGGCTTATGGGATTTTTTTTGTGGTTTTGAAATGTACATTAGAGCAAAATTTCACGTCTGTACCTCCTTTGTAAGTACAAAAATCGCCTAAGCTGTACCTCAGACAATTCGATTCAAAACTGTTGAGACAGTTGTGCTTCAAAGGTGCTTATATGACTATTCTCCCATTAAAAACAATGAAAAATTATGTTCACATCAGATATCTCCCCTCCCCTCAGTACAATGTTGATTAGACTTTCGCGCAAAATCCAAAACACGTGACTATGAATCAACATTGACACAGGGGGGAGGGGGAGAGATCGATTTTCATATAACATAAAAACTAAGAAATATTCAGAAATGTCTCAACAAGAAATGCAACGAATTGTAGTTTGTTTATACTAAAACAATTAGACAACTCGCCCTCGTTGCCTATGAGCTAAGATAGTCAACTCGGCAGGAGCCTCGTTGACTATCTGCTCATAGCCAACTCGGACTCGTTGTCTAATTGTTAAATAGACATGATAATTGACTAAAGTATTATAGATATGATAATTGACTAAAGTATTATAGATATGATAATTGACTAAAGTATTAAAATAGACATGATAATTGACTAAAGTATTATAGACATGATAATTGACTAAAGTATTATAGACATGATAATTGACTAAAGTATTATAGACATGATAATTAACTAAAGTATTATAGACATGATAATTGACTAATTATTATAGACATGATAATTGACTAAAGTATTAATATAGACATGATAATTGACTAAAGTATTATAGACATGATAATTGACTAAAGTATTATAGACATGATAATTGACTAAAGTATTAATATAGACATGATAATTGACTAAAGTATTATAGACATGATAATTGTCTAATTGTTAAATAGACATGATAATAGCGCTCCGCACAGATGACGTCACAAAATTTAGACCTTCCGCGAGACTCAGACAAACAAACCACATCACGCCGTGATTCACGGCATATGTGCTTGCTTGAACTTACTGTGTTTCTGAAGGATGTCTACATTAACTAGTACTTCACTTCGTCCATTAACTGTTCTAACAGAGAATGACGGTGTGCCTGGATCTTATTTCGAAAGAGAAGCTGATAATTATACTGTAGAACAGCTTAAAAGGTGGCTAAAATGCCGAGGGATGAAACAAACGGGCAAACGTGCAGAGCTCATCAAGCGCGTTTCAGACTCTATTTCTTCAGGGAACCACAGATTTCTGGACGTGAGTATCGACGATGGAAAATGGTTTGCTTTAAAAGTAATGAAGGAAAGCAACGAGGTAAGAGGTAAAGGTGACTGTCTTCAGGATGGAGTGTAGTGATTCCTGTTGTACCTTCGTCAGACTGGTGTTCGTTTCAGTCAAAAGATATTCCTAGTTTGTTTATTAATAACTACGGACACATTTATCACTACACACTGGAATCATTGAAAACTATCAAAAAAGATCCAATACAATTTGAAAGCGATGAAGAAAACAACCACGGCCTTGGTCATATGACTGATAAACCAATGAAAAATGGCAGAAAGTACGTTGATTCAGGGTTCGTCCATGATATGATGGACACAACGTCAGACGATCATTACTTTGTACGAGCTCATGTATGGCCTTCTATGAGGAGCGACCTTCCTCACAACGTTTTATGCATCCTGTCGATTGCTAGTGGAGCTATACTTCATGCTTCCTGTGAACCGTGCAAAGTCTCTGCATTAGGCCGTTGTAGTCACGTTGTTGCTGTTCTTTTCACTTTGCTTGATCACCTTAAAATACATGGTCCGACGTTAACAGTTCCGTGCACAAGTAAAGAATGCACTTGGAATAAAGGCAAGAAAAGGAACAAAAATCCTCAAAAGCTTTCCGATACAAATTACGCATCAAAGCGAAAAAAAAGCGAAATACCTGTGATAGAGTTTGATCCAAGGCCTGAAGCAAACAGGAAAGTTACACCCGAACACATTAATGGTTTCCTAATGAATTTACATGGAATTTCAGAAAAGTCCAGTAATATTGGTGTTTCTATGTGGGAAGTACAACTGCAGATGTCTTATAAGGACTATAAACTTGATAATGATAGTGCTCTACTTCTAAAGCAGAAAACAAAGTCTTTAATCAAAAATCTTTCACCAGCAGATGTTATGCAGGTCCCAGATACAGAGAAGCAAAGTGGTAGCGAGAGATGGTTTCAAGAACGACTAGTTTTGGCGTCTGACTGCATCTAAATGTCAGAGTAGTTGTAGAATTGGTAAGCTTATTACTGAAGGAGCCTCTAATGCAGGAGTGAAAGTATTCAATTTCATCCATGCTAACATTTGGAAAATGGATGGGGCATCATTTCAATCAAGCTGGATGAAGTATGGCATTGAAAGTGAACAGAAAGCAATTGTAAAATATGAAGATCAAACTCAAGTCAAGGTTTGTCCAACTGGGTTGTGGGTCAATCCCAAGTTTCCCTTTTTGGCTTGTTCTCCTGATGGCTTGGTTAATAATGATGGGCTGATTGAAATCAAATCTTTAAAGTTATTCAAGGAACATAGTATTGATGAGATAATTTCAGGTGATCAGACATCTGCAGTTTCCAAGGACATTATCAGTAGACAATGTTTTAATGTAAAGGATGGGAAGTGAATTTTAAAGCCAAAACATGCATACTATTATCAAGTACAAATGCAACTCCTTGTAACAGAAAGACATTTTTGTGACTTTATTTTGTATGCTGAAAATGGTCCAGTTTCAATTGAGAGATAGGCCATATGCACTAACGGGTCACGTGACCCAACTTTCTCAAATCAAGCAGCAGTGTCAAAATGAACTCCAGAAATGAAAAGAGCAGCTCGATATTAGTAAAAAGGCGAAATTTCAGCTTATAATGTTTAACACAGCAGAAATGGCATGAAATATAAAATTGCAAATTTTATTAAGATTCGTATGGAAAAATGTGCTGGATGGCAAAAAATGCCATCCAATGCATTTTCCAAACAAATTATTAGAAAACACTCGATTTTATATTTCATGTCATTTCTCCTGTGTCAGACGTTATGACCTGAAATTTCGCCTTCTTACTAATATCGAGCTGCTCTTTTCATTTCTGGAGTTCATTTTGACACTGCTGCTTGATTTGAGAAAGTTGGGTCACGTGACCCGTTAGTGCATATGGCCTATTGTATTGAGATGAATCTGTTATTAATGAGATTTTAAGCAACCTAACAGCATTCTGGTTAAGAGTTATTGCCCCTGAATATTTTGAAATGCGTGTTCCCAGAGGTCTACATCCTTTCATATTATCTGACGATGAAGCTGATGGCAGTCATATTGCATCTGACAGCTCTTCTCACACACCAGATGAATTAGACATTGCTGATGTTTTAGTACACTCGTTTGCTACAGCCACCCCTCCCACTCTTCCACCCAATCCTAGTACTGCAGTGAACAATTTGGTTGTAATCCAATGGGGTGGCGTGACGAGTACTGGTACAAAACTGACCAACACCTGCCCTATTGACAATTGGCTCATGATTTTCCAGGCTCTAGTAAAATCAAATCGTATAAACTTAGGTGATCTTACAGAAACTGGTCATATTATAGAGAATGCACTTGAAATGATTGACAATAATCAATATGCAGATGCCAAAGTTGCTGTGATACCCACACCACCTCAAGTCATAAATAACTGCATAAACTTATATGGCAATGAAGATGATTATTTCATACAGCATCTACGACCTTACCAGTGCAGCACAGTCCAAACTACTTGCAATTTGAATACTTGTCCTATCCCAGTACACACATCTACAGCTTGCACTGTCAATTTGGGATTTCCACCTGAACACATTCCTAGCATGAATATCTTTGTGGGAGCACTTAATGATTGGCTTCACCCACATGTCTCCCAGTGCAGAAGAAAATTTCAATGCCAACCTTTACCTGATATTCCATGTTTTGAAGATGTTACCTTGGATGAAAATGGTGTCCCACAAGCATCATGGCATTGTACTGGTGTGCGAACACCCTCAGAACGCTCATTAATTAATTTGAAAAGCTTCTTTGTTTTCTCTGTTGATATGATTAGTAGAGGAGGGATGCTAAACCTAGCTCGAGTACCGCAATCTATTTCCTTGCATGGAACAATGTACACACTTTATGCTGCAACCCTCTGGAATGGTGGTCACTATATTGGAATGTTCTACTTTCATAATGGATGGTATTTATATGATGGCATGAAAGAATATACAAAAAAGAACTCTGGACTTTGCTTCTCTCATAACATTTTTAAGGAACCACATGGATATACATTAAGCTATGTAGTGTATTCTGTATAATAACAATATGCAGAAAGGTTTTAGAATACATTTTATACAAGATGCAAAATGGGAAAACATCACTTATTTTCTTCTAATATTTCAGGATCCGAACAGCAATGGTAGATTAGTATTGCATCGAGTCTGGCTAATAAATAATTTTTAAATATTTTTTTGAGTAGAACATGATTTTATAATTATACATTTGTCTGAAAAAATATCCACAACCATACTGTCTATAGGGAGGGAGAGAGAAACTATACATGCACATGAATAGACAATATTTTATTTATTATATAGTACCATGCAAAATGTAATAATAAAGTATGTATGTTTGTAAATCTGATCAGTACTCATAAATATATGAGATACATGTGATGTACAAAATAATGATATGCATTTGAAGAAATGTAGAAAATTACTGTCATTAGCATACACTGTATTTGAAGAATATCTACAGTATTGTTAACACACAGTAGCTACATGTATTATATGATAAATAAATAAAATAATGTTTATAATTTATAAGCTTTGTATATATTGCAGCTTTTATACTGTCATACTAAAAGGATAAAAGAAACATTATTTACAAAGCGTGTGTGCTGAAAATTAACTAAACCACAAGCAACAACTACCATCTGTGTTGCTAGGGGTGCAAGTGAGAGTGGTATTTTCCTACCTACTAGACGAAATTGCTTTAGGCGTTCATTAAAACGTTCAACATGAATTCTGGCTTTTGCAATCTTTCTAGTTGAAAGTTCCTCTGCTGCACTCAGATTGCCTCTTCCTTTCAAAAATGCTGGTATCTTTATGTGGGCTTGAAGGGGATTAACTAAATCTTGTACAGTAAATCCACGATCAACTAATATTACATCATTTGGATTAATGTGTTTCAGTATTCCACATTCTTTAAAAATCTGAACATCACCAATGTCTCCTTCGTACAAATCAGATACAAAACATGCACCACCATTTGGGGTCACAGCAATGAGACACTTGAACGTGTTTGTGTGCTTGTAAGATGAATATGTATTTCCTTGCCTTGCAAAATTATTTGAAGTTTCAATCCTAAATTCTGTACAGTCAACAATACAGCGTACATTCCTCATGGTTTTGAAGACTTTTGGTGTGAAACGCCTCAACAGTTCCCTTGTGGGAAACAGGACAATTTCCATATCTCTAAAAACTTTGTAAATCAGTTGTATATACAGGGCATCTGACAGGTTGCACGGTTGCGGTTCCGCACAATTAGGTCAAACCCGCACAATCCTGCACAATTCCTCAATCCCGCACAATTCCTCATAATCTGCAAAATCCCGCACAATTTGTTGAAAATTTTAATTAAAACAGACATTCCTCTTGATCACTATGGTTTTGGGAAAAATTGATGGATATTTTTAATCCATTTACCTTCGAAAACACGTCCAGAAATCCCTTGTTTTGTTCGAACGGCTCGAGCAGATGTAAAAAAACGACAAGGTAGCTTGCGCAGGCCTGGACTCTAGTTTGTAAAAAATGCCAAGGCGTTCCATTCGCTTCAACGATCGTTTCGCTCTCGAGCTGAGTGTGAATTTGAGGTTTGTTTTTGGCTCGATTTTGCGAGTTTGAAAGAAATCAATCAAAATAATACCTTCTCTGATATCTGTTCCTTCAAATTAAAGCGATCTGGACATTTTGGGCTCAATTTTCTAGGAGAAATGTGTACCGAAACCTTAAAATATTGCGCAATCCCGCACAATTTCCCGCACAATCGATGTTTTTTCCCGCACAATTGACGTCCAAAATCCCGCACAATTTTACTTTTTTCCCCGCAACCTGTCAGATGCCCTGTATATAAGTCGTGAAAATCTTTCTGATCATGGTTTCCTCGACCCTTCTTTCAGGCGTACTTAAGAGCACAGCTAGCGTTTTTATCGTGAATCCTCTCCGTAGTCTCACGAGGCAGATAAAAAGTCTCTCTTGTGTCGAAAAGTGAGAGTCTGGACCCGTATTCTTTTTGCTTAATCCTGTCGATTGCTTGCCACTCCAGTACACAATATTATCAAGAGGACAAATACTGTCGAGGAAACTGTGCAAAGCGTCAAACTGGGGTGCTGTCAGGCCCACAAAATGCTTCATTAACTTGGAATCATTGCACATACTTTCGTAAGACAAATTACTTACAACTTTGACTGCTTGAGACTCATTCATATTTGTGGCGATTTCATTTCTCAGTACCATTGTCTCAACCTTTGCAGACAACATGTACTTCGAGTACTCTGTTTGAGATTCTTGATCAGAGACCATCTTGCCTGTACTGCGGCATTCGTACAAAAATTTGTCGTCTTCTGGCACAAGAGGCATTGAATAATTTGCTTCTTCCACTTCGAACACTATCTCTGAATCGCCTATAACATTTTGCTTTTTGTTCACCGGCCCAGATCTGGTTTTGGGTGCCTTTCTTTTCCGCGGAATAGAAGCCATGTTGATCTCTTTAGACGTGAAGGTTGCTTTGAGGGGATCGGGGAATTCTGCAGTTGGACCTCTCTCTCCAGGCCAATGGAGAGCACATATATAGGTGTTTCTTGTTATTTTCGATACGTCAAAGTTTTCTCTTGCACATGCATTAATCCAACGTTGGCATTTCTCGATCCCTTGCGATGGTTTTGGAAAGGGAATGAAGATCTTTTGACCCAATGCCTTCATCTCCTTGAGCGATTTATGAAGCTTTTCTTCATATCTAGAATCGCTATTGCATCTTCCCCAGCAACAGTGCTTAGTACTCACCATTACTGATATGCCTGAGAACTTAAGTTAAGGTTTTGTTTGAATTTTTGATTGGAATACTACGAAGACGACTCTCAAGCCTACTGAAATCCTGTGAACAGATCGCAATGTTTGTCTGAGTCACGCGGGGGGTCCTAATTTATGCAATCTATTTTTAGAATCTGTGCGGAGCGCTATTGACTAAAGTATTATAGATATGATAATTGACTAAAGTATTATAGACATGATAATTGACTAATTATTATAGACATGATAATTGACTAAAGTATTAATATAGACATGATAATTGACTAAAGTATTTTAGTATAAACAAACTAGTGGTCTATCACATATCCTGCAATCTGATTGGCTACGCTACTAGGGGTCTAATAGTGATAGTCCCCTAGTAGCGAATCACCATGGTAACCATTGGCTGTGAAAGATGAAGCAAGATGGCGGACAAACCCGATGGTTGTTTTTTTCGCTAAAAAGAGCTAAAATAGACCGAGAAACAAATCTCAAGAGCAAGAAATGGAAAAAGCACATAAATATAGACATCTCATTGACAATTCAAGCAAGTTTTCTTTGGCTGACACTGCAGAAACTGAGCGAGAAACGATCGTTAAAGTTGAAGATTTTTCGTGCCGATTTTTCAACTTTTAAAACTGAGCGAAGACAAAGTCAAAGGGAGTACTGATTGTGATAAAGGTAATAAACGAAGGCTACACTACTCTTGACTCGTGTTTTGTTCATTTGTTATTTGATTTATGAAAGCCTTTTTCAACAAAAGAACCAACTTTTCTGGTTTAGTTTTAACTAAACAGCTCGATTTAGTTCAGCCAAATGTGTACTTATGACTAGCATAAAATTCGTATTCTTCTTACTTGTGCAAATTAATCAAGAAATATTGGTATAATATTAAGTATGCTAGTTTGTTTATACTAAAACAATTAGACAACTCGCCCTCGTTGTCTATGAGCTAAGATAGTCAACTCGGCAGGAGCCTCGTTGACTATCTGCTCATAGCCAACTCGGACTCGCTGTCTAATTGTTAAATAGACATGATAATTGACTAAAGTATTATAGATATGATAATTGACTAAAGTATTATAGACATGATAATTGACTAAAGTATTACAGACATGATAATTGACTAAAGTATTATAGACATGATAATTGACTAAAGTATTAAGACATGATAATTGACTAAAGTATTATTGACATGATAATTAACTAAAGTATTATAGACATGATAATTGACTAAAGTGTTACAGACATGGTAATTGACTAAAGTATTATAGACATGATAATTGACTAAAGTATTATAGACATGATAATTGACTAAAGTATTACAGACATGATAATTGACTAACGTATTATAGATATGATAATTGACTAACGTATTATAGACATGATAATTGACTAACGTATTATAGATATGATAATTGACTAAAGTATTATAGACATGATAATTGACTAAAGTATTATAGACATGATAATTGACTAGTATTATAGACATGATAATTGACTAAAGTATTATAGATATGATAATTGACTAAAGTATTATAGATATGATAATTGACTAAAGTATTATAGACATGATAATTGATTAAAGTATTACAGACATGATAATTGACTAACGTATTATAGATATGATAATTGACTAACGTATTATAGACATGATAATTGACTAACGTATTATAGATATGATAATTGACTAAAGTATTATAGACATGATAATTGACTAAAGTATTATAGACATGATAATTGACTAGAGTGCAGACCATATGTCCGTGAAATAATACTATTACTAAATAGTACTAAATAGTGTTATCTCCATTGTTTTCTATTGTTTCATCAGTGCTATTTAGTACTAATTAGTTAGAACTGTTTCACGGACATATGGTTTGCACTCTAGTATTATAGACATGATAATTGACTAAAGTATTATAGATATGATAATTGACTAAAGTATTATAGATATGATAATTGACTAAAGTATTATAGACATGATAATTGATTAAAGTATTATAGATATGATAATTGACTAAAGTATTATAGACATGATAATTGATTAAAGTATTATAGACATGATAATTGACTAAAGTATTATAGATATGATAATTGATTAAAGTATTATAGACATGATAATTGACTAAAGTATTATAGATATGATAATTGACTAAAGTATTATAGACATGATAATTGACTAAAGTATTATAGATATGATAATTGACTAAAGTATTATAGACATGATAATTGACTAAAGTATTATAGACATGATAAATAAGTATTATAGACATGATAATTGACTAAAGTATTATAGACATGGTAAACATTTGGTATGACAGTACATAACAATAACCTACAAGTACCTCTTTTTCAATAGTATTTTTCATTGTCTTGTAATTAACCGACTCTGAGTTGTCATAACCATCACTGTATGTTAGTTTTGTCATCTCAATAGCAATCTCTGAATCAGAAGTACACCAACTGTCACCTGTATATAGAAGACAAAGGATATGAAGTGAAAAGCAGACCTCATACGTACATGTATGTCGTACCTCACAAAATTCCATATAACTGGAACATTATAATAACTAAATGTAATTACTTGGGCTTCCTGTGGAATGCCTGAGTTGAAAAAATGAGCTTTCATACTACTTTGTTGTTTATGACCTAAGTCACAGGACATAAGTATTCGTCAGTTTCGAAAATCGCGCGTGAAATTTGCAGACGCGTTCGCCAAGTCAGCGCGGGAAAACATGCGATATTTCAACGGTGCCGCCCCGTTTAGGCGGGAAAAATTGATGAATGCAAGGAAAAAGTAACAGCTCACCAAAATCGCAAAAAAACATTTTCATTTTTCGTAATTATTCGTGAAAATGTTTTGAGTTTTGGCTGTGAGCCGTAAATCGGTTGAGCTGAGTGACGAAAACAAATGAAAATATCGATGACAATGAAAAACATGTCGGAGCTATCAAGACTGGTTAGGATCCCCCGAACAAATATCACAAGCCTTCTGATCTGAAGAAAGTCCAAACAACCGGCTCGCTGTTCAGCGAACTCTGCATTTGGAAGGTTATAGAAGGAGGTCTGTGGAGAAGAAAGTTATAGTTAGAAAAGTGAATTGGAAAAAGCGATTTCAGTGGTTCAAGACGAGAAACTGAACGGTAAACGACTATAACCAAAAATCAATGCATTTTCACAAATAACTTTACATCAAAAAACAAACGTTTTAAGACATGTGTAAGACGTTCGATCGTCAAAGAAAACTTATTGGGGTGGTGTTAATAAAATGGCTTCTATTTCACTACTTTTAGGTCATATTTCAAATATTTTTCGCTATTTTGGTGAGCTGATACTTTTTGTTTACATTCATCAATTTTTCCTGCCTCAACGGGGCGGCCGCGTTGAAATATCGCATGTTTTCCCGCGCTGACTTGGCGAACGCGTCTGTAAATTTCGCGCGCGATTTTCGAAACTGACGAATACTTATGTCCTGTGACTAATATGATTGGTATTGGAAGGCTACATAAAGAGAAAACAATATTTTTTGGTTTCAAAATAAAATGTTAGGCACGTGCCTTTATGCAGATTAGCTCGAAAAATTAAGATACATTCATGAAAAGAAGATTGACTTGTAAAAAGTAATTAAAGCACTGACCTACATTGGTCTTATTTTCAGTCCACCAACTGGTATGCATGCCTGCTGATTATCGAAGTTTAAAATTTGAAAATCCAACAAAATCGAGCGGAATTACGGCAAGTCAAAATGATCCAGATTTTTATAAATTTGCCACGTTTGTCCCAATTCAAGTTACATATATAATAAAAAGAGACTTACATGCTGTGTACTGGAGAAGGACTTCAATAGTGTCATACTAGATTCAGTTACATATATAATAAAAGAGACTTACATGCTGTGTACTGGAGAAGGACTTCAATAGTGTCATACTAGATTCAGTTACATATATAATAAAAGAGACTTACATGCTGTGTACTGGATAAGGACTTCAATAGTGTCATACTAGATTCAGTTACATATATAATAAAAGAGACTTACATGCTGTGTACTGTATAAGGACTTCAATAGTGTCATACTAGATTTAGCCTGCGTAGCGGCGTACCGGAAAAGGAAAGGAGGGAGGGGAAGGGGGGAAGGGGAGGAGAGGGGATTGGGGAAAGGGGATTGGGGAGAGAGCGGAAGGGAACGCCTGCAATGATACCCCCACATTCCTCGTATTTTACGTTCAAATTTTGAACGTAAAATACCCATTGGTTAATCAGCTGTCAATCAAATGCCTCTATTGTTTTAAATGAAAATTGATCTCCGTCGTTTGAAGCTACGGTCTAAACACTGGCGTTCATTAATGATTGATTCTGAGATGGCCGTATCGTTATAAAACAGAACAAAACTCAGTGTTATAAACTCCTTGTTATAAGGAAAAGGTCGCAAAGCCTAATTTTTAGAGTATTCGCTGAAGTGAAAGGAGAAGCGGTTTTTCAAGTACAACACGAAGCCAATTGAGAGGCCAAGTTCTTGGGAATCTCTTGTACTACACGAGCATTCTCGTACCCAGAGCCCACTCGTCATTTGGTTTGTCGCTGGCTCTGGGAATCCCTGAAATTTTAGCGAATTTCATTGGCTGTTGAAATCAACAATGAATGATCGTATTTGATTGGTCCATGAGATAAACAAAGATTCAAACTTGCAAAGCGAACGAAGCGAATGACAGCGACGGTTGTAGTAATTTCATACAATATTATTTTCAAAAACTATATACCTATTTTGAATAATAAATCAATGGAAACTGTGTAGACATAAATTCGTGAAGGGAGATCTAACAATACATAAATTATAAAAGTAACGGCTACAGACACAATCTGGACACAATCGATCGTACTCGCTTTGAGCATTCAAAGGAATATTTTTATAATTCGCCGAGAGAAACAATAATAAAGCGGAAGACAGGAAGGCTCACATGCAAGATTATATTAGAACATGTATTTATCGTCCAGCCTTTATCGCAACAGAGCCAGAGAAGAACCGGTGATGAACGTCGAAGGGCTTTTAAACGGCTACACGAAGATAAATGTACAAACTTGTTACATTGTTTGAATATTCAAACCAACGTGAACACTACGTCGCCAGTGGACTCTTCCACAGTACCCGCTCTCAGCGGTCTTTAGTATGAGCATGCGCTCTGACGACTTGGTCGTCAAAATTTGACGACCGAGCAACAGGGTTTCCCAGAGCCAGCGACAAACCAAATGACGAGCGGGCTGTGGGTACGAGAATGCTACACGAGTCGTCGCCAAAATTGATCTTCGCTATAGTGCTGAAGAAGTACAAATGTAGACTGATTCCATAAGCGGCTGCATGTTTTCTCCTGGAGGTCGCTCAGAATCGACAAAGAGCGAACAGACCGACTTATGGAATCAGTCTATAACAGATCAGACACAAGGGGTTTCAACAAGTCAGGCTAAAATACCACAACTGTGCTTTGAACAAGAAGCTCGAGTACCCTGGTTCCAGAGGATTTGTTTTAAAAGCTCTATAATACGATGTAGAACAAGTTAGGGTAAAGCTCGAGCTAATCGTAATGTAGAAAGCTTAATTAACTCGTAATGTTGACAGTTGATTATCTAGATATCTGGCCTTCTCTTCTCTTCTCGATTCTTATATACTGGACTGATAGTCTCTAATAAAAACTTCCACGGTAATTTAACTTTCTGGGAATCTAAGGATTAAAAGGAAGGATTCAGTTGAATGTGGGTTTCTAATGACCGAAGTTCAAAGGTTTTTTTGAAAACGGCGATTCGATCAGGAGTTCGTTCAGAAACGTCCGCAATCGTATAAATATGTTGACAGATGTATGATTCTGTAGATAACTGTCTCTAATAAAAACTTCATTTCTTCCTTTCATTTAAGTGCTATGTTTATTCAGTTTGTGTAGCCTTTTATAAATACCATAGATCGTAAAAAGACTTTTAAGCGATCCATGCCTTTCCCTCGCTCGATTGTCAAATTACATGTACATTTCACACTTCTCAGTGTAAAAAAGACGATTTTGATTGGTTTATTCATTTCGCAATCTTGAATATTAATTAGGGGGTGTATTGAGGAATGTAGGGGTATCATTGCAGGCGTTCCCTTCCGCTCTCTCCCCAATCCTCTCTCCTCCCCTTTCCCCCTTCCCCTCCCTCCTTTTCCCGTACGCCGCTACGCAGGCTATACTAGATTCAGTTACATATATAATAAAAGAGACTTACACGCTGTGTACACGAGAAGGACTTCAATAGTGTCATACTAGATTCAGTTACATATATAATAAAAGAGACTTACATGCTGTGTACTGGAGAAGGACTTCAATAGTGTCATACTAGATTCAGTTACATATATAATAAAAGAGACTTACACGCTGTGTACTGGAGAAGGACTTCAATAGTGTCATACTAGATTCAGTTACATATATAATAAAAGAGACTTACATGCTGTGTACTGGAGAAGGACTTCAATAGTGTCATACTAGATTCAGTTACATATATAATAAAAGAGACTTACATGCTGTGTACTGGAGAAGGACTTCAATAGTGTCATACTAGATTCAGTTACATATATAATAAAAGAGACTTACACGCTGTGTACTGGAGAAGGACTTCAATAGTGTCATACTAGATTCAGTTACATATGTAATAAAAGAGACTTACATGCTGTGTACTGGAGAAGGACTTCAATAGTGTCATACTAGATTCAGTTACATATATAATAAAAGAGACTTACACGCTGTGTACTGGAGAAGGACTTCAATAGTGTCATACTAGATTCAGTTACATATGTAATAAAAGAGACTTACACGCTGTTTACTGGAGAAGGACTTCAATAGTGTCATACTAGATTCAGTTACATATGTAATAAAAGAGACTTACACGCTGTGTACTGGAGAAGGACTTCAATCAGTAATTTTACGTAGTGTCATACTAGATTCAGTTACATATATAATAAAAGATACTTACATGCTGTGTACTGGAGAAGGAATTCAATAGTGTCATACTAGATTCAGTTACATATATAATAAAAGAGACTTTCATGCTGTGTACTGCAGAAGGACTTCAATAGTGTCATACTAGATTTAGATTCAGTTATATATGTAATAAAAGAGACTTACACGCTGTGTACTGGAGAAGGACTTCAATAGTGTCATACTAAATTCAGTTACATATATAATAAAAGAGACTTACACGCTGTGTACTGGAGAAGGACTTCAATCAGTATACGTAGTGTCATACTAGATTCAGTTACATATATAATAAAAGATACTTACATGCTGTGTACTGGAGAAGGAATTCAATAGTGTCATACTAGATTCAGTTACATATGTAATAAAAGATACTTACATGCTGTCTACTGGAGAAGGACTTCAATAGTGTCATACTACATTTAGATTCAGTTATATATGTAATAAAAGAGACTTACACGCTGTGTACTGGAGAAGGACTTCAATAGTGTCATACTAGATTCAGTTACATATATAATAAAAGAGACTTACACGCTGTGTACTGGAGAAGGACTTCAATAGTGTCATACTACATTTAGATTCAGTTATATATGTAATAAAAGAGACTTACACGGTGTGTACTGGAGAAGGACTTCAATATTGTCATACTAGATTCAGTTACATATGTAATAAAAGAGACTTACATGCTGTGTACTGGAGAAGGACTACAATAGTGTCATACTAGATTCAGTTACATATATTAATAATAAAAGAGACTTACATGCTGTGTACTGGAGAAGGACTTCAATAGTGTCATACTAGATTCAGTTACATATATAATAAAAGAGACTTACATGCTGTGTACTGGAGAAGGATTTCAATAGTGTCATACTAGATTCAGTTACATATATAATAAAAGAGACTTACACGCTGTGTACTGGAGAAGGACTTCAATAGTGTCATACTACATTTAGATTCAGTTATATATGTAATAAAAGAGACTTACACGCTGTGTACTGGAGAAGGACTTCAATAGTGTCATACTAGATTCAGTTACATATATAATAAAAGAGACTTACACGCTGTGTACTGGAGAAGAACTTCAATAGTGTCATACTACATTTAGATTCAGTTATATATGTAATAAAAGAGACTTACACGCTGTGTACTGGAGAAGGACTTCAATAGTGTCATACTAGATTCAGTTACATATATAATAAAAGAGACTTACACGCTGTGTACTGGAGAAGGACTTCAATAGTGTCATACTAGATTCAGTTACATATATAATAAAAGAGACTTACATGCTGTGTACTGGAGAAGGACTTCAATAGTGTCATACTAGATTCAGTTACATATATAATAAAAGAGACTTACACGCTGTGTACTGTAGAAGGACTTCAATAGTGTCATACTAGATTCAGTTACATATATAATAAAAGAGACTTACACGCTGTGTACTGGAGAAGGACTTCAATAGTGTCATACTAGATTCAGTTACATATATAATAAAAGAGACTTACACGCTGTGTACTGGAGAAGGACTTCAATAGTGTCATACTACATTTAGATTCAGTTATATATGTAATAAAAGAGACTTACACGCTGTGTACTGGAGAAGGACTTCAATAGTGTCATACTAGATTCAGTTACATATATAATAAAAGAGACTTACACGCTGTGTACTGGAGAAGGACTTCAATAGTGTCATATTACATTTAGATTCAGTTATATATGTAATAAAAGAGACTTACACGGTGTGTACTGGAGAAGGACTTCAATATTGTCATACTAGATTCAGTTACATATGTAATAAAAGAGACTTACATGCTGTGTACTGGAGAAGGACTACAATAGTGTCATACTAGATTCAGTTACATATATTAATAATAAAAGAGACTTACATGCTGTGTACTGGAGAAGGACTTCAATAGTGTCATACTAGATTCAGTTACATATATAATAAAAGAGACTTACATGCTGTGTACTGGAGAAGGATTTCAATAGTGTCAGATTCAGTTACATATATAATAAAAGAGACTTACACGCTGTGTACTGGAGAAGGACTTCAATAGTGTCATACTACATTTAGATTCAGTTATATATGTAATAAAAGAGACTTACACGCTGTGTACTGGAGATTAGGACTTCAATAGTGTCATACTAGATTCAGTTACATATATAATAAAAGAGACTTACACGCTGTGTACTGGAGAAGGACTTCAATAGTGTCATACTACATTTAGATTCAGTTATATATGTAATAAAAGAGACTTACACGCTGTGTACTGGAGAAGGACTTCAATAGTGTCATACTAGATTCAGTTACATATATAATAAAAGAGACTTACACGCTGTGTACTGGAGAAGGACTTCAATAGTGTCATACTAGATTCAGTTACATATATAATAAAAGAGACTTACATGCTGTGTACTGGAGAAGGACTTCAATAGTGTCATACTAGATTCAGTTACATATATAATAAAAGAGACTTACACGCTGTGTACTGGAGAAGGACTTCAATAGTGTCATACTAGATTCAGTTACATATATAATAAAAGAGACTTACACGCTGTGTACTGGAGAAATAATTCAATAGTGTCATACTAGATTCAGTTACATATATAATAAAAGAGACTTACACGCTGTGTACTGGAGAAGGACTTCAATAGTGTCATACTAGATTCAGTTACATATATAATAAAAGAGACTTACATGCTGTGTACTGGAGAAATAATTCAATAGTGTCATACTAGATTCAGTTACATATATAATAAAAGAGACTTACACGCTGTATACTGGAGAAGGACTTCAATAGTGTCATACTAGATTCAGTTACATATATAATAAAAGAGACTTACATGCTGTGTACTGGAGAAGGACTTCAATAGTGTCATACTAGATTCAGTTACATATATAATAAAAGATACTTACATGCTGTATACTGGAGAAGGACTTCAATAGTGTCATACTAGATTCAGTTACATATATAATAAAAGAGACTTACATGCTGTGTACTGGAGAAGGACTTCAATAGTGTCATACTAGATTCAGTTACATATATAATAAAAGAGACTTACACGCTGTGTACTGGAGAAGGACTTCAATAGTGTCATACTAGATTCAGTTACATATATAATAAAAGAGACTTACATGCTGTGTACTGGAGAAGGACTTCAATAGTGTCATACTAGATTCAGTTACATATATAATAAAAGAGACTTACATGCTGTGTACTGGAGAAGGACTTCAATAGTGTCATACTAGATTCAGTTACATATATAATAAAAGAGACTTACACGCTGTGTACTGGAGAAGGACTTCAATAGTGTCATACTAGATTCAGTTACATATATAATAAAAGAGACTTACATGCTGTGTACTGGAGAAGGACTTCAATAGTGTCATACTAGATTCAGTTACATATATAATAAAAGAGACTTACACGCTGTGTACTGGAGAAGGACTTCAATAGTGTCATACTAGATTCAGTTACATATGTAATAAAAGAGACTTACACGCTGTGTACTGGAGAAGGACTTCAATAGTGTCATACTGAATTCAGTTACATATATAATAAAAGAGACTTACACGCTGTGTACTGGAGAAGGACTTCAATAGTGTCATACTAGATTCAGTTACATATGTAATAAAAGAGACTGACACGCTGTGTACTGGAGAAGGACTTCAATCAGTATACGTAGTGTCATACTAGATTCAGTTACATATATAATAAAAGAGACTTACATGCTGTGTACTGGAGAAGGAATTCAATAGTGTCATACTAGATTCAGTTACATATATAATAAAAGAGACTTTCATGCTGTGTACTGGAGATTAGGACGTCAATAGTGCCATACTAGATTCAGTTACATATATAATAAAAGAGACTTACATGCTGTGTACTGGAGAAGGACTTCAATAGTGTCATACTAGATTCAGTTACATATATAATAAAAGAGACTTACATGCTGTGTACTGGAGAAGGACTTCAATACTAGTGTCATACTAGATTCAGTTACATATATAATAAAAGAGACTTACATGCTGTGTACTGGAGAAGGACTACAATAGTGTCATACTAGATTCAGTTACATATATAATAAAAGAGACTTACATGCTGTGTACTGGAGAAGGACTTCAATAGTGTCATACTAGATTCAGTTACATATATAATAAAAGAGACTTACATGCTGTGTACTGGAGAAGGACTTCAATAGTGTCATACTAGATTCAGTTACATATATAATAAAAGAGACTTACATGATGTGTACTGGAGAAGGACTTCAATAGTGTCATACTAGATTCAGTTACATATATAATAAAAGAGACTTACACGCTGTGTACTGGAGAAGGACTTCAATAGTGTCATACTACATTTAGATTCAGTTATATATGTAATAAAAGAGACTTACACGCTGTGTACTGGAGAAGGACTTCAATAGTGTCATACTAGATTCAGTTACATATATAATAAAAGAGACTTACACGCTGTGTACTGGAGAAGGACTTCAATAGTGTCATACTACATTTAGATTCAGTTATATATGTAATAAAAGAGACTTACACGGTGTGTACTGGAGAAGGACTTCAATATTGTCATACTAGATTCAGTTACATATGTAATAAAAGAGACTTACACGCTGTGTACTGGAGAAGGACTTCAATAGTGTCATACTACATTTAGATTCAGTTATATATGTAATAAAAGAGACTTACACGCTGTGTACTGGAGATTAGGACTTCAATAGTGTCATACTAGATTCAGTTACATATATAATAAAAGAGACTTACACGCTGTGTACTGGAGAAGGACTTCAATAGTGTCATACTACATTTAGATTCAGTTATATAAATATGTAATAAAAGAGACTTACACGCTGTGTACTGGAGAAGGACTTCAATAGTGTCATACTAGATTCAGTTACATATATAATAAAAGAGACTTACACGCTGTGTACTGGAGAAGGACTTCAATAGTGTCATACTAGATTCAGTTACATATATAATAAAAGAGACTTACATGCTGTGTACTGGAGAAGGACTTCAATAGTGTCATACTAGATTCAGTTACATATATAATAAAAGAGACTTACATGCTGTGTACTGGAGAAGGACTTCAATAGTGTCATACTAGATTCAGTTACATATATAATAAAAGAGACTTACACGCTGTGTACTGGAGAAGGACTTCAATAGTGTCATACTAGATTCAGTTACATATATAATAAAAGAGACTTACACGCTGTGTACTGGAGAAGGACTTCAATAGTGTCATACTAGATTCAGTTACATATATAATAAAAGAGACTTACATGCTGTGTACTGGAGAAATAATTCAATAGTGTCATACTAGATTCAGTTACATATATAATAAAAGAGACTTACACGCTGTATACTGGAGAAGGACTTCAATAGTGTCATACTAGATTCAGTTACATATATAATAAAAGAGACTTACATGCTGTGTACTGGAGAAGGACTTCAATAGTGTCATACTAGATTCAGTTACATATATATAATAAAAGATACTTACATGCTGTATACTGGAGAAGGACTTCAATAGTGTCATACTAGATTCAGTTACATATATAATAAAAGAGACTTACATGCTGTGTACTGGAGAAGGACTTCAATAGTGTCATACTAGATTCAGTTACATATATAATAAAAGAGACCTACACGCTGTGTACTGGAGAAGGACTTCAATAGTGTCATACTAGATTCAGTTACATATATAATAAAAGAGACTTACATGCTGTGTACTGGAGAAGGACTTCAATAGTGTCATACTAGATTCAGTTACATATATAATAAAAGAGACTTACATGCTGTGTACTGGAGAAGGACTTCAATAGTGTCATACTAGATTCAGTTACATATATAATAAAAGAGACTTACACGCTGTGTACTGGAGAAGGACTTCAATAGTGTCATACTAGATTCAGTTACATATATAATAAAAGAGACTTACATGCTGTGTACTGGAGAAGGACTTCAATAGTGTCATACTAGATTCAGTTACATATATAATAAAAGAGACTTACACGCTGTGTACTGGAGAAGGACTTCAATAGTGTCATACTAGATTCAGTTACATATGTAATAAAAGAGACTTACACGCTGTGTACTGAAGGACTTCAATAGTGTCATACTGAATTCAGTTACATATATAATAAAAGAGACTTACACGCTGTGTACTGGAGAAGGACTTCAATAGTGTCATACTAGATTCAGTTACATATGTAATAAAAGAGACTGACACGCTGTGTACTGGAGAAGGACTTCAATCAGTATACGTAGTGTCATACTAGATTCAGTTACATATATAATAAAAGAGACTTACATGCTGTGTACTGGAGAAGGAATTCAATAGTGTCATACTAGATTCAGTTACATATATAATAAAAGAGACTTTCATGCTGTGTACTGGAGATTAGGACGTCAATAGTGCCATACTAGATTCAGTTACATATATAATAAAAGAGACTTACATGCTGTGTACTGGAGAAGGACTTCAATAGTGTCATACTAGATTCAGTTACATATATAATAAAAGAGACTTACATGCTGTGTACTGGAGAAGGACTTCAATAGTGTCATACTAGATTCAGTTACATATATAATAAAAGAGACTTACATGCTGTGTACTGGAGAAGGACTACAATAGTGTCATACTAGATTCAGTTACATATATAATAAAAGAGACTTACATGCTGTGTACTGGAGAAGGACTTCAATAGTGTCATACTAGATTCAGTTACATATATAATAAAAGAGACTTACATGCTGTGTACTGGAGAAGGACTTCAATAGTGTCATACTAGATTCAGTTACATATATAATAAAAGAGACTTACATGATGTGTACTGGAGAAGGACTTCAATAGTGTCATACTAGATTCAGTTACATATATAATAAAAGAGACTTACACGCTGTGTACTGGAGAAGGACTTCAATAGTGTCATACTACATTTAGATTCAGTTATATATGTAATAAAAGAGACTTTGTACACGGTGTGTACTGGAGAAGGACTTCAATAGTGTCATACTAGATTCAGTTACATATGTAATAAAAGAGACTTACATGCTGTGTACTGGAGAAGGACTACAATAGTGTCATACTAGATTCAGTTACATATATTAATAATAAAAGAGACTTACATGCTGTGTACTGGAGAAGGACTTCAATAGTGTCATACTAGATTCAGTTACATATATAATAAAAGAGACTTACATGCTGTGTACTGGAGAAGGATTTCAATAGTGTCATACTAGATTCAGTTACATATATAATAAAAGAGACTTACACGCTGTGTACTGGAGAAGGACTTCAATAGTGTCATACTACATTTAGATTCAGTTATATATGTAATAAAAGAGACTTACACGCTGTGTACTGGAGAAGGACTTCAATAGTGTCATACTAGATTCAGTTACATATATAATAAAAGAGACTTACACGCTGTGTACTGGAGAAGGACTTCAATAGTGTCATACTACATTTAGATTCAGTTATATATGTAATAAAAGAGACTTACACGCTGTGTACTGGAGAAGGACTTCAATAGTGTCATACTAGATTCAGTTACATATATATAAAAAAAGAGACTTACACGCTGTGTACTGGAGAAGGACTTCAATAGTGTCATACTAGATTCAGTTACATATATAATAAAAGAGACTTACATGCTGTGTACTGGAGAAGGACTTCAATAGTGTCATACTAGATTCAATTACATATATAATAAAAGAGACTTACATGCTGTGTACTGGAGAAGGACTTCAATAGTGTCATACTAGATTCAGTTACATATATAATAAAAGAGACTTACACGCTGTGTACTGGAGAAGGACTTCAATAGTGTCATACTAGATTCAGTTACATATATAATAAAAGAGACTTACACGCTGTGTACTGGAGAAGGACTTCAATAGTGTCATACTAGATTCAGTTACATATATAATAAAAGAGACTTACATGCTGTGTACTGGAGAAATAATTCAATAGTGTCATACTAGATTCAGTTACATATATAATAAAAGAGACTTACACGCTGTATACTGGAGAAGGACTTCAATAGTGTCATACTAGATTCAGTTACATATATAATAAAAGAGACTTACATGCTGTGTACTGGAGAAGGACTTCAATAGTGTCATACTAGATTCAGTTACATATATAATAAAAGATACTTACATGCTGTATACTGGAGAAGGACTTCAATAGTGTCATACTAGATTCAGTTACATATATAATAAAAGAGACTTACATGCTGTGTACTGGAGAAGGACTTCAATAGTGTCATACTAGATTCAGTTACATATATAATAAAAGAGACTTACACGCTGTGTACTGGAGAAGGACTTCAATAGTGTCATACTAGATTCAGTTACATATATAATAAAAGAGACTTACATGCTGTGTACTGGAGAAGGACTTCAATAAGTGTCATACTAGATTCAGTTACATATATAATAAAAGAGACTTACATGCTGTGTACTGGAGAAGGACTTCAATAGTGTCATACTAGATTCAGTTACATATATAATAAAAGAGACTTACACGCTGTGTACTGGAGAAGGACTTCAATAGTGTCATACTAGATTCAGTTACATATATAATAAAAGAGACTTACATGCTGTGTACTGGAGAAGGACTTCAATAGTGTCATACTAGATTCAGTTACATATATAATAAAAGAGACTTACACGCTGTGTACTGGAGAAGGACTTCAATAGTGTCATACTAGATTCAGTTACATATATAATAAAAGAGACTTACACGCTGTGTACTGGAGAAGGACTTCAATAGTGTCATACTAGATTCAGTTACATATGTAATAAAAGAGACTGACACGCTGTGTACTGGAGAAGGACTTCAATCAGTATACGTAGTGTCATACTAGATTCAGTTACATATATAATAAAAGAGACTTACATGCTGTGTACTGGAGAAGGAATTCAATAGTGTCATACTAGATTCAGTTACATATATAATAAAAGAGACTTTCATGCTGTGTTAGGACGTCAATAGTGCCATACTAGATTCAGTTACATATATAATAAAAGAGACTTACATGCTGTGTACCGGAGAAGGACTTCAATAGTGTCATACTAGATTCAGTTACATATATAATAAAAGAGACTTACATGCTGTGTACTGGAGAAGGACTTCAATAGTGTCATACTAGATTCAGTTACATATATAATAAAAGAGACTTACATGCTGTGTACTGGAGAAGGACTACAATAGTGTCATACTAGATTCAGTTACATATATTAATAATAAAAGAGACTTACATGCTGTGTACTGGAGAAGGACTTCAATAGTGTCATACTAGATTCAGTTACATATATAATAAAAGAGACTTACATGCTGTGTACTGGAGAAGGATTTCAATAGTGTCATACTAGATTCAGTTACATATATAATAAAAGAGACTTACACGCTGTGTACTGGAGAAGGACTTCAATAGTGTCATACTACATTTAGATTCAGTTATATATGTAATAAAAGAGACTTACACGCTGTGTACTGGAGAAGGACTTCAATAGTGTCATACTAGATTCAGTTACATATATAATAAAAGAGACTTACACGCTGTGTACTGGAGAAGGACTTCAATAGTGTCATACTACATTTAGATTCAGTTATATATGTAATAAAAGAGACTTACACGCTGTGTACTGGAGAAGGACTTCAATAGTGTCATACTAGATTCAGTTACATATGTAATAAAAGAGACTTACATGCTGTGTACTGGAGAAGGACTACAATAGTGTCATACTAGATTCAGTTACATATATTAATAATAAAAGAGACTTACATGCTGTGTACTGGAGAAGGACTTCAATAGTGTCATACTAGATTCAGTTACATATATAATAAAAGAGACTTACATGCTGTGTACTGGAGAAGGATTTCAATAGTGTCATACTAGATTCAGTTACATATATAATAAAAGAGACTTACACGCTGTGTACTGGAGAAGGACTTCAATAGTGTCATACTACATTTAGATTCAGTTATATATGTAATAAAAGAGACTTACACGCTGTGTACTGGAGAAGGACTTCAATAGTGTCATACTAGATTCAGTTACATATATAATAAAAGAGACTTACACGCTGTGTACTGGAGAAGGACTTCAATAGTGTCATACTACATTTAGATTCAGTTATATATGTAATAAAAGAGACTTACACGCTGTGTACTGGAGAAGGACTTCAATAGTGTCATACTAGATTCAGTTACATATATAATAAAAGAGACTTACACGCTGTGTACTGGAGAAGGACTTCAATAGTGTCATACTAGATTCAGTTACATATGTAATAAAAGAGACTTACATGCTGTGTACTGGAGAAGGACTACAATAGTGTCATACTAGATTCAGTTACATATATTAATAATAAAAGAGACTTACATGCTGTGTACTGGAGAAGGACTTCAATAGTGTCATACTAGATTCAGTTACATATATAATAAAAGAGACTTACATGCTGTGTACTGGAGAAGGATTTCAATAGTGTCATACTAGATTCAGTTACATATATAATAAAAGAGACTTACACGCTGTGTACTGGAGAAGGACTTCAATAGTGTCATACTACATTTAGATTCAGTTATATATGTAATAAAAGAGACTTACACGCTGTGTACTGGAGAAGGACTTCAATAGTGTCATACTAGATTCAGTTACATATATAATAAAAGAGACTTACACGCTGTGTACTGGAGAAGGACTTCAATAGTGTCATACTACATTTAGATTCAGTTACATATATAATAAAAGAGACTTACACGCTGTGTACTGGAGAAGGACTTCAATAGTGTCATACTAGATTCAGTTACATATATAATAAAAGAGACTTACACGCTGTGTACTGGAGAAGGACTTCAATAGTGTCATACTAGATTCAGTTACATATGTAATAAAAGAGACTTACATGCTGTGTACTGGAGAAGGACTACAATAGTGTCATACTAGATTCAGTTACATATATTAATAATAAAAGAGACTTACATGCTGTGTACTGGAGAAGGACTTCAATAGTGTCATACTAGATTCAGTTACATATATAATAAAAGAGACTTACATGCTGTGTACTGGAGAAGGATTTCAATAGTGTCATACTAGATTCAGTTACATATATAATAAAAGAGACTTACACGCTGTGTACTGGAGAAGGACTTCAATAGTGTCATACTACATGTACATTTAGATTCAGTTATATATGTAATAAAAGAGACTTACACGCTGTGTACTGGAGAAGGACTTCAATAGTGTCATACTAGATTCAGTTACATATATAATAAAAGAGACTTACACGCTGTGTACTGGAGAAGGACTTCAATAGTGTCATACTAGATTCAGTTACATATATAATAAAAGAGACTTACATGCTGTATACTGGAGAAGGACTTCAATAGTGTCATACTAGATTCAGTTACATATATAATAAAAAGAGACTTGCATGCTGTGTACTGGAGAAGGACTTCAATAGTGTCATACTAGATTCAGTTACATATATAATAAAAGAGACTTACATGCTGTATACTGGAGAAGGACTTCAATAGTGTCATACTAGATTCAGTTACATATATAATAAAAGAGACTTACATGCTGTGTACTGGAGAAGGACTTCAATAGTGTCATACTAGATTCAGTTACATATATAATAAAAGATACTTACATGCTGTATACTGGAGAAGGAATTCAATAGTGTCACTCCCATAAGCATTTTTGGCCAAACACTTGTAAACACCAGCATCGAAATTAGTGAATGGATTCATAATCAGTTCGTCATTGCTAGTGGTTGCTCTTACAGCAATTTTCCTAATAAGCCAGTTAATGTCAGGAGACGGTTTACCATCAGCAGTGCATTTGAGGGTAACTCGTTTATTTGCAGAAGTTATATATTGATTCTTTAGTTGGGAAGTTATGCTTGGTTTTTCTGAAAGAATAAAAAACGAAGACCATCAATAGCAGCTAGCCTGGAATGTTTTTACATCATTGTACCTCCTCCCTGCATTCTGACTTGTTCAGTCAAATATAAATGAAATTGTATAAAATCATGTTTTAATTTATACAAAAACAGCCCACTCAAGTAATTCATGGAACCATGCATGTAGTTGCACAATAATATCATTTTGTCAGAGATTTCCAAATCTGCTGTTGTTGTTGAATCTTCCAGCCTAGTTGCTTTGACTGTCTCACAGTCTTCAACACTAAATATCCATATTGTTTTCATGAACATTTTGTAGTTTAGCAACTATTCATTCTGCAGTTTTTCTTGCATGAGCTCAACCGTGTATACAAGTATTAATACATAAATAAATAATAAATAATAATAATAAATGTTTTACTCAGTGATTCCATATAGTGGCTCTTCCTCAACTGAGTCACTCACACTCACTACCACTACATTCGATATTTTAGGTTACATCCGGGCAATCTTTATTAAATATGAAACATGTTTTAACTGCCTATATAGGGCAGGGTGGGACACAGGCAGCCCAACCATTGCTTTTGAGGCTACTAAATAATCAAATAAAATGATATTTGCGTCTTTTTTTGATGGGTTCCCTGTGGTAGAGCGCGCGCGCATTTATATATTGGGTTCCCTTTGTATAGAAATGTATAGTGTTGGGATCCCTGTGTGCGTTCTGCGGGACGCGCCCGCAGCAATGTGTATATTAATTGAAACAAGGTGTGAAACTGATGGCGTATCATGGACCGATGTGCAGTGCATGCAGCTGGTGCTCAGCTGTTGCACTTTTCCGTGAAACATTCGGATTTTACTTTCCGAAGCCGCCGTACACTACAGGCCCGTGGGGGGTACCCAGGGTAAAGTAGCTGAAGTTTTTCTAAATGGCAGGACGTCGAAAAGAAGTTCATGTTATCAAAAACTGATTTGTTCGGTTTAAACGTTTGGATTCTATTCCTTATCCATGGTAAGTTTAGAAGTTCACAATTCACGTCAATTTGAAGTAACTTTAGAAGAAATTGGACGATTTTAAAGTGGTCTTTTTTCATTTTGAATGGTGGAGAATTTGCTTGTTGATTCATGATTGTTGGACTGAACACACGCCGGAAAGTTTTGTTGAAAAGTAAAGCTCAACTAAAAGTATTTTTGTCGAAGTCTTAACATAGTATTTGCTCTAAATGTTCTCTAATAATAGGACTTGCCTATACCGAGGGCAGAAGGACTGCTTGATATTCCTCAGCAAATTATTTTTCATAAATTATGACTGAGCTATTTGACTTGTGTAGTTGTCAGTAATCGAAATACACTCATCTAGAAAGTGTTTGACAGTAATTTTGTACTTTCTTACAGTTGTTCTTAAAACACAAGGGAACGCCAACACAGCATATTAAAAACCATCTGAAGCAAAAATATAGACGAACTCAATTCACTGACATCGAAGGAGACATGAATGATGAATGGCGATTTATAGATGGACGAAGGATGAAGGACCCATGAAGGACCCATGAAGCGGCTGCATGCCTAAAATATTAACAGTTCTTCATTATTGTCATTGAAATAGTACAACTCATTTAGCAAATACTAGCTATACCAACTGAGAGAAACACAGAGTAATTAAATACGGTTTTCCTATAAAGAATGTAAGTATCGCTTCCGAGTCAGCTTACAAATTGTACGAACTCCGCTTGTCGATTGTGGTGACATGCATAATATTTATTTAATTTCATATTATCCATGGTATTACTGATCAATATAAGCTTACATGTAGTGAATAAATTACACAGAAAGAACGGCAAAATAGTGTGTAAAAAGCTAGTAAACTTATTTTAACTGATTGTTGAAATAAATACGTTGTTTGACATTTTGTTTACAAGTAATTAAGCTTACTGATAGCAAAAATGTGTCGTGCAGGACTAAATATTGAGACTGTTCAGCATAAATAAAACACATTGCCTCAATTTTAAAGCATTTTAATCGATAAAAATCAAAACACAAAACAAATACTTTATAAAAATCAAAACAGCAAACAAATAAAGTATATTGTAGATGTTTTGACTTATGTTTAGTGAACATATCAATATTGAAACTTGCCAAAAAGAGCACAGTTCAGATTTGACGAGCGCTTAATTGCCGATGTCCTCTCGAAGGTAAAATCCCGAATGTTTCACGGAAAAGTGCACCAGCTACATACATCGGTCCATGAGACGCAAAATGTAAAAATTAAATTTTCTCAGCGTACGGTGAAGTTAGACGACTGAAACTTACGAAGTGTTTAGAGAATACGGTAACGTTTAGTTATTATTTAGTTTAGTTAATGATCACGTCATATTGACAAATATTAGGGCCAAATACGTATTTGTCACGTGACCTAGTTTCATACCTTGTGTAAATATACACATTTGCTGCGGGCGCATCCCGCAGGACGCGCACAGGAAGCCCAACATAGGACATTACTCAGCACAGGGAACCCAACATATGTATTGCGCGCGCGCGCTTTACCACAGGGAACCCATCATAAAAAGACGCAAATATCATTTTATTGAATTATTTAGTAGCCTCAAAAGCAATGGTTGGGCTGCCTGTGGGTGGGAGTGTACAATTAACGTACGGGAGAGCGAGCGATTTCACAATAGCAACAAATGTCACATGACTGGGGCTTGTGATGCCAATCCTGCCTCTAATTAATAAGCCAGTTTGGAGTTTAAGAATATAAGGTTCAGTGCGCATGCGATTTTATCCCGATTATACCACCTTCTTTTGTTATTTAGCCACGAGCGCGCGTTGGATATGAGCTGATTAAATAACCAACGAGGCGCTAGCCGAGTTGGTTATATAATTACACAGGTGATTATAGAAAATCAAGCGCACTGATTGGCCGAGAACTTCGGACTATTGAACAATTATTCTCCGAAGTGGAGGTGACTAGTGGTGGATATTTACCAAGCCGCGGCGAGTCCTCACCGACACTGAGGGGGATAATTGTTGTAGTATTTACCAAGTCAATTGGATTAAAAATGTAGCTGTAGCTGTAGCTGTAGCTGTAGCTGTAGCTGTAGCTGTAGCTGTAGCTGTAGCTGTAGCTGCATGTAGCTGTAGCTGTAGCTGTAGCTGTATAGCTGTAGCTGTTGCTGTAGCTGTAGCTGTAGCTGTAGCTGTAGCTGTAGCTGTAACTGTAACTGTAGCTGTATAGCTGTATAGCTGTAGCTGTAGCTGTAGCTGTAGCTGTAGCTGTAGCAGTAGCTGTAGCTGTAGCTGTATAGCTGTAGCTGTATAGCTGTATAGCTGTAGCTGTAGCTGTAGCTGTAGCTGTAGCTGTAGCTGTAGCTGTAGCTGTAGCTGTAGCTGTATCTGTAGCTGTAGCTGTAGCTGTAGCTGTAGCTGTAGCTGTAGCTGTAGCTGTAGCGCTAGCTGTAGCGAAACGAGACGCCATTTTGAATCTCGTCCCAAAACAGTGAATAGCCAAGGATATTCCAAGTTATGGGAGCCAATCAAAACGCGCCAAAATTGCTATCCAATGATTTGGTAAATACTAATTCTCGATAATCATGCACCTGTACAGCGTTTCGGCAAGATGGCGGCCATCCAGGTTCGTCGAGGATTCAGAAAAGAAAAGAAACATACTGAAAGAAAACGTTGCCCCGAAAAACACAAATATGCGACAAAATATAGGATAAAGTTGTGAGTCCATACTTTGTTAAGTTAGATAGTTTTCTGCGTGGTTTAGAATTACTTGAAAAGGCCGTTAACAAACATTGAATTCAAACCATAACAGCGAATGATTGCCGATACTTTTCATAAGATTTTCCCACGTTTCCTTGTTTGTCTTGCTTTTGTTTTTTTACGTGTTCAATTCAGTAATTATACTAAAACAATTCGTCTCGGTGAATATTCTCCGATAATCACTAAGCGTGAGGCGAATAATTGTTCATAACACTCGTCCGAGGAACCAATCAAAACGTTCAAAATGTGATAACCATGATTGAGTGATATCTTATACAAGCTTTCGGGCAAAGCGCCTATCTTCAGGGATTGTTACAAAATGTTTGCAATCTTCAGATAACGGCAGGAAACAAAGCGCGCGCGCAAATAGATGGTACGTAATGCGCGAGGAAACAATTGTTATCAAAGAGTTAAGAAATGATCTGTACCTTCCTCTCCAAACAACAAACAATAAACAAACGAACAAGTAAATAAACAATATTATAAAATAACATATATATATAACGCGCGCTATGATTGGCTATATATTAAGAGCACATAAACATGGTTCATGACCTTGGACCACAGGCAGCCCAAGCAATAGACTTCTGGAGGCCTTTTATGAAGAAAATTTGTATTTCAATAAATTCTATTAAAACTTATAATCTGAGTTGTTTATTGTGTCTTAATTTATCATCCTGTAAAGTTTCAGCTCGATCCGAGGCCTATTTACGAAGATTTTCAATATCTGCTCCTCTCCACATGAATATGTGGAAGGATGGAGACTCGGACTCGACTCAACCGCTATATTCGCCAGAAAAAAAAAAAAAATATGCCCATTTCAACGCTTGTCTCGCTACAATACCTACCGATATGTTTAGACCGATAATCCCTCCATCAGGCAGTGATTTCAAATTGTCATCAAACCAAATATTCCTCGAGAAATCCGTGGTTTTAAACGAATGTTTTGAAATCTTTTGAGGCTTGTGATCGCTGGGGTTCAAGTAGGAGTGAATTGCACGTAGCTGATTGGACAGAATTATCACCTGATTAGTGCGAAAAGCACGCTCCCCTCTGGGCCACAGGAATAATATCGTGGTAAGTCTAATGTATGTGGTACAATATTATTCCTGTGGCTCAGAGGGGATCGTGCTTTTCGCACTAATCAGGTGATAATCGTGATTCGGCTCAGCTTTTCTCACTTTTCTTCGTGTTTCGTGTTTACAGGATACAAAAACAAAGTGTAAGAAGCATTCTTCTGTAATTTTCTGACAGAAAATAGCATTCTTCAAATCGTTTTTCCTGTCACTGAACAGTAAATGGCACGGATAAAAGTTGTCGAGCTAGTCGCTTTGCCATTTTGATTTCTTTCGTGAGATTTGATTGGATGATGGGCGATTTCTGACGCTTTTCAGGAGAATTGAAATTTTGATCAGTAAAATCTCGCGTAAATAAAGGAGTTTTAAGGCCGATTTAGACGGCACGACTTTTGCCTACGTCTGTCGCACACAACTAGCTTACGACATGACTTACGCACCATTTACACAGCTACAACTTTTAGCTCACGACACTACAAAATCGTGTACAACTTGTTCGGTTTGGATTTTGCCGCTCGAGCATCTCTTCAAATAATCTTTGTGGCGGCATCGGTACAACACTTTCTCCTCGCTCCACAAGATTACAAGTTTTTCGATGTCTTCCTCTAACCATTCTTGTTTCACTTTCTTGGAAACCGGAGCTTTGTTTACATTGTCCGCCATTTTAAAGTCAAATACCATCCCCGCGCTACCCCGCTTCGGCAAAATTGTTTCAAGATACGCCATTTTACGCCATATTTTTACTTTATTTGGCTACGACTGTCGCAGGGTTTTGAAACATGATTCAAAATCCCTACAACTTTTTTCGTGTTGTGTGCGACAGTCGTGAGCAAGTCGTAGGCTGATTTACACGAAACGATTCGTGCCGTAAATAAGCGCGAGCAAGTTGTGTGCGACAGACGTAGGCAAAAGTCGTGCCGTCTAAATCGGCCTTTACGAAATAAATCCTTGTAAAGGCTCGTGATTTTAAAGCTTTTCTCGTGTTCTCCCAACATCCCGCGTGTTGATATAAGAGCATAAAACATGGAAAATCATTTTATAAAGCTTATTAATAAATAGCAGTGAATGAGTGATTGAATGAATAAATAATGAAAAATGAGAAAAACGATGACGGTGAATACATGGATGAATGAATTAGATGAATGAAATAATGAATGAATGAATGAGAATAAGGTTGAAGTATCGGATAATATGACGTCACCTGCAGCCTACAAGACAACATGGTATTTAACATTCAAACTGTTCAGATTTTGTAAAACAGTACATGTACATAAAGTAGCATATCAAGGGACTTTTGAAAGTAATACGATATAAATACTGAATTTAACATAAGTAATTATCTGATGCTCAAATCTATCACACAAGGATGGTGTGGACCGCTATCATGGCCAACCATAACAGTCATTCTCTAAAAGGTTGTCCAGATGAAAATACTACAATACTACAATAAAGTCACGTGATTCATTATGTATTCAATTTCCTCGCGTGGAATTTCAATTTGAGATGCAAAAGTACACGGCATTGTGAGAACTGAATGTAATGCCGCTGGTATCAACTCGCAGTTATAATAATAATAATAATAATAATAATAATAATAATAATAATAATAATAATAATAATAATAATAATAATAATAATAATAATAAAAATAATAATAACTTTATTAACGTCTCAAGATCTTAAAGATGGGCACAAGTGCCCTACTAATCGGGGAGACTTAAATCTAAAATACTGTAAATATAAAACTAAAATCTAAATACAATTTATATAATTATGTGTTTCAAAGGAAAATAAAAAAAGTTCCGCTTGCAGAAATTAAAAACATAGTGAATCACGTGACTTTATTGTAGTTTTGTAGTCTTTTCATCTGGACAACCTTTTTGAGAATGACTGTATAGTATAGTACTGTACATGTTAAATGTATGGACGAGTTTAATTACGTATGCAAGGTTTCGTATGCAAGGTGTCTATATTATGAAAGTATGCTGTACTTACTGTTTACAACAAGTTTAGTTGTTCTGGATTCTACTTTTGGACCTGGTAGAATGGTGTTTTCACATTTGTAGACATAATCGTCAGCAAGTACTTGGACCGGTGAGGAATCTTTGTTGGTGCCTTGGTTAGTGATATCTTTTATAGTGAATTCTGCTTTTCCATTAGAACCTCCAGGGCTTCCCTTGTCAAACACGAAGTTGAAGTAATTGCTATCAGTTTTTGCTGGAGGTATAACAGCGTAGTAGGATGCAATAATTTTCGTAGTCGTAACGTCTTCTTGACTATTATTTATTTTGTATCTCTTGATCTTGAAATCGCTAAATGTGTCCGAGGCGCTGAGCTTCCATTCCCACTTCATCGTAACAGTTTTATTGTTCGGACCGAACACTACAACCAGTTGACTTGGTGGATAATTTATCCATTGATATCCATCTATAGGAACGAAATACAGTCAAATCAATGCAGAATAGTTCGCATTTATTTCGTAATTAATAGGCATCAGCTCATCATCGATAAAAATCAATATCGATAAAAATCGATAAAAATCGACAAAGAAGAAAGGTGTAATATCGTTATTTTTTATCGATTTTTAACGGTTTGCTGTCTTCGCGTAATAACGTGTTCAGTAAAATATAACCTGATTAACCCTAGAGTACAATGCTATATTTATTACATAGGCATCAACCAAACTGATATTGGCAACTGCAACTTCTTTTATTCTAAAATCAATATATATAGCTAATTGCATAATCGTTGTCGGGTCGAAAATCATAAATCATAGAAGCTGAGACCGCAAGGATGGATGGGAAATCAGTTCATGACCCGCATTAATTACAGTGATATATTTAATGTTCTCTTAGTTTTGAAGGTATATGAGCTATTTAACTAAGATCCTACAAGTCTGCATAAAAAGGTCGATGATTTAACGATGTTATTTGAGAGTGTGAATCCCAGCATGAGAATTCCTTTCATGATTTTCGACCCGACAACGATTATGCAATTAGCTATATATACATGTACTTTGTAGGTGTTGATAAAAGTATCAAAATGATTACGGAAAGTAGCGACCCCCCGAAAGTAACAGTTACCTAAGGTTGTTAAATCCGAAAGTAACGACCTCGCTACTTTCAGAACTTTACGGTATCACATGCGGTACACTTTCACGATCTGCAGAGTATCATCAAGCTGTTATGACGATCCGACTCACGGCGTGTGTATACGGTGTCAACAAAACCTGGATCGGATCGCGGATCGGATCATCGGATCGGATCGGATCATCGGATCGGATCATCGGATCGGATCATCGGATCGGATCGGATCATCGGATCGGATCAATGATCTGAATACAAAATTCACGAATATAATTCTGAATAAAAATATGTTCTAATAAACAAATAGCTATAGGATGCATTCTTGTAAATTGATATTCATACGGTCCTCAAGCCGAGTTCTTGCACGAACTGGTGCGTATAGACTGTGCAAGCCGTACTAGTAGTCAAAATGGCGACGTCAACAATGTATCTTTAGCTGAATTGAAATTAAATGTATCCTCATCAATACTAAGAATAATTTCAAAGTGTCGTTGAACTAGAGCGATAATATAGTGAAGGTGGGACTCATTGCAAGGTTTGTTTGTCTGTGAGTGTCATGTCGAACGAAGGTGATATTCACTGATTACAGATCGTCATTTCAGTTTAACTTTGAATGGTTATACTATCTTGAATTCTGTTTAGGTCCACCTCAGATTCATTAGATTCACTGTGAATGTAATGCATTTGGAATTTGATTAAATAAATAAATATAGTGTGACGATTCACGTTATTCATGTGATCTAGTTGTCAACGCGTACGACTCGACACTAGGGCTCGTGTCAGTTGCTGTTGTCTCGATCGTCGCACTGTTTAATTTAATAAATATTTTAAACATGCTCAAAATACCCCAATGATACCGCAATAAATCTATAGACTTGCCACAAGTCGAGATGCGAGCGGCGATCGAAGCGACCGAGCGACAAGTCCTTCAATAAGTCCTTCGAAAGTCTACAAATCATGTAATCTCTTTCTCGAATATAAGTTCTGTAAATCAGTTAAAGTTCAGTATCCAGCTTTGTAGACCTGGTGAATTGTAATAAACTCGTTCAAGCTAGCACCGATTAATTCGTGATTATTTGTGTCTTTCGCTCTCCACAAACCCGGATCCCGGGCCTGGATCTCGTTCCGTTACATTAGCTTACAATGCAATTGATGTATTGATCTCTTCTATTCGCGGTTCTGCAGGGTTGGATTAATGAAATTCACAAAAGACAAGTGAAAACTTCACAGAAAAATTAAATGGTAGATGTTGTGAACACACTTTTGGGATTCGCGTTGTTGTTGCATGGGATAGATGTGAAAAGTAAACAATAAACCATTACCTACGGACATACATAAAGTCAACAAATGCATGGGAAACATAATGTAAGACAACCAAACTCAACAGTATAACCATTCAAAGTTAAACTGAAATGACGATCTCATGTAATCAGTGAATATCACCTTCGTTCGACATGACACTCACAGACAAACAAACTTTGCAATGAGTCCCAGCTTCACTATATTATCGCTCTAGTTCAACGACACTTTGAAATTATTCTTAGTATTGATGAGGATACATTTAATTTCAATTCAGCTAAAGATACATTGTTGACGTCGCCATTTTGACTACTAGTACGGCTTGCACAGTCTATACGCACCAGTTCGTGCAAGAACTCGGCTTGAGGACCGTATGAATATCAATTTACAAGAATGCATCCTATAGCTATTTGTTTATTAGAACATATTATTATTCAGAATTATATTCGTGAATTTTGTATTCAGATCATTGATCCGATCCGATGATCCGATCCGATCCGATGATCCGATCCGATGATCCGATCCGATGATCCGATCCGATCCGATGATCCGATCCGATCCGATGATCCGAACCGCGATCCGATCCAGGTTTTGTTGACACCGGTGTGTATATAGCTATATTGAATATGCCTGGCTCTTATAGTAGCGGCACTCTTTCAAAACGGCGCAAAATAAATACAATGAGTTCTATTGATATGCAACTACAAATCGATATCAATCAAAACAAGCAGTATATCGATTGACTACGTCGGGTTAACCGGAAAGGCGCCTTCGTAACAAACAAAACTTGCAACTTACTTGAAAGGCGAATCTCTGCACAAATCGTCCCTACAACAAGCAGAAACGCTACCTAGTACCACTTAGCATTCATTTTAGTCGATTGTTTGCTATTACTAGAGAAAATAAAATAAGCCATACTGAACCCCAGACTCGCTTCGCTTGATAGGACCGCTTTTATCTACCAAAGCCGCTAACTTGTTGCCAAGCAGCCATTGTTCTCATGTACATACATACGTACAAACCATGTTTGAAAATTAACCGTACTTAACTCAAAATTCAGTTTAGGTCACAATATGTTTAGAATTAATATTATTACCGATTCAACGACTATTAGAACACCATCCCCAAGTGTTCTGATGGGATTTTCACTAGTTTGTCAGTTATGCCTTTTGCTCAGTCTATTTGTGTCTATTAGCCTGCGCTCGCCGAACTCACTCAATTCATGCAGTTCGGATGCGAGCGTACTCCGTGTCAAGCAAATACCTACTAAAGGATCAATTCAAGGTTTTTCTACTTAGCCAGTACAATCGATAAACTAACACCAAAGCGTATTTTTACGGTATTTATAAGCCAGTGGGTGTACTTTTGAAGCAATTGCATATAATTTAAAACTCATCAGAAAAGTCAATGCTACACATCAGTTCCACACAGCATTTTTCGCTGAGACGAGAATGGAAAAGAAACGTTTTTTCGGAAAGGAAAAGGTCATTTCAAGATGCAAGACACTTCATAATCATATCCTTTATAGAAGCTGACTGATGTCCTCTAAATTGATAGTTAATTTTAGTTTCATCGACATCAACCTTTCCCTGTTTAATAATAATTAAAAATAATAATAATAATAATTTGACTACGTGTTTAAATAAATTATTATTATTGTTATTATTATTATTATTATTATTATTATTATTATTATTATTATTATTATTCCAAAGTGATAGATTAACCGCTTTACCAATACCAATGGTACGAACACGTTCGAAATACGACAAAAATGTTCAGTACGTACTGATAGGCTTATTGTAATGTCGTTTTAGATCGAACAACTTGCGTGACCAAAATAAATATGTATCACATTCCATCATATCCATATCATCCATATCGTTAATTAATCGTTACGTTCGTTACTTCCGCAATGAAGTATATATAAAGTAAATTTCATCACATTCTGCAGACAGATCATACTTTAACATAACAGCCCAGTCTCTCTATAAATATATTTTCGAATCTAAATGGTATACTGAAGAAAACATCCAGCTTGACCAAATCTCTTCAGTTGGTAGTTAATGCATAACTACGGTCGTCTGATATCCAAGCCTATTTCATGGGTGATTAATAAATCAGTTTCTAAATAGATACTTACAAACAGACGAGTGAATCAGAGAAGAAATTACCAGCGCAATTAGATATGTAGAAAGTGCCTTATCTGCCATCAGTGTATCGGCTGTCAGTTTCAGATCTTTCAGCTACAAGAAACACGCACGTCATAGCTTTGCATGTATACTGAAATGTATGGTTCAATAACCGCCAACTATGACAATCCGTCTACGCTTATCTACCCTGGGTTCCGGGTCCCAGAGGCCGTTGAGGGGGCCGTGAGGAACCCAGGGAAACACGCCGGTATCCAGATATTTTTGAATCCGCAACTTTTTCGTTGTGGAATGGCAACTTGGGAATCCGCACGGTAAAGACTGGATCAGATACCGCGACGTCAACGTATTCAAAAATATACGGATTCGACCGTCCACACGAGGCCGTATTCACAGCGTATCTAAAAAAAGATGCACTCTGGAGAGCTTATTCAAAACGAAACTAATATTAATAATGTCTGTGGATTGCGTTCCAATCGCGTTAGAATTTTGAGGCGTCGCGTCTTGAAATGCTTGGGCAAATCCTTCTTTGATCGAAGCCTGAGCGTTCTGAGCGTGGAAATGCTGCCGCTTTAAATTGTGCAAGTAATATAGGCTAAATCTACTTCTGTATGATTTTACAAATATGTTATTAGGTTTCACATTTAAAATCAATCAAAACGTAGCCGCTTTATTAAGAAATCCGAGTTCACGCAAGTAGAGAGTCTAGTTTATAAGTAGCCTCAGAAGCAATGGTTGGGCTGCCTCACAGTGTTCAAATGTGTCTTTATTAAATGTTCTGAATCAAACTGATTGATGTTATCTATACGTGGTAGTCCCACACAAACCTTGCAGTTTCTCCTTTTAATACGTACAGTTTATATGAAAGGGACTTGAGTGAATCGACTTTTACAAATTCATGAGAATTATCCAGTGTAAAGATGCTTGGCATGAGTGTTGCACAAAATCAGCTGGAAAACTTACCATATGAAAAAGGACAGAAGATACTTTAAAACAAAACTAAAGAAAAAGTACAAATTAGATTTGATACGCTTTCTTCTAACAGTAACATTTCTCTCTCGTCTCTCTTTCTCCAGAGTGCCAACAAGTAGACAATGTTCTTTTAGTTGGGTCAATTTCAGGTAGGTACTAATTAGTAACGGCCATTAACGGTCCTACGTCCAAGCCCCTCCCAGTCTCAGTCCCAGGGACGTTCTACCGTAATCTCTTGAACGGTGAACCCAAAATTACCATCATCAACAATATTAGTGTCCATTGAAATGGAATCAACTTCGACTGGAAAATCGCTGGTTTATTTTTTTCTTGTTTCTATTGTTGGAGGTATGTAAGCTAACTCTTTAATAGTCACATAACAACAGTAAGCTTGTACATCGATAAGATACATGTTATGCTGCCATCTTTTGTAGTCGTCTGCACTGTCAACGGCCCCAATAAAGACCTTGTAGGCACGGTCGGTGGAAACGCGACTTTTTATTTGTGGACCACAACAGGAACTAATATTCTAGAAGCTAAATGGGGATTGTACGATCGTATGAATGACCTTGTCTCGCCTCGCTTTATCACCGTAAGCATTTTAATACCAGGAGACGGAGTGGATATCAGTTCCGACTTGGACATTATGCTGCATCTCGCTACAAGAACCGAGTTCATTTCGTTGGGAACATCGCACAAGGCCATGCTTGGTTCGTTATAACAAACCTATCACTCCATGACAGCAACACATACGCTGCAAGAATAAGAGAAATCGGTGCCGGGGCGTCTGAATATTTTCAAGTCAATTTGACAGTATCAGTATCAGAGCAGACCTGGAAAGCGAGACAAGACCCCGAAAACCCCACTGGCAAATATAAACCGTAAAATCATCATTCGGCAATCATTTGTGAACAAAAATCAGGATAGCCGACTGTTCGTTGCTGATATTCAAAACGAAGACCTTTTTAAAAACTCTCGAGAATTTTACACAAAGTTGTTCAAATTATATCCAGCCTCATCAACAAAATGAAGCAAACCAGCCTTCAGAATTAAGGGAGCGATTTTATCGATTTTATCTTGGGGTTCCAGATCTGGAACACGAAGACCCTTCCTCCAAAATCCTATTTCATCTCGACTCTAATTAGCATGACGCTGCACTGGGAACTAAAATTGCCTCATTAGCTGCTATTAAAACAAACAAATAAATTAATTAATGTGAGTTTAAGTTATAACCAAACTTAACATACGTGATTAAGGGTCTCAGTAAAAAGTAAATTGTAATTTGTTGTTAATTTTCTTAATTTTATGTCTCTAGATCACAAAGCTTGCCAAAGCTCTGAGACCAGACGAAAACATATATTCTCCTTTGAACCTTTGTTTACAATGTCTTCTGAGTTATCTATTAAACTGAAATAGTTTACAAGCTATTCGGAACCTCTATTTAAGCTAGAGCTACGGATAATTCATGATTGCAAGTATATTACGTGGGAATAGAGAAATAACGTACAATACGTAGTTTACGAAATCTAGAGGGTCATAGTGTTGACAGCTAATACACACGTATATAATATCTCTTGATAGCGTGACTAAGGCCTAGTTCAGACGTCGTGCTAATCATGAGCCGTTCTCATTTGAAACAATAGATAATGAGACGGTTGCTTTTACTAACAAGACGCTCAATGTGCGTATACTCGGGTATTACAGAGCTGGTGCTTCCTGTGGTTTTGATATATTACTACAACTTCTGACAGTGCTCTGCAGCACATACATCAAAAAGCCAAATTTTCAAGCTTATGAACGCATACGAGACAGGTTGGTCAGTAATACCACAGGAATCCCAATATTATTGGTTTATTACTCATGCCCAGGCCTTTGGCCGCCACGATTTTATGCAGGCCGTATAGACCGAATGCAATAATGGCGTCCAATTTCAATTGCCATTGTTCTAAACTGACTAGCCTCTCATACAGGTGAAAATGCTTTTGTGTTTCCACATGAACACGAGGCTAGTCAGTCCAGAACAATGGCAGTTGAAATTGGACGCCATTATTGCATTCGGTCTTTGTTTTTGAGTTTGTGTCGGTGTCAGAAATCTGCAAAGTTGCGCAATACTTCCAGTACCCAGCAACTCTTGAGGGATTATACTTCCGTATAAGAGCATATTTTAAAATTACATGCGCTAATTCAGTGCAGGCAGGAGCCCATTAGTTCGATGTTATGCGTACACGGGGACTTCTAGTTTGTCAGCTACAGGATACTCGCTGGTGCAGGTGGCTTCATCACTCAAATGAGTGCACAGTATATCATCTTCAACCCTCCAGCCGTAATATAGGCAGCCCAACCATTGCTTCTGAGGCTACAAAATAATATTACACATGTGTGCGGGCGCGTCCTCCGAGACGCACACAGGGAGCCCAACATAATACGTACTCAGCACAGGAAGCCCAACATAATACGTATTAAGCAGAGGGAATTGCGGGCGCGCTCTACCACAGGAAACCGTACCCATAAAAAAAGACGCAAATAAAGCCTCACTTCAAGTGCACGATTCAGGTACAAAATCACGTGCCCGACACAGTCAGATGATGGACAACAAATTTATGCAAATTAGATTATAACCGGGTACGGCCTCTACATTTTTATTATATTTATATTTATATATTTATATTTTATTTAAACCTTTATATTTTAAACCGTGTCTGAAGCGTGCTCCGCTGTGTGTTAAGACTTGACGAATACACGAAATATTGTTCGTAGTAAGAATAAATGCATCACAGATGTTAATCAACTATTGAACTTTAGTTCTTGGTTATATTTACACTTCATTGCCGTTAATATAGAAGAGAAAATCTACTTGAAAGTTGCTCTAATTACGCATGCATGCTCTACCGAGTCACGCAACGAGTGACCAAACGCTGTTTTATAGTCACGCTGCGATGTATCTGTGCTAGGTGTTAGCACTATTTTCTGAAACTAAGGATGTTTTTCCATTTTACTAGCACTTGTCGTTTATACCTATTTTGAGTGGTATTGTCGACTGGTACATGTGGAAATTCTGTTTTAAATTGTGCAAGTAATAATACGTACAAATAAGCTTTTAGGTTTCACATTTAACCTATACAAATAGCTTTAACCCTAAGTAATAAGAAAGATAAAAAACCCACTAATATTCTAACCTAATTAATAGAACACGTGGTCCCCTACTCGATTGAACACCCAACCCAACCCTAAGTAATAAGAAAGGGATCACAACCCAACCCATAGTAATCCACTAATATTCTAACCTAATTAATATGACACGTGGTCCCCTACTCGGTTGAACACCCAACCCAACCCTAAGTAATAAGAAAGGGAACACAACTCAACCCATAGTAACCCACTAATATTCTAACCTAATTAATATCACACGTGGTCCCCTACTCGGTTGAACACCCAACCCAACCCTAAGTAATAAGAAAGGGAACACAACCCAACCCATAGTAACCCACTAATATTCTAACCTAATTAATAGGACACGTGGTCCCCTACTCGGTTGAACACCTAACCCAACCCTAAGTAATAAGAAAGGGAACACCACCCAACCCATAGTAACCCACTAATATTCTAACCTAATTAATAGGACACGTGGTCCCCTACTCGGTTGAACACCCAACCCAACCCTAAGTAATAAGAAAGGGAACACAACCCAACCCATGGCAACCCACTAATATTCTAAGCTAATTAATATGACACGTGGTCCCCTACTCGGTTGAACACCCAACCCAACCCTAAGTAATAAGAAAGGGAACACCACCCAACCCATAGTAACCCACTAATATTCTAACCTAATTAATAGGACACGTGGTCCCCTACTCGGTTGAACACCCAACCCAACCCTAAGTAATAAGAAAGGGAACACAACCCAACCCATAGTAACCCACTAATATTCTAACCTAATTAATAGGACACGTGGTCCCCTACTCGGTTGAACACCCAACCCAACCCTAAGTAATAAGAAAGGGATCACAACCCAACCCATAGTAATCCACTAATATTCTAACCTAATTAATATGACACGTGGTCCCCTACTCGGTTGAACACCCAACCCAACCCTAAGTAATAAGAAAGGGAACACAACTCAACCCATAGTAACCCACTAATATTCTAACCTAATTAATATCACACGTGGTCCCCTACTCGGTTGAACACCCAACCCAACCCTAAGTAATAAGAAAGGGAACACAACCCAACCCATAGTAACCCACTAATATTCTAACCTAATTAATAGGACACGTGGTCCCCTACTCGGTTGAACACCTAACCCAACCCTAAGTAATAAGAAAGGGAACACCACCCAACCCATAGTAACCCACTAATATTCTAACCTAATTAATAGGACACGTGGTCCCCTACTCGGTTGAACACCCAACCCAACCCTAAGTAATAAGAAAGGGAACACAACCCAACCCATGGCAACCCACTAATATTCTAAGCTAATTAATATGACACGTGGTCCCCTACTCGGTTGAACACCCAACCCAACCCTAAGTAATAAGAAAGGGAACACCACCCAACCCATAGTAACCCACTAATATTCTAACCTAATTAATAGGACACGTGGTCCCCTACTCGGTTGAACACCCAACCCAACCCTAAGTAATAAGAAAGGGAACACAACCCAACCCATAGTAACCCACTAATATTCTAACCTAATTAATAGGACACGTGGTCCCCTACTCGGTTGAACACCCAACCCAACCCTAAGTAATAAGAAAGGGAACACCACCCAACCCATAGTAACCCACTAATATTCTAACCTAATTAATAGGACACGTGGTCCCCTACTCGGTTGAACACCCAACCCAACCCTAAGTAATAAGAAAGGGAACACAACCCAACCCATAGTAACCCACTAATATTCTAACCTAATTAATAGGACACGTGGTCCCCTACTCGGTTGAACACCCAACCCAACCCTAAGTAATAAGAAAGGGAACACAACCCAACCCATAGTAACCCACTAATATTCTAACCTAATTAATAGGACACGTGGTCCCCTACTCGGTTGAACACCCAACCCAACCCTAAGTAATAAGAAAGGGAACACAACTCAACCCATGGCAACCCACTAATATTCTAAGCTAATTAATATGACACGTGGTCCCCTACTCGGTTGAACACCTAACCCAACCCTAAGTAATAAGAAAGGGAACACAACCCAACCCATAGCTAGTAACCCACTAATCTAATCTAATTAATAGGACACGTGGTCCCCTACTCGGTTGAACACCTAACCCAACCCTAAGTAATAAGAAAGGGAACACAACCCAACCCATAGTAACCCACTAATATTCTAACCTAATTAATATCACACGTGGTCCCCTACTCGGTTGAACACCTAACCCAACCCTAAGTAATAAGAAAGGGAACACAACCCAACCCCATAGTAACCCACTAATATTCTAACCTAATTAATAGGACACGTGGTCCTCTACTCGGTTCAACACCCAACCCAACCCTAAGTAATAAGAAAGGGAACACAACCCAACCCATAGTAACCCACTAATATTCTAACCTAATTAATATGACACGTGGTCCTCTACTCGGTTCAACACCCAACCCAACCCTAAGTAATAAGAAAGGGATCATAACCCAAGCCATAGTAACCCACTATTATCATATAACAATCAGTGGTATACTGGCTGATAGCAACATCGTAAAATCCATATCAACACCGCTACCAGTGGCCAGTAGTGATATCATTGATATCTTCACATGTGAAGATATCGTTTTTCGAAAAAAAGAGAAATTCTGTGTTTTCTACTACTGATTGTTATATGATAAAAAGTAAATTACATGGCCGCTTGGAGATACGGAATGTATCTTCTCGTGTTGAGAAATATCGCACTCGTTGGCTGCGCTCACTCGTGAGATATATTTCTCAACACTCGAAGATAAATTCCGTATCTCCGCGCGGCCATGTAATATCCTCTATATATTCTAACCTAATTAATTTATTATTAAGAATACAAAGAAAACAAAAACGATAGCTGAAATGTCCATGGTAGTTGTATAAACGTTAGAATAAGTCTATACGTTTTGATACTCAGTATGACGGTTACGTAATGGTTGATACGTATTTGGTTCAATATTGCTGACGTCCATTTGTTTTGAACGAAGAGGTTCGTACATTCCTGTTGGATCACCGTGTTGTGATGTTTTGGTCGCTGGGTCGAGCTGTTGATAATGACCAGGATCTTGATTGGTCTGTCTGTTGTCTGGATTTCCTGGTATTTCATACTGACATGACGTGTTTGGTGTGTGTGGCTGGACACGAGAAGGCTGAACAGATTCGGGAACAGATTCGTACTCAACACTTGGTTGGCTTGATGGTGGTACATGTAATACTGCACTAGATGAAGGTGACGTTGCAGCCATCTCAACTACGTTCTGTAATAATAATTTAACAAATCATTAATATCATTTTATTATTATGATTTTCTTCCGATGAAACACTGGAATTTGTAAAGAAAACAATAACAACGACTATAAATGTATGTTTTAGTTTAACCAATCAACTTACAGGTACATACAATGATACTCACATCATAAACTGAATCAGTAAGAGTTTTCCTAATAAAAGATAATTAATAAAGTCTAAACAAAGCAAAGCGACATATTTAAAACAACATGTCGTGTGTAACATGGGCAGAGAGTTGTGTGTGATTACAATACAGCACTGACGCATGAGAGCGAGTAGCCATTTTGTCAGCTTGATCAATAGAAGAGTCACGTGACTCATCTTCCTCAATGCATTTCTTTGTTATTTTAAATATTAAATTATTATTATTATTTATTGTTACCGCGTTTTGACGTCATCTATTCATCTGTTTTGACCAAAGTGATCATGTACGGCCAAGTTATTTGAAATCAAAGTTACCTGGACTGTGACCTTGTTGCTTTCACGTTTCTCCAAATGTACAATACCATCAGCAGTATGTTGAATAGTAAAGACACTGCGAGGAAAGTTGAGCACACACCAACTACCGTAGCACCTGATAGGAACAGAACGGTACATCTATATCTGGTTAATTATCTGTCGATGTGTTGGATTATCCCGGTAAACATGAGTGTCTTCTGCCATTTGTTCATTATTACAGATTTCTATCTGACTAATCAATGTGCTGTTTGTAGTTTTCAATGAATCGTAAAATCACAATAGTTTTCTAACAAATGTGTTCGCATGATTCAGTGATATCAAAGCTCGTTCATTTTAGATAGCGATAAAAAGAGATCAACGACCACATGACCATAAATGGACAGTAGTTGAAGGATCATTTTAATTAAGAAATTAATTAACATGTCACGTCAAGGACGTACAGTGCTCACATCAATCGACAATATTTCAAGTTATTACATTAAACTAATGCATGAAGCCTATGTACAGAAACATTTTGATTGAGTTTAATATTTCAAGTGTTTGTACTTACTATATCCCTTTTGATGGTCAGCTGACGTGCATAAAGAACGGTCTGTGTAACCTAGGTAACAAAACACGAATACCACCAAAGGCAACGCTATCAGATGCAGGTATATATTTGCCTTGCCTTTACCTAAACGTGTGGAAGACTGGATTCGAATCGTGATCGCAAAGCATCTATGAATTGTTTGGATGGACAAGTCGGCCATATTTAATGTGTTCTAGAGCTCATATTGCCCTTGGAATATCATTTTCGTTCAGAAATATATTCACCTTTGCTTGATATGAAATAGCTTCTTTTACAGATCAAACCATCTTTGATTTTATCCATTCAAACAAACCAAAGATGCTTTGCGGTCGCGATTTGAACCGAGTCTTCCACTCGTTTAGATTTCATTTAGATTGATTTGTTGTTTCGTACTTCAAAGCATTACAGACATTGACCAAAGAAGTTCTTGTATAATTGAACACTTGTTTATTCTTACCAAGAGTTGTAGTAGTGGCTGTAGTAGTAGTTTCAACAGGTATCATCACAGTCTTTTCTTTACTATCATCTTGTAGGCTTTCTCCATCTTTATTCCATGCAGTAACAATAAAACTGTACTTCTTTCCTGGATCAAGGTTTTCTACCGTGTATGTGAACAATGTAGCAGTCACGTCTATCTTTGACAAACTGCCATCCATTCCAATGACTTTCTTGTGGATTGTGTATTTTATTATTTCACCTCCTCCATTTTCGTCAGGTTTTGACCAGGTCAACGTTACTGATGTCTGATGGGTACGAACCTCAAGCTCAGGTAAAGATGGTGGACCGAGTGGTGGACCTGATCGATAAACAGATCAATGAGTATTCAGCTTGTTTAAATTGACTACAAATCAGGACCATAATAAACCATTACACATGAAGTATGTATAAAGGGTTAGAGAAGACATCCTTCTATAAATGCGAGGAGTTCTAACTGAATTCCATAAGGCTCGAGTGTTTATTCCCTAACCGTTTTATAATTAGAATATAGTCATACTCACGAGAGTATTCTTTGGCTGCATGTCTGTTGCTTTCTCAAAGGAATAATGATCTAAAATTATCAGTGCAAACACGCTTTGCTATGCACGTGACCTGAATACTGCTCACAGATTGGACAGCTGCCTTATGAATAATTAATGAATATTATGCGTTAGTCGTTCAGTAGTATTCCCTATATAGAGAATACTAATACGGTTTTGTAACAAACGAAAACAAAAAGCTTTATTAGTATTCTTTATATAGGGAATACTAATGAGTCAATTAAACCCTACGTTTGACCGATTTAATTACTTTATGAGATATAGAGCGCGCAAATACTGGGCGCTAATTGGTCGAGTGAGGAGTGAGTATGACTACATTCTAAACTAATGTAGCCAGCGTGCCCTTTTCCCCTTCCCCCTTTCCCCCACCCATCCCCCTCCTTTCCCCTAGAGCCTGGCTACGCAGGCTAAAACTAATGATAACGAGAACGAAGTGCAATGCTCACTATGGTGGCGATGAGAAAATATTTAGTTCAGTTATCTATTTTTCCTTTGGTTACTTACGGCTTGTAGGACTGACAAAAGACATTTTAACATCTTGACCAGCAAATTTGCTAGTTTCAATGGCTGTTCTTAAGGGTTTTCTTGGATCCGCTGTGCCACTGGGATAATTAAGCGTCACCAATGCTATAACACTTCCCTTTCTGAAAGAAATGTAATTTTCACTGAAGGCGTTTGGCTGATGTCCATTCAAATTACAAAATATATTAATAACACTCAATCAACTGTACCTGAAACCTGTCACTACACAGGAATAAATCTTTGGATTGGCCTGTTTGGCGTAGAGGAGCAGACACTAAAACAATTTAAATACACTGTATTATAGACAAAGTATATTATGTATTATAGATATGATAATTGATTTAAAATTAAACAAGACTTACCTGGTAAGTTGAAGTTTGATTATAATTCTGCCAAACCATTAGTAGTACAGTAGGGTTAACATGAGATGCGCACGCACCGCCGTGGATCAGTATTTAGAGAGCTACGTTTTGTGATCACACAAGCACATGCTTAGGTGACACGGATGGAGATTAACAATGGGGTGGGTAATCTAAGGGTTATGGGCATGTTAACCCTACTGTACTACTAATGGTTTGGCAGAATTATAATCAAACTTCAACTTACCAGGTAAGTCTTGTTTAATTTTAAATTCTACCAAATCATTATGTACATCCGGGTTACCATGAGATTTTAGAGCTGTGAGCACAAAACGACCACACACCCAAGAAAACAATTTCATCAAAATTAATATTTATTAATTAGAATTGGTGTAAATAACACAACTTCCTGTAAAGACAGGCAGGAAAAAACAATAAATTACTGGAGCACAGACACACTCATTTGGTTTGTCACAGCTACTGGTTTGTTGTAGAATTTACGAAATGTGGATTCCTCATTCCAACCTGCTGTGGCTAGGATTACATCAGTAGAGACAGACATCAGAGCTTTACTTGTAGACGCACATCTCGTGCTGTGGGCTGAAAACACCCCAGTATATCAATGCCAGCCTGTCCTAATGCCATTTTAATCCAACGACCAATTGTTGAAGAGGTGACCTCCTTGTAAGGCTTGATATATGAAACAAGTAGCTTTGTGGAGTTCCTAATGCCCTTAGTAGTATTAATATAGCAATCAAGTGTTTCATAAACACACAACTCTTTCACACCATACTTGTACAGTCTGACATTTCCAAATACTTTGCCAGGCCGATCTTGCTTGATGTGTTCTGTCAGGCCAAAATCGTAGAAATCCTTATTTCTCTGCATATAAGGGGTTGATATATCAAGAAAAGTCAGTGTCTGACATCTTTGCCCTGTGGTCAGGGCAATTAACATAACCAATTTTAAAGTGAGCTCCTTTAGAGAGATCTTGTCGATGGGCCATAACATACTCAGATAGCCTAAGACAGTGTCCACTGGCCAAATAGTGTGGTACTTTGGTACAGGTTTGAGCTTATTGAACATACCTTTGAGATACCGACAAACAAGTGGATGTTTCCCAACTGGAATTACATGTGGTCATGAACAGCACTGTAATTGATGTCAATATTGGAAACTGCCGAGCGTGCTGAATTCAGGGCAGAATAGCTCAACCCCTTCTGTGCTAAACTGTGCAGAAAGGAGAGAAGACCATTTACAGTGGGATGCACTGGATCACACGACGCTTGACTGCAAAACTTGGTCCATTGCTTGAGGTACACTTTGTACTGTTTGTGAGTGCCATCCCGCCAGGAGCATAGGATAACATCGGCAATGTCTGAAGGAATTTGGCACTCAAGTAGGGATTGCCTGATAACTTGCATACCATCAGTTGCAGATGAGACTGTAGAGGGTGACGCCTGTCCAGAATTGGATGGACTAGGTTGTATGACGAAGCCTTCACTGTTCTGGGAATGTCCACTAACAGTTTCAGTACAGCTGTAAAGTAGGGTTGAGTGGTCCAGACAGAAATCACTAGAATCCCTGTCGCTTGGTCCTGCAAAATCTTTTGTACACATCTAGAGATAAGGCAGAATGGAGGAAAAGCATAAAATGAGATGCTTGACCAATCAACCGTAAAAGCATCTACATACTTGGCTTGGGGATCGGGTTTCCATGAAACATAAAGTGGTAACCGAGCATTGTTCCGGCTAGCAAATAAGTCAATTGAGGGCTCACCAAACCAAAACCCAATTTTCTGGAAAACGGATGGCGACAACATCCATTCCAGATCCAGGTTAAACTTCCTAGAAAGCGCATCCGCCTCAACATTACTAGCTCCTGGAATGTGAGCAGCCGACACCCAATTGTTCCTGGTTATTACCCAGCCCCAAATATCTTGTGCTACGCGATTACACTCCAGAGACTTGCATCGCCCCATAGCATTTATGTAAGACACAGTAGTGGTATTGTCTGACATAACTCTAATATGAACGTCACTTCTGTCATGCAGAAGGGACAACAGAGCAAACTTTGCCCCTAGTAACTCTAAAACATTGATGTGCTTCTGAGATTCTATGTGAGACCAATAACCATTAGTGTTATTTCCATGTTCGATATGGGCCCCCCAACCAGTTAGCGATGCATCAGTGTTAACAACAATATCTGGTTTGTTGTGATGGATTCTCCTGTATGCAGACTCTACATTAAGCAACCACCACCTAATGTCATTGCGACTGTTTTCTGACAGGCTCATTCGAGACTCAAAGTTACCAAAATTACACTTCAATGCCTCATCTTTGTCACGCTCAATATTCCTATAATGGAGGCGACCAAACTCGACTGCAGAAAAACACGATGTCAACGACCCAAGGAGCGAAGCTACTTGACGAATAGTAAACGACTTGTTCTCTTGACAACATTTTTGACACAGAGAGGAGATTTTGGCAATTTTCCTGTCTGGTAATCTCACTGTCATGTTGGTTGAGTCCAGGATAAAACCGAGGAATTCAATGACCTGAGTTGGAACAATTGCGGATTTTTGTGGGTGAATCATAAATCCTAACGAGATTAACAGCTCAACTGCATGTAGAGTGGCAACTTCACATTCAGCATAACTGTCCTCAGTGTACAAGGAGTCATCGATGTAACCAAGACACGAATGACCAAATTTCGAGCGTAAGGTTGAAAAAACTGGCTTCATTACTTTAGTGAAGATGCGGGGACTACTGGACAAACCCATGGGCAAACTAGTAAATGCATACAGTTGATTTTTCCAGATAAATTTTAGGTACTTTTGATGTTTCAAAGCAATCGGGATAGAATAGTATGCATCTTTGAGATCGATGGAAGTCATAAAACATGATGGTCTCATCAACTTTATGGCCTCTTCCAAGGTATTCATCTTAAAATGATGATGGGATACCGACTCATTGAGCTTCTTCAAGTTGAAAATAACCCTGTGTGATCCGTCTTTTTTGGGCCGGGTGAAAATGGGTGAAGTAACTTGATCCCTTTCATGGCTTGAAACTTTAAGGACACCCTTCTGAAGGAACTTAGAAATCTCCTCATCGATGATAATCTGTTCAGTGTCAGTGTATGCAGTGTGAGGTCTAAAGCCCCAAAAACTTGCTAACGGATCAATATCAAATTCAATGTGGCAATGAGAAATGGCATCAAGAATAAAAATGTCTGAGGTGATTCCCCTCCAGAAAAGGAACACATTTTGCTAATTGACCAGCACGAAAGGGCATTTGGTTTGAGATTAACAGTTTTACCTTGTTTACTGCTGGTTCTTGGCAGTCTGGTGTTTGTTCTGTGGGGGCCTGTTCTGATCCCTGCCTGCCCCTAAAAAAGGGACATAGTTCCTTGAGGTACGGCCTCTTTGATTGAAGCGGCCACGCCCATGCCAACCACGAGAGCCACCAGATGGGACTCGGTACGGTTCTACCCGTTGTTTGGGAGTAACTTTCTTACTGAGTTTATTGGCCTTGGTCAAGTCCTCTACTTCTTTGTTGAGGTCATCCCCAAAGAGTTGAGTGGATATAGGTGTGGATGGGTTGCACAGAGCCACATATTGCTTGTTAAGGTCAGGGCGAAGCAAATCCCTGCGCTTAATATTGAGCTCCCTGTTGGCTGATAACATCAGGACAGCTGCATGAGTAAGGCTTGTCAGGTTATCATTAGAAGCCTTGGTCTTGGACATGTTGTTACAAACTTCCAGAATTGCATACAAAGCAGACAACATCGATGATTGAAGCTTTTGCAAGGAAGAATCTGTGTTCTTTGTGTCTGGTTTAAGCTGTGACCAGACTTGTTTGTTGACTTTTGGGGCCACAAGGTTGGCACAGTTCTCTGGCCTTAAGTATTTCTCTTGAATTTTTGCCAGTTTCTCCTTGGGAAGTTTATCCTTGAGGAGGTCCATGACGATATTGCACAGGTCCTTGTCAATCGCTGGAGATGTTTTCTCTGAAGTAGAACATTTCTCTGCAAACAACTTGAATTCTGAGCTCCCAGCACTTGCCTCAGCAGGTTCTGAGGTTTGCTTTGTAGCCTGGACAAAGCTGTCAATTCTAGCTTCAACTTCAGCGCTTCCATCGTCATGTTCGTGTTCAGATTGATCTTCAACATCGAAGTCACGATAGACTTGCACAATAGATTCATCAATATGTCCAATTAAGGAAGTCACTTTTAAACTCTGCTAACGTATGAGACATCAGAGTTTTTAGTTCTGTGAGAGTCGTATTCCCGGACTCCTCCGATTTATCCTCGCTGTCAGTCATTGTACTAAAACCAAACGAGGATGAATTAATTAGGGTGGCAGTCATGCATCACGAAGCACAACTTGCACGAGGTTCACTACATGACCTCAACCACGATGTACAAGCACGTTGTACACTATTTTGCGAAGGAATAAAATCCTATCGTTCCTTCATGTAAATATGAAGGTCCATAAGTATAACACGTTATACTTTGCAGTATTTCGCGGTCAAGACAGGTACAGCCTTAAAACCAACTGCATTCAAGATCGATTCGGCTGTTGTCACACGACAAACCAGCACAAATGTCGGCCACTGTAGGCCTAAACATTATCGAGGAGATAGCAAACACGTTCACTAAACTCCTATTAACGGAAAAAATCTAATACTTACCTAAAGAAGGAAGAAGGCGAAGCAAAAAACGGGATAATCGTCGAGAACCGACCTTTACCACGGCGAAGATAAGTGCACTGATCCACGGCGGTGCGTGCGCATCTCATGGTAACCCGGATGTACATAATGATTTGGTAGAACTAAAGTATTATAGATATGATAATTGACTAAAGTATTATAGACATGATAATTGACTAAAGTATTATAGACATGATAATTGACTAAAGTATTATAGACATGATAATTGACTAAAGTATTATAGACATGATAATTGACTAAAGTATTATAGACATGATAATTGACTAAAGTATTATAGATATGATAATTGACTAAAGTATTATAGATATGGTAATTGACTAAAGTATTATAGACATGATAATTGACTAAAGTATTATAGACATGATAATTGACTAAAGTATTAGAGTGCAAACCATATGTCCGTGAAACAGTACTAACTAATTAGTACTAAATAGAACTGATGAAACAATAGAAAACAATAGAAATAACACTATTTAGTTCTATTTAGTAATAGTACTATTTCACGGACATATGGTTTGCACTCTATAGACATGATAATTGACTAAAGTATTATAGATATGATAATTGACTAAAGTATTATAGATATGGTAATTGACTAAAGTATTATAGATATGGTAATTGACTAAAGTATTATAGACATGATAATTGACTAAAGTATTATAGACATGATAATTGACTAAAGTATTATAGACATGATAATTGACTAAAGTATTATAGACATGATAATTGACTAAAGTATTTTAAATAGATATGATAATTGACTAAAGTATTATAGATATGATAATTGACTAAAGTATTATAGACATGATAATTGACTAAAGTATTATAGACATGATAATTGACTAAAGTATTATAGACATGATAATTGACTAAAGTATTATAGACATGATAATTGACTAAAGTATTATAGACATGATAATTGACTAAAGTATTATAGATATGATAATTGACTAAAGTATTATAGACATGATAATTGACTAAAGTATTATAGACATGATAATTGACTAAAGTATTATAGACATGATAATTGACTAAAGTATTATAGATATGATAATTGACTAAAGTATTATAGATATGATAATTGACTAAAGTATTATAGACATGATAATTGACTAAAGTATTATAGATATGATAATTGACTAAAGTATTATAGATATGATAATTGACTAAAGTATTATAGACATGATAATTGACTAAAGTATTATAGATATGATAATTGACTAAAGTATTATAGACATGATAATTGACTAAAGTATTATAGACATGATAATTGACTAAAGTATTATAGACATGATAATTGACTAAAGTATTATAGATATGGTAATTGACTAAAGTATTATAGACATGATAATTGACTAAAGTATTATAGACATGATAATTGACTAAAGTATTATAGATATGATAATTGACTAAAGTATTATAGATATGGTAATTGACTAAAGTATTATAGATATGGTAATTGACTAAAGTATTATAGACATGATAATTGACTAAAGTATTATAGACATGATAATTGACTAAAGTATTATAGACATGATAATTGACTAAAGTATTATAGACATGATAATTGACTAAAGTATTATAGACATGATAATTGACTAAAGTATTATAGACATGATAATTGACTAAAGTATTTTAAATAGATATGATAATTGACTAAAGTATTATAGATATGATAATTGACTAAAGTATTATAGACATGATAATTGACTAAAGTATTATAGACATGATAATTGACTAAAGTATTATAGACATGATAATTGACTAAAGTATTATTATTTATAGACATGATAATTGACTAAAGTATTATAGACATGATAATTGACTAAAGTATTATAGATATGATAATTGACTAAAGTATTATAGACATGATAATTGACTAAAGTATTATAGACATGATAATTGACTAAAGTATTATAGACATGATAATTGACTAAAGTATTATAGATATGATAATTGACTAAAGTATTATAGATATGATAATTGACTAAAGTATTATAGACATGATAATTGACTAAAGTATTATAGATATGATAATTGACTAAAGTATTATATATATGATAATTGACTAAAGTAATATAGATATGGTAAACATTTGGTATGACAGCACATAACAGTAGCCTAGAAGTACCTCTTTTTCAATAGTACTTTTCATTGTCTTGTAATTAACCGAATCTGAGTTGTCATAGCCATCACTGTATGTTAACTTTGTCATCTCAAAAGCAATCTCTGAATCAGAAGTACATCCACTGTCACCTGTATAGAGAAGACAAAACAAAACATAAGCAAAACATGCTGTGTACTGGAGAAGGACTTCAATAGTGTCATACTAGATTCAGTTACATATATAATAAAAGAGACTTACACGCTGTGTACTGGAGAAGGACTTCACGTTACCAGAAATATGAGACAAGATGGCCGCCGCGCATGCTCACTTTGCACGAATACGATCACAAAATGGCTAATACAATTTACAGTAAATGTATGAGGACTTTGGATAAATATTGGATTTTATTTCCACGTCGCTATTTTACAAACTTCGGGTAGCTTGAAATACAATTAATAGTTCTTAGGTGACGTTCTCACAATAAAATCAATTGAATTCCGCTTCGAAAAAGTGGTTCCTTTACGTAGTTTCATAAGTCACCTAAGCGTCTATACATGGTCACCATGGAATCTAGAATCGGGCCATAATTGCCAAACTTTGTAAATTCCTACCTTCTAAACTGTGAAGAGTGCAATTTTCGGGTAGCTCGTTTGGTGTGTAGTGTCCATTCGTGAAACATTTGCACCTAATAACTGCTCTAAATAACGAGTATAAAGTGGTTCCACTTGTCGATAAACACAGCTCACTTTTGGAGTTGATCAACAAGAACTGTTCGCCATTTTCAAGCGTCTATGAGCACGGAAAGAGCAAAATTACGCTGCCTCATGTTATGTTTGGCTGCCATTTTGAATAGAGCTTTGCAGTCTGGGAATTTTACGTGTTATACCGCTGTTCTATGAAGCTTGGGGCTCCTAAATAGCGCGAATTTTGAACTCATAGTATACAGATTGGGTTTCCTGTGGCATATAGAAAATATCAAAGTGCCTTCCGTGACTCGTTCGTACTCTGTGCCGAGCGTAAGCGAACACTTTATTTTTAAATCTATCCGCCTCAAAAGAAGCGCTTGATATTTCTAAACAAACTTAGAGTAGTTTAATTTTAATAAATTTATTTATTTTGGTTGAAATTTCGAAGAGTATTTCGGACTGAAGGTAGACCGCTGATCTAATATCGCGGGAGTAACATGTCTTATATTTCTGGTGTGTACTGGAGAAGGACTTCAATAGTGTCATACTAGATTCAGTTACATATATAATAAAAGAGACTTACATACATAAACTTTATTAACGTGTCATGACTTCTAGCATACCACAAGTGGTACACTAATCGGGGACACTTAATTAAGACATAATTACATTTACAAATAGATATATAAAAAGGAAAAATTTATGTATATATATATAAATATGAATGAAATAAAATTATAGAAAATGTATGGATTTAAAGCTGAAATGGTGATGGAATAATTACATATGTTTTAATTATAGATTGTTATCATTAAGTTTAATTTAATTATTGCACAACTTGCAGTTAGTGCATGAGCCGTTAGAGTTGATGAGGCTAGAAAGTTCCATGTTTCTTATAGTGTTCTTAAATGATGAAAGAGAGTTAGAGTTCCTGATGCTGCTCTTCAGTTTTGACCATAAAAAGGGACCAAAAAATCTAAGCGAGTGTTTTCCGTAAGTAGTAGTTTTTACTCTCGGTATAAAGAAGTCACTGTTTCTTAGATTATATTTGGCTGGCGAGTGATGGAATAATTCAGCCACGTTCTGTGGGTTTAGATTGTTTTTGGTCTTGTACATAAATATGGCGATGTCCTGCAAGCGTCTGTTGTATAGAGTAGTTAGTTTTGCTCTAATTAGGAGTTCACTATAGGGCGAGTTCCAATCGCAGTAGACTGCTCTAAGACCGCGTTCGTTGATGCGTTCAAGTTTGTTACTGTCGGACTTCTTGCAGAAGTGCCACGAGAGCCCACAGTACGTCAAGTAGGGAAGAATTGCGGATTTAAATATCTGCAACTTTGCTTCGACTGGGATGAGCTTACGTAGTCGCATTAGAACTCCTACCCGCATACTTGCTTTCTTGCCTGTGGTTGAGATGTGTTTCGAGAAGGTAAGATCATGATCAATTATCACTCCTAGTAGTTTTAGGTCTTCTACTTGCTTGATTTTGAAGCCGTCAATTTCTACGTCTAGTAGTTGCTTTGGTAGTTTGGTGATGACCATGGTGTTGTATTTGCTGAGGTTCCCTTCTAAGAAGTTTTCATTATACCATTTTGAAGCGTTTTTTCCGTCGTTCTTTAATTCTCTTATGGCGTGCTCCGGGATTTTGTCAGAGCAATAGATCTGATGATCATCGGCATACATTGAGATATTACTTTTCCGTTCCGCGTAAAAGAGGTCGTTTTGATATATGTTCCACAGCAGAGGGCCTAAAGACGAGCCCTGGGGACAACCTCTTATCGTCTCAGCCCAATCACTTGTAATGGGGCCCAATCTTGTCCTGTTTTCGCGACCGCTGAAGTACACATGCTGTGTACTGGAGAAGGACTTCAATAGAGTCATACTAGATTCAGTTACATATATAATAAAAGAGACTTACAGGCTGTGTACTGGAGAACGACTTCAATAGTGTCACTACCATAAGCATTTTTGGCCAAACACTTGTAAACACCAACATCTTCCTTCCTGAATGGATTTATAACCAGTTCGTCTCTGTTGTTGCTGACTATTAGACCACTTCTCCTAATTTCCCAGGTAATGTCAGGAGGCGGTTTACCATCAGCAGTGCATTTGAGGGCAACTCGTTTATTGGCATGAGTTATGTATTGATTCTTTAGTTGGGAAGTTATGCTTGTTTTTTCTGAAAGAATAAAAAACGACCATCAATAGCAGCTAGCCTGGAATGTTTTTACATTATTGTACTTCCCTGCATTCTGACTTGTTCAGTCAAATAATGAAATTGTATCAAATCATGTTTTAATTTATACAAAAATTGTTGAATCTTCCAGCCTAGTTGCTTTGACTGTCTCACAGACTTCAACACTAAATATCCATATTGTTTTATGAACATTTTGTATTTTAGCAACTATTCATTCAGCAGTTTTTCGTGCATGAGCTCAACCGTGTATATACAAGTAATAATACATAAATAAATAATAAATAATAATATATAAATGTTTTACTCAGTGATTCCACATAGTGTCTCTTCCTCAACTGAGACACTCATACTCACTACCACTACATTCGATATTTTAGGTTACATCCGGGCAATCTTTATTAAAGATGAAACATATGTTCTAACTGCCTATATAGGACAGGGTGGAAGTGTACAATTAACGTACGCTCAGGGGCATTAAGGCACGGGTCTAAGACGACCACGCCCATCAAGCTTAGAATGACTGTAATATCATCTAGTTTTACTGTAGAGACTACAATTTAGGACACATCATTAAGATTAACGTTTTGTTAATTTTTGTGAATATGGCAACCATGGTGACAGCATACTTGACCTTTGAACTGAAGTTTTGAAAAATAACTTTCAAGGCCTCGGGAGTATGGAAAAATGTTGATGTATTGGATTATTAAACATTCTATATGATACTATATGCCTTCAAGTTTATCGCTCCAATTAGATATCATGACATAATATTATAACAAAGAAGAAAATAAAGAGTATCAAATTTCATGTATACCTTAATGAGACTTCCAAACAAGTTAAACAAATTTTCAAATTAGACCGAGAGACTACCCAGTAACTCTGATTTATTCACATAGAAATATCCACCCTACGAAAACTTTCTATTGTCCTCCAGGAGACTTTTATGTAAAATTTTGAAATTGAAAGTCAAAGGTCAGATTACATGTTTCCATAGAAACAACTATATACAAAGGTTAAGGTTTCGACTTTATTACATTTGTCAAAGTTTCAGTGAATAATCACAAAAACGACAAGAAATAGACCACCCCTCTTGTTTTTAAAGCCGCCATTTTGAAATGTTTGAGACCCGTGCCTTAACTCTCCTGAGCGGGAGAGCGAGCGATTTCACAATAGCAACAAACGTCACATGACTGGGGCTCGTGATGCCAATCCTATCTCTAATTAATAAGTGCGCATGCGATTTTATCCCGATTATATCACATTCTTTTGTTATTTAACCACGGGCGCGCATTGGATATGAGCTGATTAAATAACCAACAAGGCGCTAGCCGAGTTGGTTATATAATTACACAGGTGATTATAAAAAATCAAGCGCACTGATTGGCCGAGAACTTCGGACTATTGAACAATTATTCCCCGAAGTGGAGGTGAGTAGTGGTGGATATTTACCGAGCCACGAGTCCCAATACTCACCGACACTGAGGGGGATAATTGTTTTAGTATTTACCAAGTCAATTGGATTAAAAAATGTAGCTGTAGCTGTAGCTGTAGCTGTAGCTGTAGCTGTAGCTGTAGCTGTAGCTGTAGCTGTAGCTGTAGCTGTAGCTGTAGCTGTAGCTGTAGCTGTAGCTGTAGCTGTAGCTGTAGCTGTAGCTGTAGCTGTAGCTGTAGCTGTAGCTGCATGTAGCTGTAGCTGTAGCTGTAGCTGCATGTAGCTGTAGCTGTAGCTGTAGCTGCATGTAGCTGTAGCTGTAGCTGTAGCTGCATGTAGCTGTAGCTGTAGCTGTAGCTGTAGCTGTAGCTGTAGCTGTAGCTGTAGCTGTAGCTGTAGCTGTAGCTGTAGCTGTAGCTGTAGCTGCATGTAGCTGCATGTAGCTGTAGCTGTAGCTGCATGTAGCTGTAGCTGTAGCTGTAGCTGTAGCTGTAGCTGTAGCTGTAGCTGTAGCTGTAGCTGCATGTAGCTGTAGCTGTAGCTGTAGCTGTAGCTGTAGCTGTAGCTGTAGCTGTAGCTGTAGCTGTAGCTGTAGCTGTAGCTGTAGCTGTAGCTGTAGCTGTAGCTGTAGCTGTAGCTGTAGCTGTAGCTGTAGCTGTAGCTGTAGCTGTAGCTGTAGCTGTAGCTGTAGCTGTCCCAAAACAGTGAATAGCCAAGGATATTCCAAGTTATGGGAGCCAATCAAAACGCGCCAAAATTGCTATCCATTGATTTGGTAAATACTAATTCTCGATAATCATGCACCAGGTTCGTTGAGGATTCAGAAAAGAAAAGAAACATACTGAAAGAAAACGTTGTCTCGAAAAACACAAATATGCGACAAAATATAGGATAAAGTTGTGAGTCCATACTTTGATAAGTTAGATAGTTTTCTGCGTGGTTTAAAGTTACTTGAAAAGGCCGTAAACAAATATTGAATTCAAGCCATAACAGCGAACGATTGCCGATACTTTTCATAAGATTTTCCCACGTTTCCTTGTTTGTCTGTTTTTTGTTGTTGTGTGTGTGTGTTTTACTTGTTCAATTCAGTAATTATACTAAAACAATTCGTCTCGGTGAATATTCTCTGATAATCACTAAGCCTGAGGCGAATAATTATTAAATAACACTCGTCCGAGGAACCAATCAAAACGCTCAAAATGTGATAACCATGATTGAGTATTTGAGATGCAAAAGTCCAAGCTTTCGGGCTAAGCGCCCATCTTCAGGGATTGTTACAAAATGTTTGAAACAATAATATCAAAGAGCTAAGACATTATCTGTGCCTTCCTCTCCAAACAACAAACAAACAAACAAACAAACAAACAAGAAATAAACAATAATAGCAGTGAATGAATGATTGAATGAAAAAATAATGAAAAATGAGAAAAACAATGACGGTGAATACATGGATGAATGAATGAGAATGAATAAATAAATAGATAAATAAATAGATGAATCAAAGCATGAATGAATGAATGGATGAATGATTGAGAATAAGGTTAAAATATCGGATAACATGACGTCACCTGCAGCCTACAAGACAACATTGGATTTAACATTCAAACCGATCAGATTTTGTAAAACAGTAGATGTACATAAAGTAGCATATCAAGGGACTTTGGAAAGTAATACGATATAAATACTGAATTTAATAAAAGTAATTATTTCTGATGCTCAAATCTATCACACAAGGATGGTGTTCCAACCATAACAGTCATTCTTCAAAAGATTGTCCAGATGAAAAGACTACAATTGATTAGGGCAATTGATTAGGGCTCCTATTGATAACAGTGTATTATATACACTGAAAGGACAACCCTGTTTAAATAAAGGTTTATTCATTCATTCAATACCACAATAAAGTCACGTGATTCATTATGTATTCAATTTCCTCACGTGGAATTTCAATTTGAGATGCAAAAGTACATGGCATTGTGAGAACTGAATGTAATGCCGCTGGTATCAACTCGCAGTTCCGCGCGCAGAAATTGAAAACATAATGAATCACGTGACTTTATTGTAGTATTGTAGTCTTTTCATCTGGACAACCTTTTGAAGAATGACTGTACACTGTACATGTATGGACGAGTTTAATTATGTATGCAATGTATCTATCTTATGAACGCAGTATTGAACTTACTGTTTACAACAAGTTTAGTTGTTTTATATTGAACTTTTGGACTTGATTGTAGAAGAATGGTGACTACACATTTGTAGACATAATCGTCAGCAAGTACTTGGACCGGTGTGGAATCTTTATTGGTGCCTTGGTTAGTGATATCTTTTATAGTGAATTCTGCTTTTCCATTAGAACCTCCAGGGCTTCCCTTGTTAAACACGATGTTGAAGTAATTGCTATCAGTTATTGGTTTAACGTAGTAGTATGCAATAACTTTCGTAGTCGTAGCGTCTTCTTGACCATTTTTTATTTTGTATCTCTTGATCTCGAAACTGTTAATATTTTCCGAGGAGTCGAGCTTCCATTCCCACTTCATCGTAACAGTTTTATTGTTCGGACCAAACACTACATCCAGTTGACTTGCTGGATTATTTATCCATTGATATCCATCTATAAGAACGAAATACAGTCAAATCAATGCAGAACAGTTCGCATTTATTTCGTAATTATCGGCATCAGCTCAATCGATAAAAATCAATATCGATACAAATCGATAAAAATCGACAAAATAAAAAGGTGTAATATCGATATTTTTATCGATTTTTAAGGGTTTGCTGTTTTCGCGTAATAACGTGTTAAAATATAACCTGATTAACCCTAGAGTACAATGCTATATTTATTATATAGGCTTCAACCAAACTGATATTGGCAACTGCAACTTCTTTTATTCTAAAATCAATATATATAGCTATATATAGATGTACTTTGTGGGTGTTCTGTCTCCTTCTTCTTTTGGTCTGCAGTTGATGGAATACTTTCTGCACGTCTAAGTAAGGTGTTAACTACAGACATCTTGTGAGTCATTTAGATATGTAGACGATAGCCACTGTTGTTTGAAGAAAAACAACGTTGAATCATTTCATCTACACTTAAACTCCATGAATACCAACATCAAATTCACTATAGAACAAGAGAATGACGCTGGGCTATCTTTCCTTGATACCATCACCTCCCGCACTGAAGAAGGAAACATTCAAGTCAATGTTTATCGAAAACAAACACACACAGATAGATACCTCGACTTCAATTCACACCATCCAATGACTCACAAGATGTCTGTAGTGAACACCTTACTTAGACGTGCAAAAAGTATTCCATCAACTGCAGACCAAAAGAAGAAGGAGACTGTTACGATAAGTACTTCCGGCGATGCCATATTTGGCGCACGCCTTATTTAGAATAAACAGCTTGTTTAGTAATGGCGTCTCATTGTAAAGCAACGCTCGAAACATGGTGTTAGAAGCGGGATTTTAAGCAATTCAACCGAGTCAGCAGTACTCTGGATTTACTGGAAAGCTGAAGATACAGTAAAAGAACGGATTGCGTAAGTTTGAAGCAAGTACTCCGATTTTTTAGATAGAAAAAACGGACGAAAAGCGTTTTCATTCAAGGCCCACGTGCGAAGTGCAAATTAAGAGACGAAAATGGCAGAAAATGAAGACACACCGCCGCTGATTGTGCAGCAACCTACCCAAAACTACCCTTCAAACTTCCCTCTGCCAAGCCCCATGACCTGCCGAGGAGATTTGACTAGCAACTGGGAGTTTTTCAAGCAGCAATTCATGGATTACGAAGTCGCGACTGGGCTGAATCAAAGAAGTGAAGCCGTTCGCTTGGCGACTTTTCGCTCGGTAATGGGACGAGAGTGTCTACAGATTTTTCTAAACCTTAATCTGGGCCACGGCGGGGCGGGCAGGAAGCAGTCACGACGAGCTCTGCAATGGAAGCCTTGCAAGGATATTTCCTGCCGAAAAGAAACGTCGTGTACGAAAGGTATGTGTTTAATTCATGCATTCAGACGGGGGAGGAAACTGTTGATAGCTTTATCAATAGGCTGCGAAAGCTTGCCTCGTCCTGCCAGTTTGGTGTGCTTACCGACGAATTAATCAGAGACAGGCTTGTCATAGGCATTAGTGATCTGGGGCCGGTTGCATAAAACTTACGAGTCTACTTAAGTGTACTCGTAATTTAAGCGGACTGTTGCAAATAATGAGTTTAAAATTGCTCACTTATTAAGTATTGGATTAAGTGACCACTTTTAAGTGCTGTTTATGCAACGAAATATACGGGTGTTGCACAAACGCTTTGCGCCCATTTCTTAAGTGCAGAAGTCGTCCGTAAATTTACGGCAGCCCTAGAGGTCCCGTAAAACTAATTAAGAGTGGATGCCAGTAAGGATCGAGACTAATTCTTCAACTCAAAACACGTCGGGCCAAAAAGGCCCCGAAATCGGCACCAGTCATTCAACTTCTACAGTTTTAATCCAATCACAATGAAACTTGGCAAAATGACAGTACATGGCAAGGCAACAAATCGTATCTTTTTTGTTTTTCAATTTTAATGATTTTTGGCGGGAAAATGACGTCATGAACAAACCCACAAATTTTGAAATTCACAAATATACTAATTTGATCATCGCATTCGAAAGAACATGTAAAATGAGAGATATAACCGCAACAATATCTCAGTTATTGCTATTCTATCTAAAGATATGAATTTTTGAAATTTCAAAAATCCGCCATTTTGTGCTATTTTTAGTAACAAAATGGCGGAAATTGAAATTTCAAAAAATCATATCTTTGGATAGAATAACGATAACTGAGCTGTAGCTGTAGCTGTAGCTGTAGCTGTAGCTGTAGCTGTCCCAAAACAGTGAATAGCCAAGGATATTCCAAGTTATGGGAGCCAATCAAAACGCGCCAAAATTGCTATCCATTGATTTGGTAAATACTAATTCTCGATAATCATGCACCAGGTTCGTTGAGGATTCAGAAAAGAAAAGAAACATACTGAAAGAAAACGTTGTCTCGAAAAACACAAATATGCGACAAAATATAGGATAAAGTTGTGAGTCCATACTTTGATAAGTTAGATAGTTTTCTGCGTGGTTTAAAGTTACTTGAAAAGGCCGTAAACAAATATTGAATTCAAGCCATAACAGCGAACGATTGCCGATACTTTTCATAAGATTTTCCCACGTTTCCTTGTTTGTCTGTTTTTTGTTGTTGTGTGTGTGTGTGTTTTACTTGTTCAATTCAGTAATTATACTAAAACAATTCGTCTCGGTGAATATTCTCTGATAATCACTAAGCCTGAGGCGAATAATTATTAAATAACACTCGTCCGAGGAACCAATCAAAACGCTCAAAATGTGATAACCATGATTGAGTATTTGAGATGCAAAAGTCCAAGCTTTCGGGCTAAGCGCCCATCTTCAGGGATTGTTACAAAATGTTTGAAACAATAATATCAAAGAGCTAAGACATTATCTGTGCCTTCCTCTCCAAACAACAAACAAACAAACAAACAAACAAACAAGAAATAAACAATAATAGCAGTGAATGAATGATTGAATGAAAAAATAATGAAAAATGAGAAAAACAATGACGGTGAATACATGGATGAATGAATGAGAATGAATAAATAAATAGATAAATAAATAGATGAATCAAAGCATGAATGAATGAATGGATGAATGATTGAGAATAAGGTTAAAATATCGGATAACATGACGTCACCTGCAGCCTACAAGACAACATTGGATTTAACATTCAAACCGATCAGATTTTGTAAAACATAAAACAAAAACTAAAACATAAAACTAATTAAGAGTGGATGCCAGTAAGGATCGAGACTAATTCTTCAACTCAAATCGTCGGGCCAAAAAGGCCCCGAAATCGGCACCAGTCATTCAACTTCTACAGTTTTAATCCAATCACAATGAAACTTGGCAAAATGACAGTACATGGCAAGGCAACAAATCGTATCTTTTTTGTTTTTCAATTTTAATGATTTTTGGCGGGAAAATGACGTCATGAACAAACCCACAAATTTTGAAATTCACAAATATACTAATTTGATCATCGCATTCGAAAGAACATGTAAAATGAGAGATATAACCGCAACAATATCTCAGTTATTGCTATTCTATCTAAAGATATGAATTTTTGAAATTTCAAAAATCCGCCATTTTGTGCTATTTTTAGTAACAAAATGGCGGAAATTGAAATTTCAAAAATTCATATCTTTGGATAGAATAACGATAACTGATATATTGTTGCGGTTATATCTCTCATTTTACATGTTCTTTCGAATGCGATGATCCAATTAGTATATTTGTGAATTTCAAAATTTGTGGGTTTGTTCATGACGTCATTTTCCCGCCAAAAATCATTAAAATTGAAAAACAAAAAAGATACGATTTGTTGCCTTGCTATGCACTGTCATCTTACCAAGTTTCATTTTGATTGGATTAAAACTGTAGAAGTTGAATGACTGGTGCCGATTTCGGGGCCTTTTTGGCCCGACGTGAAAAAATCGAATTTAATTTTCTTTCACCATATCATTCCTTTCGATGACCTATTCTAGGGAAAAATACTAAAAAGTTCCAGCGATTTTTATTTTAGGAGAAATCTCCAGTTTTTAAAAACCCGTCTGTCGACCGAACATTTTCGGCTAAATAATAAGCCAAATTTGAACAGTCGGTGTATGTTCGCCTCTAGCTCTACAACAATGACATTCAGTACACTGAATAAACGTTTCATGGTCTTTTCTACTGCATAATTTATTTTTCTGTAACTTCTGTAGTTGTTTTTCAAATTTGGTTTTAAAAAGGTATACTGAGCGCCATGAACGGAACGTTGAAATATAGGCAATGTTTGAGATACGAAAAAGGAATCTGGTACATCAATTTTTGAAGAAAACGCCATGTCCCAGGAAAGCTTCACGTTTGCTCTTTCAGTTTAGAAAGTTTCCAGCTTGGAAATTCAATGTAGCATTTTTGAGAAATAAAACTATTAGGCTTGGGACTGCCAAAATTAGCATAATTTTCGTCCTGTGGCGGACATTTTTGTCGTTCAAACACAAAACTTAATTCCAAAACACGACTATCTTGCACTTTTAGTTGCTCGCTGCCAACTGATAACAATCTTGGAGTTAATAAGAGTTATTTTCAACCATATTTGAGCTATTTCAGCCACATAAGCTCCTAAAATAGTGACAATTAGCATATTCATTGATCAAATATAAACACCGTTTCCGAAAATTGTGGTTCTTCACTCTAAAATGCTTAGAGTTTGCTCCAAATAAGATTTACAAACAATTGCACTGATTTCTAGTTCAAACTGGCGCTTTATCATGAAGAGTTCGGATATTTTGACACGATGCTCCACTTTGTTGACAAGCCAATTATGTAACGCAATGTAGCTGCTGCAAGTCACGCTACTGCCCTTCGAATAATTTTTTTGCGGCATGAAATAATAGTTTTAATCATAAAATATAATACTAAACAGAATTCATACTTGCTTGAATGGGTGGAATTTCGTATATACGTTGTTTAAACAAAATTCGTATTTTGCTGTTATCTGATCGACAATCTATGCTAATTTTAACTTTTGCGAGAGTACATTATTTACGACCATCGAAACACAAACATTGTTGAAAATCATTCCTATTGACTCGAACATTGTTTTCCATCAGCAGCAATCAACTAAAAATGCAAGATAGCCGTGTTTTGGCGTTAGGTTTTGTGTTTGGATGACAAAAATGTCCGCCACAGGACGAAAATTATGCTAATTTTGGCAGTCCCAAGCATAATAGTTTTATTTCTCAAAAATGCTACATTGAATTCCCATGCTTGAAACTTTCTAAACTGATAGAGCAAACGTGAAGCTTTCCTAGGGCATGGCGTTTTCATCAAAAATGTATGTACCAGATTCCTTTTTCGTACCTCAAACATTGCCTATATTTCAACGTTCCGTTCATGGCGCTCAGTATACCTTTTTAAAACCAAATTTGAAAAATAACTACAGAAGTTACAGAGAAAAATAAATTACACAGTAGAAAAGACCAAGAAACGTTTATTAAGTGTTCTTAATGTCATTGTTGTAGTTCTAGAGGTGCACACACACCGACTGTTCAAATTTGGCTTATAATTTAGCCAAAAAAATTAAGTAGATAGACGGGTTTTTAAAAACTGGAAATTTTTCCTAAAATAAAATTCGCTGGAACTTTTTAGTATTTTTCCCTAAAATAGGTCATCGAAAGGAATGATATGGAGAAATAAAATTAAATTCGAATTTTTTGAGTTGAAGAATTAGTCTCGATCCTTACTGGCATTCACTCTTAAGTGCGTCATGGAAAATCTTACTTTCACTTTCAAATTTCCTTCAATACTTTTAATTTATAAACATATCATAGCCTTGTATTGTAAGTGTGTTCAGTTGGACTAATTTGGAGATATATATTTTCAGGAAAAAAGTATTATGCTTTTTAGCGCTATTTTGCAGCATGCATGTATGCACATTTTAAGATTTGACAAGCAAATTTTGGCATTTATAGGTTTTATTATCCTGCCGCTAGAATAGTTTAGATGAAGAACAGTCAGATGGCCATGAAGCCTTAGAAATCCCCGGGGGGGGGGGGGGGGGGGGGGGTGGGGAGTTACTCCCTTTGCCCAAGTGGTAGGGGTGATCGGCGCTCCTTTTAGGGTTCAAAATATTTCCTGTGTGTACCTTTTAGGGTTCCGACTCAAAAGTCAGTTACGTAACATGACTCCGTACCTTTTAGGGTCGATTGTTATTTAATTTCTTTAGAACCGCAGAAAAAAGATAATAATAATCATAATCATCATCATCATCATCATATATGGTCGTACCTTTTAGGGGTTGGAATTAACATGGCTCCAACATCTCTTTTAATTTATGCGTACCTTTTAGGGTCGTTTTCAAAATCAACCGCCGATCACCCCTACCACTTGGACAAAGGGAGTACCCCCCCCCCCCCCCCCCCCCCCCCCCCCGGGCTTCGAATCGACGAGTGAGCAGTTAAACTCAGAGCAAGATATTAGTTGGGAGGACAATGTGCCACAACAACCAAAGAAAGAAGAAAAGAAAAGTCCACAAATGAGAGCAGGCGACACCACAATCATAAGTAATCTGTACGAACAACAAGTTTAAACAATCTTAAAAAAAATTAAAAAAGAGGAACATGAGATTAAAATGCGAGTATTAAGAAAGAAATAACAATTGCTAGACCTACAAATTAAAATTGCAAAAGACGAACTCGCACAAATAACTGGATATATATATAAATGTGCTCATTTTACTTTCCTTCATTTCATCAAGTAATCGTTTACATTTTTGTACAATCGATGTTATTAATTTTTGAAAGTTTTTTGATTTATTGGCTTCTATAGGTTTTGTTAATTATACATTTTTGTAATCAAATTCTATGAGTTCTATGAATTAAAAATATTTATGCTTAGCCAAGCACTTAAGTGTCCCCGTAAATTCACACTTAAGTAATTCACTTACGAAAGTGTTCCGTAAGCTTCATGCAACGCGCTTTAGGAAACCCGTAACACAATCTTAAGTGCCTCACTTAAGTTAACACTTAAGTACAGATTTTATGCAACCGGCCCCAGGCCTCATCAACAGTAAACTGAGCTGATGTTGCATCCTTTGTTACGGCACTTACAGAAAATGAGACTTTCTTCGATTGTTTGGCAACTTCCGAGTTTATTGTACCGATGTTCAGAACTTCTGATTGGCCTTGTAGTCCAATCCTTTCGGCGAAGCTATCCAATATCAACGTAGCTTGACTCCCAGAATCTAGAAGGGCGTAGGTTCTGGCAGTGTTCTTGTCAGGTGTTTGTACGACGAGAGGCACAATCTGTAATAGCACGTTTGAGCTACAGCACTCTATACCTGTCGCTCCTACGAAGACAGGTTTTGCACCATGAATCAAAGGATGATGACGCTTGTTACAATCACTGACGCCACATTGTTTCTTAAGGCTGCACAACTTTGCAATGTGCTCACTTGAATTTAGACAGCAAAAACACAGTTTCTTTTCTTTCGCCGTTTGTGCACGTTTATCGACGTCCATGCGCTTGAAGGTTTCACAATTCTCGATAGTATGCGCTTCATTGCATATTTTACACGTAGGAGGAGCTTCCTTGCTTTTCACATTAGTGTTCACATTCGTTGCTAAGGTAGAGACTCCAGTTCCCTGAGCACGATTAACGGTAGTACGCCTGCCACTTAGCTGACGAGCAGGTGGCTTTGAGTATGTGCTAGGGCGGATAGTCTGATCTGATATCAACGCTTTAGCTCGGACGCGAGCTCTCAGCCACTCATCAAAGTCTAACAGTGTGGGTCTCTTTGGAAGCATTTCTACCTTTCTCTCTCCCCATCGCAGTTTCAACATTTCAGGCAGCTTATTTACAGCTCTTCTAACGTTATCAGTTGCAGCTAAATCGTGGATGTAGTTCAAGTTACTTAAAGTTGAAACAGCAACATGTAGGGTGTTGTAGAATGACCTCAGCAGTACAAAGTTATCGTCTGTCACTTTGGGATGATCAGATATCGTTGTCAGGTACGCTCTAGCCACTGACTCCTCGTTGCCGTAGTGCTCTTCAAGATCCGCTAACGCTGTCTTGTACATGTGTCCATGATTTAGCATACCACTAACCGCCTTCTTTGCGTCACCATATAACGCACGTTGTAGATGAGACATTCTTTGCGTGTCCGTGAGTTGCTGATCATGTACAAGGCATTTAAACAAGGAGATGAACGAGGGCCACTCAAGTGGGTCACCAGCGAATCGTGGCAGTTGCAACCTCGGGAGAGATCTTGCGAAGACGGCGTTGTTTTCATTGTTAACGGGTCGTGGGTTCTCTTTACCATCACAGAACTTTCGAACCCACGACACATTCAATCGTTCCTCCGTTTCGTTCGCAGACTCAGACACTTGTGCTTCGTTACACAAGAACATCGCGTGAGTCTGATGGACGGGGGTGGATTCGTGTTGTTTGTCTTTGCGCTTTTCAGGTTCAGACGTTTGCGTTGCGTCGTGCAAAAACGTCGTGTGAACCTCGTGGGCAAATTCGTGGGTGGACTCGGGTGTCGCGTGGTCGACATGTAGTCCTTGATTGTTTCCCGGTGTCTTAGGCTCAGACGTTTGCGTTGCGTCGTGCAAAAACGTCGCGTGAACCTCGTGGGCAAACTCGTGGGTGGACTCGGGTGTCGCGTGGTCGACATGTAGTCCTCGATTGTTTCCCGGTGTCTTAGGCTCAGACGTTTGCGTTGCGTCGTGCAAAAACGTCACGTGAGCCTCGTGAGCGGGAGTAGACTCGTTTGTCGCGTGGTTGACATGTAGTCCTCGATTGCTCCCGGGTGTCTCAGGCTCAGACGTTTGCGTTGCGATGTGCAAAAACGTCACGTGAGCCTCGTGAGCGGGAGTAGACTCGTTAGACACAACGACATGTAGATTTTCGTCACATCGATGTCCAGGCTGTATGTCAACTGTTTCGTCAAAGTCTCGTAGGCGATTCACCAGTGATTCTGGATCATTTTGTTGTTCCTCGACGTCCATTTGGGTTTCCAAATGTAGACGTTCAACTTCATATTCAAGTTCTGTTATTCGACGTTTTTCGTTGATTAAACGTTCCTCTTCATTTAGCTGCCTTTCCCTTTTTGCTTGGGAAAGCTTTAACTCAGTTACCCGCATTCTCTTTACAGATCCGCTTGATTTCGACGTTTTACTAGAGATGCTTAGGGTTGAACGAGTAGAACGAGACTTAACTGACACAGATGGACTTCTAGATTCACCGTCTCTTTCAATTAGATGTGATTCTATATTCTCCAGACAATAATTCACTCCATCAGTCATGATTTCAACACAATCTAAGTGCTCGATCAGTTCTTCACCGTCCAAATATAACGAATATTCCTCACCAGTATCCTCTAACTCTTTGAGGGCGTTTTCTAATTTGTTTACTAAACCTCGGAGAGTCGTACGACTGCCCTTTGATCTAATAATGTCATTCCCTGAGTTAATTAATCTTGAAACAAAGTTCTTACGGCGCAGAAACTTCCTTTTAGCTCTTTCTAGTTCAGGATTCCATCCATCCTCGTATCTTTTTGGACGTTGTACATTTCTTTTTGGACGGCTTTGTTGCGTTGTAGACTTCAAAGGCGCCGTGGCGCCAACTGTCTCGCCATCCATCTCGCTCATGAAATTATTATCCATGGAAGTTCACTGTAAATACGAGTAAATAATCCAGCAAAACACGGGTTCCATTTCACTTGTTGTAGTTATATCGTAGCGAAACCTCGCTCTGCTACCAAATGTTTACGACTCGATTCAAATAACGCTCAATCTTCGTCCTTTATTTGGTTTCGCCACAACGATCAACAGTACGTTACGAATACGTCGGTCACTCGAAGTGACTCGACTTTTATAGGTTACATTTGCTTGTCCGATTGCTTGGTTCTTTCTTACGCAAGCCGCTCACTCGCCTACGCTGTCAACATGCGAGTGAGGGCTTGGCAGCAGATCACGTGGTTTGGTCTCGTTTTCATGCACGGTCGTTCCGTAACACGAGGGACTGGGACATATCGGGGACTCTACTTTTGTAGTAGATAGCAGCGTTAAGCCAGTGCAGCATACGCCACGCCGCATTCCTGTTGCCTTGCAAGATAAGGTTAAAGCAAAAATAGCTGAGCTAGAAAAGAAAGGCATTGCCGGTCAAGAAAGTTTCGCAACCAACTGAGTGGATTAGTAGCATGGTCATTGTTGCTAAATCAGGAGGCAAGATAAGGATTTGTTTGGATCCGCGTGATTTAAATAAGGCAGTATTGCGCCCTAAGTACCAGATAGGCCCTGGAGCAGGTTGAGTGCAGACATCTTCACCCTCAAAGGGAAGGAGTACATCTCGCTGGTAGACCACTACTCTGACTTCATTGAGGCGGGTGAGTTAGCAGACACTACAGCAGGTACAGTGATACAATTCCTGAAGGAACAGTTCAGTAGACACGGTATCCCAGACTGCATAGTTACCGACAATGCACCCCAACTTGTGAGTCATGAGTTTCATCAGTTTTCTGTTGACTGGGAATTTGAACATGTCTCGTCATCTCCACTCTATCCCAAGTCAAATGGAAAAGCAGAGTCATCGGTCAAAGTAACCAAGAGGTTATTTAAGAAAGCGTTGAGAGATGACAAAGACCCATGGTTAGCTTTATTAGACCAGAGGAATACACCTACTGAGGGATTAGGGTCTAGTCCAGCACAAAGGCTCATGTCAAGGAGGACAAAGGGACTACTCCCAACAGCATCTACACTGCTACATCCTAAAGTGGTAGAAGGCGTCAAAGAGAAGATCAAGCTTAAGAAGCAGAAAGCTAAGTACTACCATGACCGCACAGCCAAGACCTTACCAGAGTTAGAGGTCGGCCAGGATATAAGAGTTGCACCGACCAGCAAATACCAGCAGTGGAGGTCAGGCAAGTGTATAGAGAAGCTTACAGATAGATCTTATCTTGTGTCGGTTGGCAAATAAACCTTAAGGAGGAACAGGCAGTTTCTCAGACCAGCAGAAGGACCACCAGATGAAGTTCCCACTCCTATAATCAGCCTGGTGAAGACACACTTATTGAACAGACAGCTACGCAGAGCAGTCCTGTAAAGATAAAGCCTACACAGCCGATGAGACCATCAACTGTGCATGTTAGCACTACACAGCCTACAAGACCATCAACTGTGCATGTCAGCACTACACAGCCTACGAGACCATCAACTGTGCATGTTACTGAGCACTACACAGCCTACGAGACCATCAACTGTGCATGATAGCACTGTACAGCCATCACAGACTCAGAGGACAAGAACAAGGGTCATCAGACCACCTGTTAAATATCAGGACTTTGTGTAAACGAAAGGCTACACCAGTATACAACTGACTTTGTTGTTATGTTATAGAACACTGAACTTTAACATAGAATACAGTGTTATGTTATTGTTATTGACTGCATGTATTTACTAGTTAGACACATATTGTCTTACATTTATGGTACCCACTATTTACATATAAAGAAAGGGAGATGTTACGATAAGTACTTCCGGCGATGCCATATTTGGCGCACGCCTTATTTAGAATAAACAGCTTGTTTAGTAATGGCGTCTCATTGTAAAGCAACGCTCGAAACAGAGACGGAACATATGAGAAGTGTGTTACCGGCTGAAAATAACTATCCTCCTGGAATCATAAGGACATGTGAAAGAACACTAGATCATCTAAGAGATGGACAAGATTACAATTCAAGTGATAACAGGGACAATGAAACAGCAACAGTGGTCCTTCCGTATGTCAAAGGAATCTCCGAAAGAGTGCAACGGGTCTTGAAGCAACATAACATCCGGGTTGCTCATCGTCCCATGAAAAAGCTGGCCAATGTGTTCCCACGTCCAAAAGACCCACAAGACAAGAGTTCAAGAACTGGCATAGTATACAAGATCAAATGTGACGATTGTGATTTTGTATACTATGGTCAGACTGAACGATCTCTGAAGACGAGAACAACAGAACACAAGAGAGCCATTTCTCATAATTACAGCAATTCAAAGATCGCACAACATGCTAACAACACAGGCCACACTTTTGACTTTAACAACACTGAAATCGTGGCGAGTGAAAGTAATTATCACAGGAGGCTTTTCTTGGAAGCGTGGTACTCGGCGCACGATCGCAACGCTGGAAATGACTACATTAGCATTCCAGATGTTTACCGCGCGATAGAACTGAACACTGGCACGAGCACGCGCTCTCATAGTATTTTTTGAAATATATCCGCGCGCAGTTTCTTACTACCCAACTGATGAAGACTGTTGATTTACAGTCGAAACGTCTGAATAAAAAAAGCTAAAGTCAGAGACAAAAGTATATCTTCAATTTAAAACATGAATCCTGACTGCAAGTTCAACATTAAAAAAAACAAGCAGTATATCGATTGACTACGTCGGGTTAACGAAAGGCGCCTTCGTAACAAACAAAACTTGCAACTTAAGGCCTTGTTACACGGTGAAACTTTTTCGTGAAACTGTTTCGTGAAACGGTCCGAGACAGGTTTCACAAAGAGTTTCACCGTGTAACATGGTCGTTTTCAGGAAACTTTTTCTAATTTGCGTTGCGAGACAGTTTCATGAAAAGTAGAACGAATTCGTGAAACTCGAAGCAAAAACGTTTCAACAAGGCCTTTTTCGTGAAACTTTTTCGTGAAACAGTGCGAGACACTCAAGTATGTTAAGGATTGGGTCAGCTGCTATTATGGAACAAAACTTTGATTTTTTTGTTGTATTCCTAAAACGTGTCAAAATGACTTGAAATTTGGACCATCAATAGAATTTGGGTAGATAAAGAGCCTTAACTCAAAACATTTGCATTAGGGGTGGTCACGTGACCAGTTAGAGAGATAAAAGCAATACACAATTATTTTAAGCCGTTGGTGGCGAGTTCAAGTGATAAATTCTAGCTAGTACCTTAAAGCTATTTCGTTGTAAGTGCTTTATAGATTGTCGTTCGGAATGGGCGACTTTCATTTCTTTTTAGGGAGATATGGGGTAAAACAGATCACGTGACCAGATAATCAAAATCATTTTTATTCAAATTTTTCTTTAAAAACAAACAAGAGCCACCCATGCCACACCGAACGACAATCTATAAAGCACTGGGAGAGAAATAGATTTAAGGTATTTGTTAGAATTTCCTACTTGAACTCGCCACCAACGAGCTATTTTTCTGTTTTCCAATGTAATGACGTCATAGGTCACGTGATCATAAAAAACTTTGCACTAAAAAGTTAAGGACCCGAAATCCAATGTATGCACTAGTTTTCGTTTAAACGTTTGCTGAAACTCGTTGTGAAATTCTGTTCACCAGCCTCCCTCGATATAATTATTTCTAGTGCCATGCGCTTTATCGAAACCGGTCAGGCGCGCGAAAATTTAAAACATGGCGCGAGACGATGGAAGAAAACGTGCTCTTGCCGTTTTAATGATAGTAGAGGCCATGGAGGATGACGAAACTGAACCAGTTGTACAACAGTGAAAGCGTATACGATCGTGGATAGGAAGGAGAGCGACGAGGGGAGTTTATCATCAACTGATAAAAGAGTTAGAGCTCGAAGATGAAGTAGCCTACAGAGATTTATTTCGTATGAATGGACAGAAATTCAGATTTATTGTGGACAATGTCGGAGAATCTTTTTTTTTTCTTTTTCACCTATTTTTCTCTCGAGCTCTCTTGATCCAGCTTCGGAAAGCTCGTCTTCTTCGCTGTCGATATTGCTACTCTCTTCCATGTCGTCCGCCATTTTCAATTTGACTATCGTACACAGACCGCTGAGCGCCCTGAGTTAATTTATGGACTTTCCAACATTGCCGGGTTTCATATCGTGAGAGACTGGGTACGAACCCTAAATATTGTGATAATCAACACAAGACCCACATAGTCAGACTAGAGCACATCGAGTTAAGCAAAAACCCAAAGTTTGGTGTTAATCGAGTCAATATTGAACGACTTATGGCCATTCAAAAATGATAGAATTTACAAAGAAATGTATGGAGCAGCGGACAGTAAAGGCCTTGTTACACGGTGAAACTTTTTCGTGAAACTTTTTCGTGAAACGGTGCGAGACAGTTTCACCGTGTAACATGTTTGCTGAAACAAGTTTCACGAGGTGTGTTACACGGTGCAATGGCTGGTTTAAAGGCCTTGTTACACGGTGAAACTTTTTCGTGAAACTTTTTCGTGAAACAGTGCGAGACAGGTTTCACCAAGAGTTTCACCGTGTAACATGGTCGTTTTCAGGAAACGTTTTCTAATTTGCGTTGCGAGAGAGTTTCATGAAAAGTAGAACTTCGTTCTACTTTTTCGTGAAACTCAAAGCAAAAAAGTTTCCGGATTGACGGATAACTGTCCGCTGCTCCATACATTTCTTTGTAAATTCTATCATTTTTGAATGGCCATAAGTCGTTCAATATTGACTCGATTAACACCAAACTTTGGGTTTTTGCTTAACTCGATGTGCTCTAGTCTGGCTATGTGGGTCTTGTGTTGATTATCACAATATTTAGGGTTCGTACCCAGTCTCTCACGATATGAAACCCGGCAATGTTGGAAAGTCCATAAATTAACTCAGGGCGCTCAGCGGTCTGTGTACGATAGTCAAATTGAAAATGGCGGACGACATGGAAGAGAGTAGCAATATCGACAGCGAAGAAGACGAGCTTTCCGAAGCTGGATCAAGAGAGCTCGAGAGAAAAATAGGTGAAAAAGAAAAAAAAAAGATTCTCCGACATTGTCCACAATAAATCTGAATTTCTGTCCATTCATACGAAATAAATCTCTGTAGGCTACTTCATCTTCGAGCTCTAACTCTTTTATCAGTTGATGATAAACTCCCCTCGTCGCTCTCCTTCCTATCCACGATCGTATACGCTTTCACTGTTGTACAACTGGTTCAGTTTCGTCATCCTCCATGGCCTCTACTATCATTAAAACGGCAAGAGCACGTTTTCTTCCATCGTCTCGCGCCATGTTTTAAATTTTCGCGCGCCTGACCGGTTTCGATAAAGCGCATGGCACTAGAAATAATTATATCGAGGGAGGCTGGTGAACAGAATTTCACAACGAGTTTCAGCAAACGTTTAAACGAAAACTAGTGCATACATTGGATTTCGGGTCCTTAACTTTTTAGTGCAAAGTTTTTTATGATCACGTGACCTATGACGTCATTACATTGGAAAACAGAAAAATAGCTCGTTGGTGGCGAGTTCAAGTAGGAAATTCTAACAAATACCTTAAATCTATTTCTCTCCCAGTGCTTTATAGATTGTCGTTCGGTGTGGCATGGGTGGCTCTTGTTTGTTTTTAAAGAAAAATTTGAATAAAAATGATTTTGATTATCTGGTCACGTGATCTGTTTTACCCCATATCTCCCTAAAAAGAAATGAAAGTCACCCATTCCGAACGACAATCTATAAAGCACTTACAACGAAATAGCTTTAAGGTACTAGCTAGAATTTATCACTTGAACTCGCCACCAACGGCTTAAAATAATTGTGTATTGCTTTTATCTCTCTAACTGGTCACGTGACCACCCCTAATGCAAATGTTTTGAGTTAAGGCTCTTTATCTACCCAAATTCTATTGATGGTCCAAATTTCAAGTCATTTTGACACGTTTTAGGAATACAACAAAAAAATCAAAGTTTTGTTCCATAATAGCAGCTGACCCAATCCTTAACATACTTGAGTGTCTCGCACTGTTTCACGAAAAAGTTTCACGAAAAAGGCCTTGTTGAAACGTTTTTGCTTCGAGTTTCACGAATTCGTTCTACTTTTCATGAAACTGTCTCGCAACGCAAATTAGAAAACGTTTCCTGAAAACGACCATGTTACACGGTGAAACTCTTTGTGAAACCTGTCTCGCACCGTTTCACGAAACAGTTTCACGAAAAAGTTTCACCGTGTAACAAGGCCTTTAAACCAGCCATTGCACCGTGTAACACACCTCGTGAAACTTGTTTCAGCAAACATGTTACACGGTGAAACTGTCTCGCACCGTTTCACGAAAAAGTTTCACGAAAAAGTTTCACCGTGTAACAAGGCCTTTACTTGAAAGGGGAATCTCTGCACAAATCGTCGCTACAACAAGCAGAAACGCTACCACCTTAGCATTCATTGTCTTCTTAGTCAATTGTTTGCTATTACTTACAAAATATAAGCGATGGCAACGAACTCAAGTAGTTCAAATTCGCCAAAGAACCCCAGACTCGCTTCGCTTGATAGGACCGCTTTTATCTACCAAAGCTAACTTGTTGCCAAGCAACCATTGTTCTCATGTACATGTATACGTACAAGCCATGCATGTTTGAAAATGAACATACATACGCGCGTAGTTTATTTATCATTTCTATTTATTGTAAATTATTATTTCACTATGTCAGTGTTTTCAATTGTAACTAGTATTTGTTTCTGTAATTATTGTAATCAGTAGTTATTGTATCTAGTGGGCCAAATTGGAAACCAGTATTGTTGTATTTGCTGTATTTGTAAACCTACTTAAAATAAAGATTATTATTATTATTATTATTTCATTATGTCAGTGTTTTCAATTGTAACTAGTATTTGTTTCTGTAATTATTGTAATCAGTAGTTATTGTATCTAGTGGGCCAAATTGGAAACCAGTATTGTTGTATTGCTGTATTTGTAAACCCACTTAAAATAAAGATGATTATTATTATTATACATAGCTCAAAATTCAGTTTAGGTCACAATATGTTTAGAATTAATATTATTACCGATTCGAGTGTACTCCGTGTCAAGCTCCTAAAGGATCAATTCAAGGTTTTTCTAGTACAATCGATAAACTAACACCAAAGCGTATTTTTACGGTATTTATAAGCCAGTGGGTGTACTTTTGAAGCAATTGCATATAATTTTAAAACTCATCAGAAGAGTCAATGCTACATATCAGTTCCACACAGCATTTTACGCTGAGACGAGAATGGAAAGAAGCCTTTTTTTCGGAAAGAAAAAGGTCATTTCAAGATGCAAAACACTTCATAATCATATCCTTTATAGAAGCTGACTGATGTCCTCTAAATTGATAGTTAATTTTAGTTTCATCGACATCAACCTTTCCCTGTTCTTCAAAGTGACACTAGATTAACCGCTTTACCAATACCAATGGTACAAACACGTACTAAACAAGACAAAAAAGTTCAGTAGTATTTATAAGGCTTGTTAATTTGTGTTGTTGTTTTAGGTCGAACAACTTGCGTGACCAAATAAATATGTAGCATAGGGGAGACATTCCATGGCAAAATCGTTACGTTCGTTACTTCAATCAATTGTTTATACACCGGACGATCTGAAATGATGATAGTTCAAATAGGCTACATTTCAGTTAAAAGCCCGACTTCACGCGGCATTGACTAATCTATGGAATGGACCCGAGAAAATATGGACTGGATTCAGAAAACATCGACTGGACTCAGAAAATAAGGACTGGACTCAGAGAACATGGACTGGACTCAGAAAACATGGACTGGACTCAGAAAACATGGACTGGGGTAGAAAACATGGACTCAGGGTCAAACATGATTTTAGGACTGGACTCAGAGAACATGGACTGGACTCAGAAAACATGGACTGGACTCAGAAAACATGGACTGGGGTAGAAAACATGGACTCAGGGTCAAACATGATTTTAGCATTAAGGGTAATAATAAACAAAATCCTGTTTACTGTTGTATTATAGAGTTTAACAAAGCCTCCTCTGGAACCAGGGTAATTTTATTCTCAAGTTACTAGTAAATCCTAACATACAGTACTAGTATTCACTGTTTTACACTAAGAAATCAGACCACCCTTGAGTTTTGCGGTGCTTTTTACTAGTACTGGCGCCACAACGGAAGCGTCAACGATGACATTCAGTGTACCTTTTAACAGTGTATACATTCTTCTGTTATGCACGAGTGTGACGATCAATGGAAAGAACAAGTTTTTTTAAAGTACTTGTCTGAAATAATGCTGTTTTATCTTGAAAGTGTACGAAAGTTTATCAGTTTACTTCTATACTGTCACGTGTCACCCTCTTTAAATAAAGTCTTACTTACTTACTTACTTACGAATTTTGGCTCTTCTCAAATAAATGAAATAAAACTACAAAGTCTAGATGGAGTTTCAGCATTTTCTACGCAGATTGTATCTGTAGGTGCTAAATTGACAGAGCTTCGAAGTCATCAGTGGATAATAGGAGATAATCAAACGTGAAAACCGGAATCAGTTCAGAACATAGAAGCACCGTTGGTGAATCAGTATAACCCCGCTAGTTCGAACTCGATGTCCATTTCTCTTTTATGTAGCATTTTTCTCAGTCAATTACTATAGGTTATTTCCATACTTTCCATACTCGAGTTTGAAATTTATGGTTCTACTGTTTATAGAAACTTGAAATGAATTTGACTACAATATATTGCACTCACCCCCACCCCCTAATGCTCAAAATAATGTTTGACCTGAGTCCATGTTTTCTACCCGAGTCCATGTTTTCAGAGTCCAGTCCCCGGCCCGGTTCCATTCCATTCCATAGATTAGTCAATGCCTGACTTCACGCTAGTAGAGCGTCTAGTTCATTATTAATTCATTACTTCATTACTTCCGCAATGAAGTAGATATAAAGTAAATTTCATCACATTCTGCAGACAGATCATACTTTAACATAACAGCTCAGTCTCTCTATAAATATCTTTTCGAATCTAAATGGTATTTTATGAAGAAAACATCCAGCTTGACCAAATCTCTTCAGTTGGTAGTTAATGCATAACTACGGTCGTCTGATATCCAAGCCTATTTCATGGGTGATTATTATCACAGTTTATAAATAGATACTTACAAACAGATGAGTGAATCACAGAAGAAATTACCAGCGCAATTAGATATGTAGAAAGTGCCTTATCTGCCATCAGTGTATCGGCTCTCAGTTTCAGATCTTTCAGCTACAAGCCACACGTCACGTCATAGCTTTGCATGTATACGTAAATGTATGGTTCAATAACCGCCAACTATGACAATCCGTCTACGCTTATCTAGCCTGGGTTCCGGGTCCCAGAGGCCGTTGAGGGGGCCGTGAGGAACCCAGGGAAACACGTATCCAGATAATTTTGAATCCGCAACGAAAAACTTGAAAAATTCGCGTCCACACGTAGTGTATTCGTATCTTATCCCGTCCACACGTATCCAGATATTTTTGAATCCGCAACGAAAAAGTTGCAAATTTCGCGTCCACACGTAGTGTATTCGAATCTTATCCCGTCCACACGTATCCAGATATTTTTGAATCCGCAACTTTTTCGTTGTGGAATGGCCTGGTCGATGAATCCACACGGTAAAGACTGGATCAGATACCGTAACGTCAACGTATTAAAAAATATACGGATTCGAGCGTCCACACGAGGCCGTATTCACAGCGTATCAAAAAAAAAATTCACTCTGGAGAGCTTATTCAAAACGAAACTAATATTAATAATGTCTGTGGATTGCGTTCCATTCGCGTTGGAATGTTGAGGCGTCGCGTCTTGAAATGCTTGGGCAAATCCTCCTTTGATCGAAGCCTGAGCGTTCTGAGCGTGGAAATGCTGCTTTAAATTGTGCAAGTAATAGGCTAAATCTACTTCTGTATGATGATACAAATATGCTATTAGGTTTCACATTTAAAATCTATCAAAACGTAGCAGCTTTAGTAAGAAATCCGAGTTCACGCTAGTAGAGAGTCTAGTTTATAAGTAGCCTCAGAAGCAATGGTTGGGTTGCCTCACAGTGTTCAAATGTGTCTTTATTAAATGTTCTGAATCAAACTCATTGATGTTATCTACGTGGTTGTCCCACACAAACCTTGCAGTTTCTCCTTTTAATACGTACAGTTTATTGAAAGGGACTTGAGTGAATCGACTTTTACAAATTAATGAGAATTATCCAGTGTAAAGATGCTTGGCATGAGTGTTGCACAAAATCAGCTGGAAAACTTACCATATGAAAAAGGACAGAAGATACTTTAAAACAAAAATAAAAAAATACGCTTTCTTCAGTAACATTTATCTCTCGTCTCTCTTTCTCGAGAGTGCCAACAAGTACACGATGTTCTTTTAGTTGGATCAATTTCAGGTAGGTACTAAGTAGTAACGGCCATTAACGGTCCTACGTCCAGCCCCTCCCAGTCTCAGTCCCAGGGACGTTCTACCGTAAGCCTTTTAAAAAAGTGAACCCAAAATTACCATTATATATCAACAATATTAGTGTCCATTGAAATGGAATCAACTTCGACTGGAAAATCGCTGGTTTATTTTTTTCTTGTTTCTATTGTTGGAGGTATGTAAGCTAACTCTTTAATAGTCACATAACAACAGTAAGCTTGCCCGGTGTACGCAATCGATGAAATCGATAATCGATGACAATCGATATCAATCGATATCAATTAATCGATTGATATTGGAAATCGATGACCAATCGATGAAACAAAAATCTGTGACCTTTGATCGATTGTCATCGATTGTCTTATGATTGATCGATTGTTATCGATTGCCCTAAAATAGATCGATTTTCATCGATTTTCATCGATTGTTTTGTTTTGTTTTGTTTTGTTATCAATATAAACGAATAAATTTCAGAAATATAAAGGAACAATTCTCCAGAGAATACCAGTGTTTACATCACATGATCTGAAATGGGCAATTTGCATACAAGCTAAAGAGGTCTATTGATATTAAGTTCTATAGTTAGAAGTAAGGCTGAACTGAGAAACTAGAGTAGGGAGTTTTTATTACATATAAGTCTTATATTTTAAGGAGAAACACTAGTGATATTAAACTACTACGTTTCGATGACATCCTGTCATCATTACGAAGTGAGATGAATAATGAGTAACAGATAGTGTTCAATGTTCAATAGTTATAAAAGAGTTCAGTGTTATTTAAACAAATACTTTAGCACGGATGGAACATTGAACATTGAACACTATTCTTATGTTCAAATTATGTAAATTTCGTACGTAACTAATCTCTGTTACTCATTATTCATCTCACTTTACTTGATAATGATGACAGGATGTCATCGAAACGTAGTAGCTTAATATCACTAGTTTTTCTCATTAATTCAATTTCTAAAGTTACCCTTATAAGAAGATATATTTTAACATTAACATCAGTATTTTCTTCGTATAGTCACATAACTTGACGTCGTTTTTCAAGCTGTGATACTAAAATTGGTTTCATGTAAAAAAAGGTGCCAGGTTTACACAAGCATACAGAAAACTTGTAAAATATAGATTTAAAGCTTGCAACAAGCACAGATAAACATAAATCAAAGGCCACCAAAGAAAAATTCCCACTATTTCCATCAAGAAAGAAAGATGAATCAATATAAGTAAAATATTGTCGTAATAATAAATAATTTTAGAAAACGTAAAGGGGTGGCCTATGTCCTTGGGCGAATGATCGCCGGATGGGCGACAAGAACTGGCTGTTTCGCTATCACGATCTTGTATAGTCGTTCTCGGCCTTTCGCTATCAACGGTTTCCAAATTGTCCAGGGTCGTAGAGGTCTCTGTAGTGTTATTTGCCGATTTCCTTGCTTCTTGTACTGCTTTTATCAAATCTGCTTTCTTACAGGTTTTGGCATAATTTATTCCCATTTCATCTAGCACTTCCTTCAGCAAACGAACCGTCATGTCTTCTGCACATCCCTTTTTCAACTGCTGTCTTTCTTCGTTTCTGATTTTTCTCTCTTTCCTTTCTCTCGCTTTTAAAGGCCATTTTGATGCCGCATTTACGGTTCCAAGTACTCTTATTATTCCCGATACATCGCACCATTCAAAGTTGTTTGTCTTCGATAAGTCCCATTCTCCGAACGATTTACGATCGAATCGTAATAACCTTAAACAAGTTGTCACCTTCTCGCATTTCTTTTTGTCAGACTGCCATTCAAAAATTGGATAGCTCAGTTGACTTTAACGATGGAGAGCGGACCTTTTTCATTCTTTCTATCTAGCGTTGTTCGATTTTGTTTGCTTTGCGCGAGACTGTTCAGTTTGTTGCGCACGATCTTGCTTGTTTGTTTGGTGGCGTTTGTTTGTGTTCGTATACTTATAGCCGTTGTAATTAGATTTTAAGCATTTAGCCCTGAAGATGGGCGCTTAGCCCGAAAGCTTGGCAGTTTTGTAATACTGAAAACTCAGGTTGAAGATACAAAAAGTTTTGTCATTATTTGACATTGTCAGTTCTTATTGTTCTTCCAATTCCTCACGAATAGAGGCCTTCTTTTTCTTGTACTGAACCTGATAACAATCGATCGATGATCGATTTTCATCGATTGTCATTTTTCTTGTGTGACTATTGATTGGTGATCGATTGGCCATAACCAATCGATTAATTATATCGATTATGATCGATTGTTCGATTGGTTTTCCGATCATCGATTGTCATCGATTGCGTACACCGGGACATCGGTAAGATACATGTTATGCTGCTATCTTTTGTAGTCGTCTGCAATGTCATCAGTACTACAGACCTTGTAGGCACGGTCGGTGGAAGCGCGACTTTTTTTGTGGAACACAACAGGAACTAAGATTCTAGAAGCTAAATGGGGATTGTACGATCGTACGAATGACCTTGTCTCGCCTCGCTTTATCACCGTAAGCATTTTAATATCAGGAGACGGAGTGGAATTCAGTTCCGACTTGGACAATGCTGCATCTCGCTACAAGAACCGAGTTCATTTCATTGGGAACATCGCACAAGGCCACGCTTGGTTCGTTATAACAAACCTATCACTCCATGACAGCAACACATACGCTGCAAGAATAAGAGAAATCGGTGCCGGAACGTTTGAATATTTTCAAGTCAATTTGACAGTATCAGTATCAGAGCAGACCTGGAAAGCGAGACAAGACCGCGAAAACCCCACTGGCAAATATAAACCGTAAAATCATCATTCGGCAATCATTTGTGAACAAAAATCAGGATAGCCGACTGTTCGTTGCTGATATTCAAAACGAAGACCTTTAACTCTCGAGAATTTTACACAAAGTTGTTCAAATTATATCCAGCCTCATCAACAAAATGAAGCCGAAACCAGCCTTCAGAATTTAAAAGGGAGCGATTTTATCGATTTTATCTTGTTGGGGTTCCAGATCTGGAACACGAAGACCCTTCCTCCAAAATCCTATTTTATCTTGACTCTAATTAGCATCACGCTGCACTGGTAACTAAAATTGCCTCATTAGCTGCTATTAAAACAAACAAATTAATTAATTAATGTGAATTTAAGTTATAACCAAACTTCACATACTTGATTAAGGGTCTCAGTAAAAAAAAATTGTAACTTGTTGTTAATTTTCTTAATTTTATGTCTCTAGATCACAAAGCTTGCCAAAGCTCTGAGACCAGACGAAAGCATATATTCTCCTTTGAACCTTTGTTTACAATGTCTTCTGAGTTATCTATTGAACTGAAATAGTTTACAAGCTATTCGGAACCTCTATTTATGCCAGAGCTACGGATAATTCATGATTGCAAGTATATTACGTGGGAATAGAGAAATATCGTACAATACGTAGTTTACGAAATCTAGGGGGTCATAGTGTTGACAGCTAATACACGCGTATATAAGATCTCTTGATAGCGTGACTAAGGCCTAGACGTCGTGCTGATCATGAGCCGTTCTCGGTAACTAACTCTTACATAGTGTTGACAGCTAATACACGCGTATATAATATCTCTTGATAGCGTGACTAAGGCCTAGTTCAGACGTCGTGCTGATCATGAGCCGTTCTCATTTCAAACAATAGATAATGAGACGGTTTCTTTTACTAACAAGACGCTCAATGTGCGTATACTCGGGTATTACAGAGCTGGTGCTTCCTGTGGTTTTGATATATTACTTCAACTTCTGACAGTGCTCTGCAGCACATACATCAAAAAGCCAAATTTTCAAGCTTATAAACGAGACAGGTTGGTCAGTAATACCACAGGAATCCCAATATTATTGGTTTATTACTCATGCCCAGGCCTTTGGCCGCCACGATTTTACGCAGGCCGTATAGACCGAATGCAATAATGGCGTCCAATTTCAATTGCCATTGTTCTGGACTGATTGGCCTCTCGTACAGGTGAAAATGCTTTTGTGTTTCCACATAAACACGAGGCTAGTCAGTCCAGAACAATGGCAATTGAAATTGGACGCCATTATTGCATTCGGTCTTTGTTTTTGAAACTTGAAAGAGGGAACCGTGAACGAAAATGCTGTAGGAATACGTAGGATCTGTAAAAGATCTAATCAGCTATACATATGGCAAACATGAAATTCAAGAAAGGCTGATACTACGTAGAAATAAAAAGCTTAACACAACACCAACATGATAGAGCAAGAGAGAGCCAGGATCGGCAACCGTAGAAGTAACATACATTGACTTTCTGAGTTGGTGTTTGTTGCTCTCGCTACACCGTACTGATGAGTTCCAAAAGAACGAAACAGCTGTCTACGGTTGCCGATCCTGGCTCTCTCTTGCTCTATCATGTTGGTGTTGTGTTAAGCTTTTTATTTCTACGTAGTATCAGCCTTTCTTGAATTTCTTTGTTTTTGAGTTTGTGTCGGTGTCAGGAAGTTGCGCAATACTTCCAGTACCCAGCAACTCTTGAGGGATTATACTTCCGTATAAAAGCATATTTTAAAATTACATGCGCTAATTCAGTGCAGGCAGGAGCCCATTAGTTCGATGTTATGCGTACACGAGGACTTCTAGTTTGTCAGCTACAGGATACTCGCTGGTGCAGGTGGCTTCATCACTTAAATGAGTGCACAGTATATCATCTTCAACCCTCCAGCTGTAATATAGGCAGCCCAACCATTGCTTCTGAGGCTACAAAATAATATTACACATGTGTGCGGGCGCGTCCTCGGGACGCACACAGGGAGCCCAACATAATACGTACTCAGCACAGGAAGTCCAACATAATACGTATTAAGCACAGGAAGCCCAACATAATACGTACTCAGCACAGGAAGCCCAACATAATACGTATTAAGCAGAGGGAATTGCGCGCGCGCTCTACCACAGGAAACCGTACCCATAAAAAGACGCAAATAAAGCCTCACTTCAAGTGCACGATTCAGGTGCAAAATCACGTGCCCGACACAGTCAGATGATGGACAACAAATGTATGCATATTAGATTATAACCGGGTACGGCCTCTACATTTTTATTATATTTATATTTATATATTTATATTTTATATAAACCTTTCTATTTTAAACCGTGTCTGAAGCGTGCTCCGCTGTGTGTTAGGGCTTGACAAATACACGAAATATTGTTCGTAGTAAGAAAAAATGCATCACAGATGTTAATCAACTATTGAACTTTAGTTCTTGGCTATATTTACACTTCTATGCCGTTAAAATAGAAGAGAAAATCTACTTGAAAGTCGCTCTAATTACGCATGCATGCTCTATCGAGGCACACAACGAGTGACCAGACACTGTTTATAGTCACGCTGCGATGCATCTGTTCAAGGTGTTAGCACTATTTTCTGAAACAGTTGCCTAAAATCTAAGGATGTTTTTCGATTTTACTAGCACTTGCCGTTTATACCCATTCTGAGTGGTCTTGTCGAACGGTACATGTGGAAATTCTGTTTTAAATTGTGCAAGTAATACAAATAAGCTTTTAGCCGTTTCACATTTAACCTATCATAATAGCTTTAACCCTAAGTAATAAGAAAGATAAAAAACAACCCATAGTAACCCACTAATATTCTAACCTAATTAATAGGACACGTGGTACCCTACTCGGTTGAACACCCAACCCAACCCTAAGTAATAAGAAAGGGAACACAACCCAACCCATAGTAACCCACTAATATTCTAACCTAATTAATATGACACGTGGTCCCCTACTCGGTTGAACACCTAACCCAACCCTAAGTAATAAGAAAGGGAACACAACGAAACCCATAGTAACCCACTAATATTCTAACCTAATTAATAGGGCACGTGGTCCCCTACTCGGTTGAACACCCAACCCAACCCTAAGTAATAAGAAAGGGAACACAACGAAACCCATAGTAACCCACTAATATTCTAACCTAATTAATAGGGCACGTGGTCCCCTACTCGGTTGAACACCCAACCCAACCCTAAGTAATAAGAAAGGGAACACAACCCAACCCATAGTAACCCACTAATATTCTAACCTAATTAATAGGACACGTGGTCCCCTACTCGGTTGAACACCCAACCCAACCCTAAGTAATAAGAAAGGGAACACAACGAAACCCATAGTAACCCACTAATATTCTAACCTAATTAATATGACACGTGGTCCCCTACTCGGTTGAACACCCAACCCAACCCTAAGTAATAAGAAAGGGAACACAACCCAACCCATGGTAACCCACTAATATTCTAACCTAATTAATAGGACACGTGGTCCCCTACTCGGTTGAACACCCAGCCCAACCCTAAGTAATAAGAAAGGGAACACAACCCAACCCATAGTAACCCACTAATATTCTAACCTAATTAATATGACACGTGGTCCCCTACTCGGTTGAACACCCAACCAGGGGCGTAGCGTGCATATACGCACGTACGCACGTGCGTACAATTTAAAATCCTTAAAATATAAATATTATAAAAAACATAAAAATATTAATAAAAAAAAGAAATCTAAGACCAAATCTTAACAGCTGACTCATGTGTAAACTTCCTGGAAACTACTCTCAGGCAGGAAATGCTATTTCAGAGACCCTATATTTCAAAAATGTTCGGGGAGCATGCCCCGCACCCCTATCAGCTCACGCGTTCACCGCTCGTCAAAGTTATCTGCAGCTAGCGACGTAGTCGTCTCTCGACCAGTGAAATTCCCGAAAAAAACATGTAGCAGCCCCAGTGAACAGTCTCAAACAAAATAAATACCAAAAAAACCGGCTTCGACTATCGGGTTGTTATATCGCTAATAGACCTCGGTAACAGTATATAAGCTTTATATAAATCCTTTACATAAATCCCAAAAAAACTGAGTGATAGATGCATTTTACTATGTATTTATGTAGCGAGAAAGCCCGCTGGAAAACGAAGAAAATGGTATTTCCAAGACTCTAGAATTCTAAATTTCCAGGGGGGGGCATGCCCCCTCACCCCCATTGAAACTCACGCCTTCGGCGCTCGTTGCTCTGTGCGTACATTGGAAAAAAAGCACGCTACGCCCCTGCCAACCCAACCCTAAGTAATAAGAAAGTGAACACAACCCAACCCATAGTAACCCACTAATATTCTAACAGGAGGGAAGGGGTGACTCCATTGTTCTCGGATTAGCATTTCCATGCAATCATACTTACCAGTGTGACGTCACGGCTCGCTTGAACGAATTTCAATATCTGGTCTTCTTGATGACGACTATAAAATGCTCAATATTATGTTCATATTTACATGTACAGTCTATATGTATATGATTTTATCTTCTAAAGGAATTATTGTGTAAGAATATTAATACCGAGATAAAAGTAATGCAAGGATTAAGTGTTTTTTTCGGAGTTTTAGTCTGGACGGTTATCAAAATGGAGATCGAAATCTTTCGATCGGGTAAAGGTCTCGGCTTTCTAGAGAAGCTAAATTAAGCAATGGTGACTTCAAAAAAGGAGGTTCTGCTTAGAAGGTAATAATCATGGACTGTGTTGAATATGGTGGATGTACATGCTCTGGATCTTCGTATCAATCCCTCCAAAGTTGTTGTGTACACAATGGTGAGTTCTGTTCGCTAAAACCATGTGAATTTGCCATTTTTAGGTTGAAATGTTAAAGGGTTTTCAGGAGGTTTTAGTTTCCAATAGAGTGTCAAAACAAACTTTAGTCATCCTTCTTTTCAGCTGTGGGTGTCGTTTCTTCGTACGAGGTGTTTTAAGCGAGTTATTTGACATTTCATGGTGGTGTGTGTTACACAAGGCATGCAACTTCGAGCCGTCCGAACGCTACTCAGGTGGTTTAAGGCTTGGCTGAGAGACTAATTAGCATAAAATCACAATTTTTGAATTATTGAGTCAGGCATTTCACCTACCAAGCTGAAACTCGGCTAGTAGCTGTAGTTCGTTGAATCAGATAATATTATATGGTAACTACTGGACATGCCGCATCACGTGACAAACCACGTGGTCACAAATGTACGAAAGACTCAACAAAAAATTTGGTGTACAGAGACTTTTCTTAGAATAATAGATTGTGCATTAAATAAGGACAATTCAATAGGTCTTTCCAAAATAGCCTTTGCTCGTCCATCATTGTTAGTTATGGAGATAATTGACAAAATATATAGGTCACGTGACCAAGCTGAAAATTATATATTCTCATTTTTCTCTTTACCGTTTAGCTGGGGACAACCATCAAAGGCTAACTTAGGAACATCTCTTCAAACATCATCAAATAACACCTATTTTATTATCCTAAGAAAAGTCTCTGTACTCCCCATTTTCAATTTTCTCTTTTTCTCATTTTAAGGTCACGTGACCCTTAGAAATTAACATAATTTCGCTTAGAATATTACAAAATCTAAATGCCTCCTAAGGACCAAACACTATAACCATGTGTTATAAATGGATAGAGTTATTGTAAAAAATGTGATTTTACATGTTGCACTCTAAAGCCAAGCCTTAAACCACCTGTGTACCTCGGTCCATATTCTCGTCAAAATTCACCATTTTTTCAAGGCTTTCAAACATCTACTTCGGGGATGCGAAAGACCGATTATTAACCTATACCCTAGCCAAATTTGAGGTCGAATCAGGCAAAATAAGTGGTGGAAAAAAATGGGGAATATTTTTCTCGTGAACATTCCTTGGAGAAAAATATTCCCCATGGGGTAGGCCAGAGGCATTTTCGATAGAAAATGCATTCTTATCATTCCAAGGTGACAGCACTTTGTGCAGATCCCTAGGAGAAAGCTAAAATATATTTTTTTTCCTGCCACTTATTTTGCCTGATTCGACCTCAAATTTGGCTAGGGTATAGGTTAATAATCGGTCTTTAATTCGTATCTCCGAAGTAGATGTTTGAAAGCCTTGAAAAAATGGTGAATTTTGACGAGAATATGGACCGAGGTAGCGTTCGGACGGCTCGAAGTTGCATGCCTTGTGTAAATTTACCTACACGTGAAACACACCACCATGAAATGTCAAATAACTCGCTTAAAACACCTCGTACGAAGAAACGACACCCACAACTGAAAAGAAGGATGACTAAAGTTTGTTTTGACACTTTATTGGAAACTAAAACCTCCTGAAAACCCTTTAAGGTAATTCCTCAGTATATCTTCCCCAATTGCAAAATCGCTGAAATTTTGCAGGTGAATTATTTTTGAGTTTTTATTGTCAGAAAAGTAAAACAAAATGGGGGTCACCGCGCTTGTTTCAGTAATATTCGTCAGAATAGACCATGCGGTATAAGCAAAATCGACTCAAAACAATCGAATATCGCGTCACGGTGTTAAAATGGCTCAAAAAAATTGTGGAAGTGCTTTTCTGCAACCGATTTACCAGTTTTTCAATCACACCAGTTTAACAAAGGTGATGTACCAAAAATTGCATAACAATTTTGCCAATTGAGTCATTTACAAGCCGGGTTTTGACAAAGGAATGACCGAATTTCCTTCCATTTTCGTATGCAAATCGAGAAAATGACACGGAAAACGCGAAAAAAAAAAATTGACTTCCCCAATTGAATTTTTTATTATTTTTTCACAAAAGATGTGAAATCGGTAGTGTAAATAAAATATACAATAAAAATTGATGGTAACCGTGCTTCGTTCGGAGAAAAATCGGTTTGAAGACTTTCCCTGAATGATCCTTAACAAATTTGTTTAGCTAAAACCCAGCGCGCGCTCGATGGCGTAAGTAAGCGCGCGCTCTTCAACTAAAATTTTATTCATAAACACAACATAATCCTCCACTTTCTTGCCATTTTTCCCCCATTCTTGTTCTTTTTTAATCCACAATCCATAGTTTCGGTTGCTATGCGGTGTTTTTCAACACCAAATTATTATTTCACGTAATAGTTCATGCAATACGTCACGCTATATAATATATGCGCAGTAGAATTGCGCAGTGCAAAACTAAGGAATTACCTTAACATTTCAACCTAAAAATGGCAAATTCACATGGTTTAGCGAACAGAACTTCGTCACCATCGTGTCCTAGCTTAATTTTGTACACAACAACTTTGGAGGGATTGATACGAAGATCCAGAGCATGTACATCCACCATATTCAACACAGTCCATGATTATTACCTTCTAAGTAGAACGTCCTTTTTTGAAGTAACCATTGCTTAATTTAGCTTCTCTAGAACACCGAGACCTTTACCCGGTCGAACGATTTCGATCTCCATTTTGATAACCGTCAAGACTAAAACTCCGAAAAAAAACACTTAATCCTTGCATTACTTTTATCTCGGTATTAATATTCTTACACAATAATACCTCTAGAAGATAAAATCATATACATATAGACTGTACATGCAAATATGAACAGAATATTGAACATTTTATAGTCGGCATCAAGAAGACCAGATATTGAAATTCGTTCAAGCGAGCCGTGACGTCACACTGGTAGGTATGAGTGTTTCAGTGTTGAACAATAGAGTCACCCCCTCCCTCCTGATATTCTAATCTAATTAATATGACACGTGGTCCCCTACTCGGTTGAACACCCAACCCAACCCTAAGTAATAAGAAAGGGAACACAACCCAACCCATAGTAACCCACTAATATTCTAACCTAATTAATAGAACACGTGGTCCCCTACTCGGTTGAACACCCAACCCAACCCTAAGTAATAAGAAAGAGAACACAACCCAACCCATATAGTAACCCACTAATATTCTAACCTAATTAATATGACATGTGGTCCCCTACTCGGTTGAACACCCAACCCAACCCTAAGTAATAAGAAAGAGAACACAACCCAACCCATAGTAACCCACTAATATTCTAACCTAATTAATATGACACATGGTCCCCTACTCGGTTGAACACCCAACCCAACCCTAAGTAATAAGAAAGGGAACACCACCCAACCCATGGTAACCCACTAATATTCTAACCTAATTAATAGGACACGTGGTCCCCTACTCGGTTGAACACCCAACCCAAACCTAAGTAATAAGAAAGAGAACACAACCCAACCCATAGTAACCCACTAATATTCTAACCTAATTAATAGGACACGTGGTCCCCTACTCGGTTGAACACCCAACCCAACCCTAAGTAATAAGAAAGGGAACACAACCCAACCCATAGTAACCCACTAATATTCTAACCTAATTAATATGACACGTGGTCCGGTCCCCTACTCGGTTGAACACCCAACCCAACCCTAAGTAATAAGAAAGGGAACACAACCCAATCCATAGTAACCCACTAATAAATATTCTAACCTAATTAATATGACACGTGGTCTCCTACTCGGTTGAACACCTAACCCAACCCTAAGTAATAAGAAAGAGAACCCAACCCAACCCATGGTAACCCACTAATATTCTAACCTAATTAATAGGACACGTGGTCCCCTACTCGGTTGAACACCCAACCCAACCCTAAGTAATAAGAAAGAGAACACAACAAAACCCATAGTAACCCACTAATATTCTAACCTAATTAATAGGACACGTGGTCCCCTACTCGGTTGAACACCCTACCCAACCCTAAGTAATAAGAAAGAGAACCCAACCCAACCCATGGTAACCCACTAATATTCTAACCTAATTAATTTAATATTAAGAATACAAAAAAAAAAACGATAGCTGAAATTTTTCCATGGTAGTTGTATAAACATTAGAATAAGTCTATGCGTTTTGATACTCAGTATGACGGTTACGTAACGCTCATTACTTTTGACTACGTAAAGACGTATTGTCTACGTTAGAATAAATCTATACGTACGCGTTTTGATACTCAGTATGACGGTTACCAAGAGAAAATGAGGTAAGAGAAGGAATCCCTGGTATTGAGCTCTTGACCCATCATGTGCCCCGTTAATTCTATTTTTAGAATCAATCTATCTTTAGAACGGAACGTGATTGGTCAGATCATATAAGGCGAGGTCGCGCAGGCTGTTACGCACGGCTTTGATATGAAAAGTCAAAATTGAGCGAAGTGAGCGAAGAAAATCTTCTCAACTTTCTCTAACATTTTACAAATCTTTACTTCGAAAACTCAATAAAGGATTTTACCAAATTATCCTTTTGGGATTTGACTGAAATTATTGTGAATTTGGGACACTGGAGACGATTCTAAATAGAGGAAAACAGTTTCAGTTTGCCATGTCCTTCGACAGAGAAAACCGATATCAGTTAAAAAGTGCAAGGAGTCGTTTTGTTGTAGCCGGCGTCTTGTAGGACTGCAGATGGTTGAATTAAATGTTCATGTCCACAATATGGCTGGTGCTTCAAGGTTTTGGTGATGTTGGCTCTTGTATAGTTTCCTTCGTGTTTTCCAACCTGAAAATAACGCTTGGACTTCGTAATTGTTGAATACAAGTGCCGGTAAGACCACTTTAACTTTAGAGTTTGTTTTAGCGATTGCTTTGACTTTGATCGTAATTGTGTAGTTTATATTTGTAGCATGCACCATAATTTTGCTCAATTCGCCTGAGTATTCGTAAAATCCTTCAATGAGTCTTATACCCCGTTCACACCAAGGCTTAAACATGGTTTAAGGTGGTTTTAAACTAAACGGGTTTAGGAAATTATCTACAAACGCCATGCAACCTTTGGCACAAAACTGCTGGTAAACTGTCCTTTCTGTTGCACAGTAGAAATTCCAGGTAGTTTGATATCGATTCTTGTGAAATCAAATGCCCTCGAATTAGAGAAGTGAGAATAAACTCAGTTTAACTAAACAAAGTTTGGTGTGAACGGGGTATTAGAGAATTAAATTGTGGCCTTTTCTCAGAGAGTTGACGATATTGTTTCGCTCAGTTTTGTATTTGTATTCAGTGCAGACTTTGCATGTAAACATCATAGAAATCGTGCGACCACTGCTTTGTTATCTTGGAGCAGAAGCTGTGTAGTCTTTTGCCTTTCTTTTTAATGGCAAAAAATAAAAAGTTTTTGAAAGGAAAAACCAAGGTAAGGTTGAGTATTTTAAAATTCTACAAGTCAAGAGTGGTTGCGCGTGCATGGTAACTAAAGCTAAAAATAGCTTCGATCTAAAAATAGAATTAACGGGGCACATGATGGGGTACCAGGGATTCCTTCTCTTACCTCATTTTCTCTTGCGGTTACGTAACGTTCATTGCCTATGGCTATGTAATGGTGTATTGTCTACGTTGGAATAAGTCTACATGTTTTGATACTCAGTATGACGGTTACGTAACGTTCATTACTTATGACTACGTAAAAACGTATTGTCTACGTTAGAATAAATCTATACGTTTTGATACTCAGTATGACGGTTACGTAACGTTCATTGCCTATGGCTACGTAATGGTGTATTGTCTACGTTGGAATAAGTCTACAGGTTTTGATACTCAGTATGACGGTTACGTAACGTTCATTACTTATGACTACGTAAAGACGTTTTGTTTACGTTAGAATAAATCTATACGTTTTGATACTCAGTATGACGGTTACGTAACGTTCATTGCCTATGGCTACGTAATGGTGTATTGTCTACGTTGGAATAAGGGCGCGTTCACACTGGGGTTCTAGATCGATCTGAGATCGATCTGAGATCGATCTAGGTCAAATGCGAGCTAAGTGTGAACGCAATTTTTTTTTCTAGATCGATCTCAGATCGATCTACAACTCCAGTGTGAACGCTCCCTCAGATCGATCCAAGTGTGAACGCAATTTTTTTTTCTAGATCGATCTGAGATCGATCTGAGATCGATCTGAGATCGATCCAAATGTGAACGCAAGCGAGCTAGAAGTGGGATATGTTTTTATAATTAGAAATGTCAGCTATATTTTATAGTAACATTTACATACATATGTTTTATTTAATATTTCCCGTAGGGCTTGTCAGTCACAAGTTACATTTATAAAGAAATGCGAAAATAGACGGTCATTTATTGTATCACGGCTCGTACGGTGATGGAAAAGCCTAAATGTACAACTTTTTGAACGGTTACAAATTCGTCCGGAACCGTGTGGATGGCCGTTAGGTTGGATGTTCAAAGCGCAACAACTGAAACGAGATATAATGGCGCTTTTTGAGCAAACTTGAAATAATCCAAATAATTATTATTTGTATTTTTAATTCCTGCGGGGACTCATCAGTAAGTTTCTCAATATATCACCGCGTAAACTGCCGCTTATAAGCCCTGGGCTTATACAAGTTCGTAATGGTTTATGGGTGGGCTTATAAACGGCAATTGTTGTTGTTTGAAAGTATATGGGTCTATAACCGGGAAGGCTTATAAGATGGGGGAGGAGGCGGTATGGCCTTATTTTGAGCGTTCACCCAACAGTACCCACGTGCAGGACTTGCGACATTTTGGGCGAGCGCTTAATTGCAAGCGCAAGACAAGTCACACGATTTTTCTGTTGAAGTCATAAACGGCCTGCACAAACCAAAGCTATGTAGACTACACTAGTGACAGCGCCATCTAAGCCTGGTCATTTTCAAAAGCAATATACGCCACGTTTACAAGCAGCAAAGGCATGATTCCAATGATCCCGCATGTTGTGGTACAACATCACGAATAATCACGTGCATCACTCGAGCGTACTGCTCATGAATGTTCACAACTAATTTACATACTAGTCGTTGCATTTGCAAGTGAAGTGCTGCGAAAAAATGCAGTATGGTGTTGCTTAAATGCTAACACTATAACAATCTGGTCATAGACAGCCGAGAGAGCTAGACTTTCAGCAGTCAGTGATCACTTTTATTCTCACCATTGCATAAAGTTTGTACTGATATGCAGTAATTAATACAAATATGGATTCTATATACAAATGCTAACACTATAATAATGTGGTCATTGACAGACAGCTATAGACATGTACCAGCACTAAAAGCATGCAATACTTTGCACTATTTATGTTGCACACTGTTAATAGTTTGTACTCTACTGATATGCAGTAATTAAGCTTACTATACAAATTTGGATTCAATGAAATAGAGAATTGTGTTTGGTGTATATTATATACAATGTTAATACTGGCCAGATATCAGGAAAGATGTCGAAGCCTCATAGCACACTTGTAGAAGATAAAAGTACATCAGGATGGATCGTATAATTTGATTCAGTAGTTGCCTCAATGCCAATGGCATGGGCCGGATTGGTTTGACGAAGACCAACGAGCTCGATCAGATAGATCAGCGACAGCATCGGGGATACTAACTGTGTCTTTCAAAAGCATTCAAGTACATGCTGTCTCCTTCGGTCAACAGGCTCTGATCGACTGTAGAAGTATAAACTTAAGCTTATGTACTTCATTGTGGATACTGGACGTGACTGAGCACTGAAAACTCATAAAAGAACATTGTCTTCCCCTTGAAATGTCACTAAATTGTTCATGACCCTGACGAATGCTTCCAACAATGAATAAAGTTGCATTTGACATAATAGATTTGTAGAAAACAAACACTTTCCTGGCTTGAATCAGCGAAAAATAAACGATACTCCAACCAGTATAAATATAATCGATTGAACGTGTTGTGAGTGTGCGCTGATCAAAAGTACCGTGGCTCACAAAATCATCTCCATCCACACACAAACCCACAAACTCCGTGAAATGCAGTCTCGACTCTCGCCGCATCCACATTAGTGCCCAGATCCCACACGACCACACATGACACAGGAACTCCGTCACGATTAGGTTCGCTGCTCGCCTGGAGGCTCGCAGCAATAAGCAGAATCATGACCATATAAAAACGAGTTTAATACGAAATCATTCTACTAACATTGAAAATTTTCACCATAGAGCAAATCTAACTCAGAGAAACAGAAGAAAGAAAGAAAAAAAAAAAAGAATTATTGATAGTACATTTGACTGGGATTCGAACCCGATACTTCTGCGTCGTAGTCCAACGTCTTACCTATTCTCCCAAAAATAACAACTTTTCAAGCAGTCCAGTGTGAACGCAAATCCAAAGTGGACTCACATCGATCTCAGATCGATCTGAGATCGATCTCAGATCGATCCAAGTGTGAACGCAATTGTTTTTTTCTAGATCGATCTCAGATCGATCTCAGATCGATCTAGAACCCCAGTGTGAACGCGCCCTAATTAGTCTACAGGTTTTGATACTCAGTATGACGGTCGTTACGTAACGGTTGATACGTATTTGGTTCACTATTGCTGACGTCCATTTGTTTTGAACGAAGAGGTTCGTACATTCCTGTTGGATCACCGTGTTGTGATGTTTTGGTCGCTGGGTCGAGCTGTTGATAATGACCAGGATCTTGATTGGTCTGTCTGTTGTCTGGATTTCCTGGTATTTCATACTGGCCTGACGTGTTTGGTGTGTGTGGCTGGACATGAGAAGGTTGAACAGATTCGGGAACAGATTCGTACTCAACACTTGGTTGGCTTGACGGTGATAATGCTGCACCAGATGAAGGTGGCGTTGCAGCCATCTCAACTACGTTCTGTAATAATAATTTAAAAAATCATTAATATCACTTTATTATTATGATTTTCTTCCGATCAACACTGGATTTTGTAAAGAAAACAATAACAACGACTATAAATGTATGTTTTAGTTTAACCAATCAACTTACAGGTACATACAATGATACTCACATCATCAACTGAATCCGTAAGAGTTTTCCTAATAAAAGAGAATTAATAAAGTCTAAACAAAGCAAAGCCACATATTCAAAACAAGATGTCGTGTGTAACATGGGCAGAGAGTTGTGTGTGATTACAATACAGTACTAACGGATGAGAGCGAGCAGCCATTTTGTTAACTTGCTTTGTTATCAATAGATTATGTACGTTAGCGATTCACAAAAACCTCTCCAACATGGCAAGAACAAGAGTAACGTGACTCATCTCCCACAATGCACTTCTTTGTATTATTATTATTTATTGTTAACGCGTTTTGATGTCATTTATGCATCTGTTTTAACCAAAGTGATGCACGGCCAAGTTATTTGAAATCAAAGTTACCTGGACTGTGACTTTGTTGCTTTCACGTTTTTCCAAATGTACAACACCAGCTGCAGTATGTTGAATAGTAAAGACACTGCGAGGAAAGTAGCGCACACAGCAACTACCGTAGAACCTGATAGGAACAGAACGGTACATCTATATCTGGTTATTTATGGTCGATATGTTGAATAGTAAAGACACTGCCAGGAAAGTAGCGCACACACCAACTACCGTAGCACCTGATAGGAACAGAACGGTACATCTATATCTGGTTAATTATCTGTCGATGTGTTGGATTATCCCGCTAAACATGAGTGTCTTCTGCCATTTGTTGTTATTATTATTAATATTATTATTATTTGTTCATTATTACAGATTTCTATCTGACTAAACAATGTGCTGTTTGTAGTTTTCAATGAATCGTAAAATCACAATAGTTTTCTAACAAATGTGTTCGCAATGATTCAGTGATATATCAAAGCTCGTTCATTTTAGAGAGCGATAAAAAGAGATCAACGACCACATGACCATAAATGGACAGTAGTTGAAGGATCATTTTAATTAAGAAATGAATTAGTTAATATGTCAAGGACGTACAGTGCTCACATCAATACAATATTTCAAGTTATTACATTAAACTAATGCATGAAGCCTATGTACAGAAACATTTTGATTGAGTTTAATATTTCAAGTGTTTGTACTTACTATATCCCTTTTGCTGGTCAGCTGACGTGCGTAAAGAACAGTCTGTGTAACCTAGGTAACACAACACGAAAACCACCAAACGCAACGTTATCAGATGCAGGTATATTTGCCTTTACCTAAACGTGTGGAAGACTGGATTCGAATCGTGATCGCAAAGCATCTATGAATTGTTTGGATGGACAAGTCGGCCATATTTAATGTGATCCCCAGTAGAGCTAATATATTGCCCTTAATTCTTGGAATATCATTTTCGTTCAGAAATATATTCACCTTTGCTTGATATGAAATAGCTTCTTTTACAGATCAAACCATCTTTGATTTTACCCATTCAAACAATCCAAAGATGCTCTGCGGTCGCGATTAGAACCCAGTCTTCCACTCGTTTAGATTTCGTTTAGATTGATTTGTTGTTTCGTACTTCAAAGCATTACAGATATTGACCAAAGAAGTTCTTGTATAATTGAACAATTGTTTATTCTTACCAAGAGTTGTAGTAGTGCTCAAGCATGTTAAGGCCTGGGTCTCCAGAGGGAATCGACCCCCCGCGTATATTTAATATCTTTCGCTTAAAAAAGCAGGTTTGTGTTTGAATCTGCATGATTTTCATGTCGTATGCGATGGAAATTGCTTCATGTAAAGGATCTGGACATGTTTTGGTATAATAGTGATATCGGTTGGTTGTCACGTGACCATAAAGCCGCCAAAAATAACGTAAAAATACGGGCCGACTTTATCACGTTTATTACCAAACTTTTTTGGTGTTAATTCATTAAGCCCGTTGAAACAAACAATAATCCGTGTGGAATGGATGTCTACAGATTTGTGGTACTGAGAAAAAAAAAAAACACAAAATTGAAAAACATGGTCACGTGACCTGTTTTGTCGATTATCTCCCAAACAAGCAACGAGGGACAACCATTCCAGGCAGAATTGAAAAGATCTCTACAAATGTCATTCATTAATGCGATATTGATCTTTCCTAGAAAAGTTTCTATACGGCCCATTTTCAGCTGAATTTCTTAAAACTTCACGACCACGTGGTTGGTCACGTGACACACCTTATACCTTCATCACCACTACATTTTAAAAACTTCAAGGGACTAAAGCATTTGGCCGAGTTTTATTCTCAAAGCCTTACTATTCTTTTTGTAGTAAATAAAATCGTGATTTTATGCCAATTAGGCACAAGACCCAGGCCTTAACATGCTTGAGTGGCTGTAGTAGTAGTTTCAACAGTCTTTTCTGAAATCGAAAAGCACATTTGCACATTTGCACATTTGCACATTTGCACATTTGCACATTTGCACATTTGCACATTTGCACATTTGCACATTTGCACATTTGCACATTTGCATATTCGCACATTTGCACATTTGCAACGTGTATATTATATATTCGTTTTGCGCACGTGGAACCCAGAGTCAATAGATTCAGTAGAAGTATACTGCCATACACCGAATCGAAATATGGCGACCAATTTGAATAACTAATGTTCCTGACTGACCAACCTCTCATTCATGTGAAAACGCTTTTGTGTTTCCACGTGAACACGAGGTTGGTCAGTCCAAAACAATAGTTATTCAAATTGGTCGCCATATTTCGATTCGGTGTATAAGAATGCCACGGCCTTATACAGAAGATTTCAGGTGGAGAGTTGTGTTTCAGCACTTGAAAAAGTGCAAATGTGTAAATGTGTAAATGTGCTTTTCTGAGGTGGACAACCTTAATGACATTGACTGTATAAATTACTTGATAAAGAAACTATGACCATAGACAAAGCAAATGTTCGGAAAAAGTCAGACGCCTCCAGCTGGATTCGAACCCACGACACGCCGATTTCATAACACGTGCTCTACCCACTGAGCTACCGAGGCAACTACAGTGGTGTGAAGTTCAAATTAGTTCAAAGACGCTGATTTTACCCGAACATTTGCTCCCAGGCCTCACGGAACCGGGAATTGCTTCTGTATTGACGTACGAACCGCATCACGCAGTCGCAGTAGTCATATTAGTGAAGTATGAATTCTTCTTCAATATGTTTTTTGGACTTTATTTTTGGGAATTAATTCGAGCGAATGCCGACGGAAACGATGGGGGTGACCTTTGGTTAATGTTTAACTATTGTACGTGTCGAGCTTGAAATAGTCTAGTATCACTGTAAATAGCACAAGGAACTGAAAAAGACTGGTGTAAAGCTGAACTGAATAATGCTTAAATTGAGACAAAGCAGGAAGGATGATTAGCCTTCAAATTAATATTGTCGAATGACAAAGCGGCGAGATATTTCTTCGCCCTGTCGTGAGTACGTCCAGTTCGGGCACCTCATTTCGGGACAACAGCCATTCTTGTTTACATCGTCCTATTACTTGATATAGAACTCGAAAACCTTTCATTCAACCAACGTTGTGGACAGGTTAGACACTGACAGACAAGTCTTATTTGCAAGTTTGGTAAAATTACATCAAGTAATGGAAAATTTGGCGAAAAGTTTAAATAAACCATCCTTGTGCACGAAGCGAGGCGAACTCTTGTTGATATGAGTAGGCCATGGCCATCGCCGTTGAGTCGTATGCAATCGCTTCTTTCTCGAATTGGTACCGAAGGAAAATCCATTCGCTTCTTTCTCTGATTGGTTCCCGGCGAAGGCGAAGACGATTCCATTCAGTGTTCTGATTTACTAAGCTGTGATTCGTTCAAAATGTTACTTACATCTTTTTCGGAAAACCTGCACGATGGCTATAGTGTCTACAAGCACATGCGCAATAGACACAAAAAGCTCAGATCCACTGACTACAATTTGGACATAGAATGTAATTTTAGTCTTCTTATCAAGATCACGGTAATTTTCTGTAGACTTTCAAAGAAATACCGAGTCCTAATGTCGGTAATGGAATCTAGTCCAAGAGACAACTGAATGCTTAGTGGAAAAGTAGTTATCTCGGTAGCGAGTAACGAAGAACACATAACATTCTGGCTATCGTTGAGAGAACACTAGTCTCAGAGTCTCTCTGTCCAAGAAGCTTTAGAATCGAAATACAAATCGTGCTTATAACAGATAAACAGTGGTTTTCTCTTATATAACATATCTATAGAGGGAATAATAATGAGTCAATTTGACCGATTTGGTTACTTTATGAGACATAGAGCGCGCAAATACTGGGCGCTGATTGGTCGAGTGAGTATGACTATATTTAAGCATTAGAAAACGCTTTTTCATGTTCTGTGCTCTGATAGAAACACGCGGGATGTTGGGAGAACACGAGAAAAAAACAAGGATTTCTTTCGTAAAAATCCTTTATTTACGCGAGATTTTACTGATCAAATTTGCAATTCTCCTGAAGAACGTCAGAAATCGCCCATCATCCAATCAAATCTCACGAAAGAAATCAAAATGGCAAAGCGACTCGACAACTTTTATCAGTGCCGTTTAGTGTTTTGACAGGAAAAACGTTTTGAAGAATGCTATTTTCTGTCAGAAAATTACAGAAGAATGCTGGTTACACTTCGTTTTGTAACCTGTGAACACGAAACACGAAGAAAAGCGAGAAAAGCTGAGCCGAATCACGATCAATGACGAAGAGTCGTCAAACTTTCTGAAATATTTGACAACTTGATGAATGGAGCACGAAGTCAGGTAGCCAAATATCCACAGTTTTTGTCGTATTTTTGAATCTTTTTATCGCTTTTCTCGACCAAGAATGTGTAAACGATGGACGTTTCTGAGACATTTGAAGATATTTTTTCTCTTTGGCATATTTTACTAGAGATATGAATGTTCTGGCGAACCCACCGTGTAGCTACAAGAATCGCTCTGTTTTCACTGTTTTGTGAGTATAAATAAGCTTACGGCTATATTTTCGTACACTAGAAAAAATATTTGTAGCTACATAATTCACAGAACGGTTAGTATGTTATTGAGATAACTGAGCAGTTAGATTTAGTTTTCTTCGTTATTGTGGACAAAAATAATTGGACGATTCGTCGAGTTTCTTGGAGTGTTTCAAATTGAAGCTCAATTCTTGCAAATTTTCGGTTTAAAATCAGCAAAATCACATCTAGATAGAACTTGAACTTAACTAATCAAGAAAAACTGTAATTCTATGGCTTTTGTTTAGTACATAAAACATGTTTGACAACAGAAAAAGTATATTTGTGGTCGATCAAATCCACTGCATCGCTTCAAGGTCGTTCATGGTCATCAAAACCATGTTTCTGTGCTCTTATATCACATAGCTTTGTAGCCAATCAGAGCGCGCGTTATAGTCATAGTTATTTTATAATTTAATCTAATATGATAACGAGAACTGGTATCCAGCCGAATAGAAGTATATGGTCACTATGGTGGCGATGAGAAAACAATTAGCCAGGGTCCAGTTATCTATTTTTCCTTTGGTTACTTACGGCTTGTAGGAATGACAAAGGAAGTGTGAACATCCTGACCAGCAAATCTGCCAGTTTCAATTGCTGTTCTTAAGGGTTTTCTAGGATCCGCTGTACCAGTGGGATATGAAAGGGTCACCAATGCTATAACACTTCCCTTTCTGAAAGAAATGTAATGTTCACTGTAGGCGATTGGCTGATGTCCATTCAAATTACAAAATATATCAAAAACACTCAATCAACTGTACCTGAAACCTGTCACTACACAGGAATACATCTTTGGGTCTGACTGTTTGACGTAGAGAAGCAGACACTGAAACAATTTAAATACACTGTATTATATACAAAGTATATGTATTATAGACAAAGTATATGTATTATAGACAAAGTATATGTATTATAGACATGATAATTGACCAAAGTTTTGTAGATATGGTAAGCGTTTGGTATGACAGCACATAGCAATAGCCTACAAGTACCTCTTTTTCAATAGTACTTTTCATTGTCTTGTAATTAACCGACTCTGAGTTGTCATAACCATTACTGTATGTTAGCTTTGTCATCTCAATAGCAATCTCTGAATCAGAAGTACATCCACTGTCACCTGTATATAGAAGACAAAAGATATGAAGTGAAAAGCAGACTGGCCTCATACGTACATGTACAACTAATGCATTATATGTCCCAAAATTCCATAATTACTATCCATAACTGGAACATTATATTATATCTAAATGTAATTACTTGGGCTTCCTGAGGAATGGCTGAGTTGAAAAATGAGCTTTCATACAACATTCAGTGATATATAATAATAATAATAATAATAATAATAATAATAATAATAATAATAATAATAATAATAATAATAATAATAATAATAATAATAATAATAATAATAATAATAATAATAATAATAAACAAACTGACGTTCTCGTCAATGAATAACGAGAAAGTCCCAATGCCCTTTGCGGTCGTCAGCTTCGTGCTTGTTGCTTTCGGCGGGGGTGTATACAATACGATTTTTGTACTGGAGAAGGAATAGGTGTATATATATAATAAAAGAGACTTACATGCTGTGTACTGGAGAAGGACTTCAATAGTGTCATACTAGATTTAGTTACAAAAGATATAATAAAAGAGACTTACATGCTGTGTACATGGAGAAGGACTTCAATAGTGTCATACTAGAGTCAGTTACATATATAATAAAAGAGACTTACATGTTGTGTACTGGAGAAGGACTTCAATAGTGTCATACTAGATTCAGTTACATATATAATAAAAGAGACTTACATGCTGTGTACTG
>JAUJYZ010001278.1:0-168047 GCA_033675265.1 Actinostola sp. cb2023 | reverse complement strand
CAGCTCTGGAACACGTACTATTTTATTTTCTTCAAAGAAAAGAGTATTCTACAGTATTTTACAAATTCCAAGTAGTGATGGCGACTCAAAATCAAGGAAGCGCCGCTTTGAATCATCCAGTCCACAGAATTACGATGAATGGTGTTCTTCTTGAAGAACTAAAAGACTTGAATGAAGACCTTCGCAAAGAAAACTCCAATATGAGGAAGAAAATCGACGAAAGAAGTGAGCAGAGCGTACAATTCCTTGATAGAATTGAACGAAGGCTTGCTGAAACAGCTGAAAGTGAAGCACGTCCTACCGCCGTTTCGAAGAGGCCGCCCTCGTCAAAAGCCACAGAATCTTCCCGATTCCTGCCACATGTCGAGTAAGTAGTTTCAGACCTTCAAGGTGAAGTTTCAAGTGATTCGTTTTCAACAGGAATTCACTTATTACCGTCTCTCTGGTTTTTGAGAAAATATGGGCCGTTTAATTCCATAATAATATTACGTTTGGGGCGCTAACTTTTGGCGCCCAAAATTATTATAACCGCTGTCCAAAAACATAGCTTCTTGAACTCGCGCCACAGGAAACCCATGTCTCAAGTAAATCAGTTGTTTTTGTTTGCAGAGGTCCGTGCGAAAATTGTACAAGTCTCTGTTAAATAAAGATGACTTTAATGGTTTTTTTTTTTATGAATGAAGCGTAAGTAGAACTTGTATTATTTTCACGTGAAAAACTTTTTTGAAATTATTGTTAACTTTTATATTGCCACTCTATATCTTCAGAGAAGATTCAGACAACAACACTGCGGTCATTGAGAGAGTGATGGCTCAAGTCCTTCATGAAAAACGGTGGAGCGGAAAAGTGCCCATGGTCAAGAGCTACAATGCAAGGTATTTTCACTCGTAGCCACACTATTCGCCAACGCAGGTCTTTAATTCCAGTATTTACAAGATAGATCACAACTTATACCCACAATAATAATAAAGTTATTGTGCATTACAATCCCTCTCGGTCTCAGATTTCAGAATCAGATTTCAGATGCAAACGTTTTTTTAAATAGGTGTATATACACAGACTGGACAAATTTTAAAAACCTGGCCTTGCATGCTTGCAGGTGATATATATAGCGCTATCCACCTGATAAGTCTTATCCAGCATATACAATTTATTGGATAACTGCATCAGTTTTATCAGTTGAATAAGACATAATCAGCTGGATAGCAGTATTCACCTTTAATGCATTTACTGGGGATGAGATGCTGCGGCCTTAAGGCTTTAAAAGTAACATGTTTGTAATCAGATAATGCATGCAGTAAAGAAAATTATGTACTGCAAGTGTGTTGAACTATTGAATATGTTCTATCTTCATCTTAATCATTGAATACATTTCTTTATTTCAGAAATTACATAGAAGGACAGTAGCTTTGGAACTGGTGAACTGGAAGGATGAGCTCGCAAAAGGAAAGGCTGAAGAAATACTAATGTACGATGCCATGAGTAGCGAGGAAAGTTCCTACGAGGATGATGGAGGACAACAGAAATTAGTTCAATATTCTGTCAAGAAATTGAGCTGGGAGTCACCGAAAATGAAGAAAATTAAGAATAGACTTGATAAATATTATCATAGAAAGTTATCCACCAGAGCAAGGCAAAGAATTGTGCCTAGGGTTGTTAGTGCTTCATTGTCAAACAGAGAACCACCACTAAATGAACTCCCAGTGTGGGCCGTAAATACACAAGATTAGAGCCTTACTAATGTTTATTAGACCTCTAATCTATGTCATGGGTCAAAAACCACTCTACAGCCACACAATGACATATATATATATATATACATATGTTATTCTTTCCTTCATGAAATTTCAGAATATATTTTTATTTATAGACATGTATACGGTATAATAACTAAGTTCACGTTCAAATGAAAAAAAACACACATTGAAGCTCAAATTTATTATATGTAATATTATATTAATTACCTTAAAATTATAATAATTTCTACAGGTGCTCTTATAAATTTAAGTACCTGTCAAATTTAATATTATTATTACATGTATATCATTTGTAACCTTACTTTGATAATAAAAAAATTACAGATTTACAATGGTAAAACCTGTTTTGTATGTATTAAAATGTTATTTCTCAATATTGCCCAACCGGTTACGAAAGCTTTATGAACCTTTTTACTAAAGAAAAATGAATATTAAACATTACAATACTTTGCATTTAATTGACAGTAAAGGTTATTAAATACGGCATTAAATATATATTTTGTCTGGTATTAAATGTACTTAAGTGTTTATTTCGTTAACCTTTTACATCGAACCTTAAATACCAATTAAATGGTTCATAAATGGCATTTAATGGACACAGGAAAGATCAATGAAAGGTGTATTTAAGAACTATCATGTCAATATTAAAGGTAACGGAAATGTTTCATTAGTTCATCTTTAATGAGCCTTTTAAGCGAATTAAATTTGATATTTAGTCCTGTGAAAAGTGTTATTGGCTGACAATGCAGAAGAAAATGCGATCAAAATAACAAGGTTTTTCAACGGTGTTGTAGCCGATAAGGTGTACAGTACGTTATGTCGTATGGTCTAAAACGAATGATAGTGACTGGCTCAGAGTGGCTGTGTAGATCCCTAGTCCTAGATCACTGTTTACGATGCATTGAGTCACATTTTTTGTTTGATTGAGGAACGTTTCGCTTCGAAATGTTTTTTATAAGCTAATTCAAGAGCATTTGTTTTTCAACAGCATGGTTTGTAGTCGTTTGTAGTGACATTTGTGTAAGCTTATTAGTATTACAAGAAACAAACAAAGCACATTTCCAAATCATTACACTTACCAGTTGCTGAGACTCTCCTTTCCTGCTAATCTGTCCTTCAAACCTTCCAGTCGTCGTTGCTTTTCGGCTTGTCGAAGTTCGTACTGCCTCGTCCACTCCTCATCAGCCAAAGGTTCATTTGAGTAAGGTTCTATGCCATCAAATATTGCATCGCCTTCGTCAACTTCGTGATCGCTATCAGTATCACTATCGGCTGGCAGCTTCTCGGTTTCAATGGGCTGATAGTAACCCGGAATGAAGTTAAATTCAGAATCCTCTTCAGATATCGAGCCCGTATCTGAGTTACAGCAACCAGTCTCCATTTGGCAAGTAGAGCGGCAGTTTAAACGGATTTAAACGGACTAAACTCTCTCTATCACTCCCAAACACTATCAAAATGGCTTCACAACAAGAAGCGACTCACTCCTCCTACGTCACAGGTACCAGTTCCCCGTCCGCGCTCGGCCAAAATTGCCATTTCCAACTTTACGAGCCAATAAAAAATACAAGAACGCGCCAAAATCCATTTCTGTTTCGAAATTCTTAGTCCATATAAGTTATATTTTTATTCTAAAAAATAAAAAAAATATGGGTGATAGGCACTTTAAGTGCTGTTGTTACAAAAGCACGTTCATGACTTGTGAGGAACCACCTCTGTAGAGCAGCTGGACTTTGCGAAATTCCAATAATTCCTCCTTTGGTTTGGAGTCTGCGTTAACCGACTGTTCTAGTGCCATGTCTGTCCATACCTGAGAGAATGGTTGACCAGAGCGGCTCACAGCATGATTTCCAGTGGCAAATTCCTGGTGAACTCGCGGATGTTTGACTTGCAGCTGCTTCATGTCAGAGATGTACACTGGTAGCCATCTGGCATAGTTTGGCCTATCCATGGCAAAGAAATGGGGAATCATTGCTGCGGTAGATGAAAGATGCAAACTCCAGTTCCCCGTCCTTTCAGCTTTGATGAATTGCAGGAGCAGCTTAACCATAGAGATATATTGTTCCCAGAAGGAAAACGTCATGGACTGTGAAACAACTTCTGCTTTGAACTCCTCAAACAAGGATGGTATCTTCATCATGTCGCGCTCCAACTCTTTGACACTCTGCACCATGCCGACCTTGGATTCAATGGCTTGCCTGCAAGCTTCTAGCTTACTGTTTAGTGACTCATGATCGACTTGCTCGCCTTCTCTCTCGAGGTTGCCGCACCACTGCGCAAAGGCACTTCACATAAGACGGTACGTACAGAGCCTCCATGGAAAGTTTGTGTGCCCTCACTCCTCGATTGTACGATTTGCCCTTCATCAGGGCAGATGTCGTACCAGCTGCATAAACTCCTGATTCGATAAGTAGGTCATCGTTTAGCATCAAAACGAGGCTATCACCAGTCTCTTACCGTTTCTCGCAAACCAAACACTCTTAAAAAGTTGTCAATATGTTATGTTCATTTTATTAGATGCTAGAATATCCTCAATTTCTAAACTTGCATCAAATGCATCAATTTCTACGCATTTAATTTTATTATGTTTTCTAAATATAAAGCAGTACCGAATTTGCTCGCATTTCACCGAATTTAGTCGCGTAAAAGGACACGTGAACTACATTTGGTACTGAACATTGCATCTATCTGTTTCAACTCAACGTTCTTTACATGAATTGCGTTAATTTACGCCATGTTTCACCTTTTTAGCATTGTTTTCCAATTTTGAGCTGACGCGGACTTCCTGTGGTAAACGCTCGAAAATGCCGAATTTCGCCGTTTTCTACTGGCCGGATTAAAGGGGTTTTTCAGCATGTGTTAGTGCCTGGACAATATGTGATGCATGGCGGTGAGAAATCGTATTTTACAAGTAATTTGCACTTGGCCCCTCAAAATACATCAATTAACTAGTCCAAATTTGGCGTTTTTAGTCACGTGACAGGTCACGTGATCTATATTTAACACTGGACATCGCATCTATTTCATCTCGACGTTGATGTTTCACCGCCTCGGTGGTTTTTAAGCAGTTTTATTGAGAAGAAATCAAGTAAGATGCAAAACAACGTAGTCAGCCTCGTTTTCATGTCGGATCGCTAGTTACGCAACAAAATACGTCCATAAATCGGGACTGATACCACAATTCAACTTTACGAACTACCTAGCGTTGTTCAGCAGATGTTGTTCTATCAAAATCAGCTGTCAAACCTTTTCTGTGGTGTGGGTCGAGCGAAACTCCAATTTTCCGGTCTCTGCTCCCCGACTATTAAGATAACCATCGAAGACAAACCACTGACAAGATGTGGTGTGCTATCTACGGTTTAGCTCAGTCTATGATCCTTTAGGCTTTATCGCTCTTGTGATCTTGAAAGGCAAACAGATTCTTCAAGAACTTACTCAAGACAAGGTTGAATGGGATGAGCCAGTGTCTGAAGAAATTCAAGCTCAATGGGAAATGCACAGGGCGAAACAAAAACTTTAAACATTGATTAATGGTATATTAAAGGTGACGTTAGGAAACTTTACATACCTTTATTCTAAATGATTAAATGTATTAAAGCTATGTATATGTTCATTTAAAGCATGTTATTAAAGGTTAGTAGTGGAGGCTTTACTACTTTCGCTTAATGGTATGTTAAACATGAGTAAAGGTACCTTGTTAAAGCATAGTTAAATAACTATAAAGTTACCTTTATCAACCTTTAATCCTGTTTATTAAACATGATTAAATGGTACATTAATAGGTACCTTTAATTGCCCTTGTAAATCAGTCATAGGTACCTTTTATTTCGCTTAATGGTATGTTAAACATGAGTAAAGGTACCTTGTTAAAGCATAGTTAAATAACTATAAAGTTACCTTTATCATCCTTTAATCCTGTCTATTAAACATGATTAAATGGTACATTAATAGGTACCTTTAATTGCCCTTGTAAATCAGTCATAGGTACCTTTTATTTGCCTTTAAAAACTGCATAAAATATTTAAATTACCAACCATATTTTATATGCACCCTCTAGATGTCATTATTTCATCACAGATCAGAGCTTCAGTATTTCATATCGAACCGGCAAAAGAAACAAATGTACCCTCCCACAATAATAAAACAATGAAACGGGAATGAAATGAAAATAAAGAGAGGCAGAAATTGGTTTCAAAATTAGTTGAATTTATTGACTTTATAAAGGTAACATCATGGTTCTAATATTAAAGTGATAATTAAAATGATTAAACGCTTACTACTATTTGTATTAAAATACTTATACAATTTATTAGTTACAAATGGTCTGTGCAGTAGAAACTGTAAAATAATCTTGAAAACAAATATAAAGACTGTCATGTTTGTACTTTGAAAAGATTAGTTACAACATTTTCATTGCAAAGAATGTCAACATAAATCATTTATTTTATCAAATATATCAAAGATATATAGTCATTCTCGAGGAGGTTGTCTGCTTACAAATATACATTTATACATATACACTGTAAGTACAAAATGCAGGTTAATTTTTAGCCTATAACAATGTCTACTATTATGGGATGCTAGTGAACAATATATATTTTCAAACATCCCATAATAGTAAGCGTTGTGATTGGACAAAAACATTCATCAGTTGTACTTACAGGATATATGTATAAATGTATATTTGAGAGCGGACAACGTTCTTGAGAATGACTATAAAAGTGCATTGAAATATGTATCAATTTTATATCACTTAAAATCATCATCAATCATAACAAATAATAATATCTAATAAATAATAATTATATCAAAGGCAAGCCCAGTCTGGGCAATTGTCTGGTTTTCTTCTCTGTGAAGGATAACCGTTTCTTCTTGGAGTAACTCTTCGTTTCACTAAATCAGGCAAAGAAGACTTATGATGCTTATCAAGAGACTTCTTTGCCTTTTTTAGTTCTTGGCTCTCCCAATTTAGAGGCTTGACTACATATGCAATTGTTTTGTAGGGAGGCTCCTCCTCTGCCTCACTCTCTTCACTAGAGACGTAATCGATGGTAAGACATTGTGAAAACTTTGTCTTTTTCTCAGTACTCCAAGACAACTTGGTCTCCAGACTTTTGGCTCGTCTTCCCAGTTTCTGTAGAGAAATACACTGTTAATATAAACTAAGGCTGAAATTGTAGGTTACTTAGCATGTTTGTCTGTACAAGTTTTGTGTTGTTTTTGTCAGTTCAAAATCAAATGTAATCATGACCAGCCCCGGCGCCAAAATATCTGTCGTAACAGGGGTTCTGTTTTTAAACAGGCATTTATTTGTAGGTTAAATGAAGAATAACCAATACGACGTAGAATATTTCGGATTTAATTTTGCACAATATTTCGACTAGCCATACTAGTCTTCATCAGGTGCATATGATATTTTACAAGTGACTTGACTATATATAATGGTAAAAAGGAAATGACGTTTTAGTATATGATATGATAGCGAGAGATAAGTAACGGTGTAACTGATTAGTAGGTTTCATCGCGTTTATTAAGGCCATTAGGTTCAAGAGTGTTAGCACGTGTTATGAGATAAGCTTCTTTGGCTTTGCGAATAGCATCACGAGAAGAGAAAATTTGTTCTAAAGGAATTAAAAGGATATTAGATGCAGAGTGGTCAGGGTTAGATAGAAAATGTTCAGATGCAGTAGTGGGTTTGGATTTACTAGAAGGTTTGTCAACTGTCCTACGATGTTCGTTGAAGCGGTCTTTGAGTCTACGTTTGGTTTCACCAATGTACTGTTTGTGACATTTAGTACATTGAATCATGTAAATTACGTTTTTTTGTGTTACAGTCCATGTGTGTAGTAATGGTTCTGGTTTCACCCGTAGAAGTAAAAGTATATTGGGTGCAGTTATCGGAAATGTAAGGGCAAGTTAAACAGTTTTGTCCACAACGAAAATAACCTGGATTGTGATTGGAAGCAGTGTTGGAGTTATCTGACGGTAGTTTGGATTTGACTAGCAAATCACGTAGATTGGATGAACGTCGGAAGGCTACTAAAGGGCGTTGGGGGAAAATGGTTTTGCAACGCACGGAGGAATGTAGAAGGTCAAAATGTTTCTTAAAGATAGGAAACATAGATGGAAGTGATGGATTATAGGTGACTATAAAGGGAATTCGGTGAGAGGAATTAGATTTCTGTCTAGGTTGTAGAGCAAGATTGCGAGGGATGTCAGCAGCGCGTTTAGTTTGTTTAGTGAGAAAGTCACGGCTGTAACCTCGTTTAAGGAGATAGGAGATAAGTTCAGAGGTACGGTTTTTAAAAGCTTCCTCAGTGGAACAAATTCGTCTGAGACGGAGAGCTAAGCTGAAAGGAATGGCTTTTTTAGTATGACTAGGATGACAAGATGAAAAAAGCAGATGCTGATAATAAACGCGATGAAACCTACTAATCAGTTACACCGTTACTTATCTCTCGCTATCATATCATATACTAAAACGTCATTTCCTTTTTACCATTATATATAGTCAAGTCACTTGTAAAATCTCATATGCACCTGATGAAGACTAGTATGGCTAGTCGAAATATTGTGCAAAATTAAATCCGAAATATTCTACGTCGTATTGGTTATTCTTCATTTAACCTATTTCTTAATTTGCGAACCAGTTAGATCATTGTTTGATCCGACGTATACCAGTGGAGTGTTGTTCGTGGCCGCTCATTTATAAACTTATTTATTTGTAGTATCATTCATCATGTCCACCCACAATGAACCACAATGAACCACAATGAACCACAATGTCAATAGACCGAAAAATCGCTTTGTTATATTGGGAGTTCATTACCTTATTTAAACAATCAACTGATTTATTCAGGGTTGATATTCAATCCTGGTTTCTGGTCATTACTGCATTTATTTACCTCGTTTTTTCTGTTTTGTCTTCGGCATGTTTGATTATGTGCCGCATTATGGCCAGATGCTTTCCTTTTTGCAGAGGCCACCAAAGATCGCATATAGGTTTTTAGAGCAGCTATAAGAATAACAAAAGAACCTTACAATGTGGCTTAAACAGCTCTCAAAAGCTGTCGGTTTGTTTATGTAAGGGATTAAGTCTTGAAATACAACAATAAAATCACATATCTTACTTCTCATTTGTAACACAGTCCAAGGGCACTTTGCCTCTCCACCATAGGCATGGTAAATGTCATCTCTAACCCGATGGAAGAGTGACAGATTTTGTTCTGAATCTTGGCTTTTAAAATAGAAAGAAGATTATAATTAATAATAATTGCAATTAAAATATTTAAACTAATGGATCGTTTTTTTTTTTGGGGGGGGGGGGGGGGGGGGTGGAAAAAAATGTTTGCAGGGATTATTAAAGACGATAATTGTTTGTCTTGACAAATTGTTACTATCCCAACCCCCCACCCATCCAAAAATAGAATGGTCCGTCCCTAATTAATTTAACGATTTAAATGATTATCTTACCTTTCCTCTAACCTTAACGAGGAGTTTTCAGGGTCAGACTTAGCCATTCTTTTAAGACGAGATCGAACATCATTCTGTAATGTAATCAATCAAAGAATGAAAAATTATGGTCACGCAATAATTCGCTTTAATTTGGCGGGAAAATGGATTCTCTGAGCTCCAACGAGTTATGATCAATTAGTCTTTATTTACGCTTGACGAAACCCTACAAACTAGTTTATGGACTTATGATCAGTTTATAAATAACAAGTTATTGCTATTCTAAAGTTTTAAAGTACGCTTTGTTAATACCCTTTGTTGCTGAACAGTCTCCTGTTTTAGGCGGGACAATGGATTATTTCATCCATACGGACTTCAACGTGCTGCAATCAAGGTATAACAGAACTAAACAGAACCCCAACAGGGAATTATCTAATTTAGTTCTAAGGTCATATTCTACTTTTACACTACATGCACTTTTTCAGTACAAATAATTAAAACAAGGATTACTGAAGCTGCTATTTTCGTTTGGGCGGGAGAATAATAATTGAGTTCGCTCGAGTGATTTCATTCAAATTTCTCGTTTTAAAATCTAAGATCGTGAAAGATACTTACGCTACACAGCTTTGGGACTCTTGTAGTGGCTCCTCCTCTACATTGTCGAACTCGTCGTCCGCGGTTAGCGACCGTTAAGGATCTCACTGAATTGGAAAGTCCATCGAGTGTGTTTGTAATGTTTTCGAGTACACCTTTATCATTTTCTTTGTCTTTTTGGATTTCTTCCCGAAGAAGAGTGGTTTGATTTACTACGGACTCAAGTAAAACAACGTAGTGGTCACTTAACGATATTTCATCAGCCATTTCTTCGAGTCGTTGGTTTGGTCGTGGACACGTACCTTGCCGGTGTTTTTGCACTGAATTATATACATGTACAAAGGTCGGTAGTTCATATAGAGTACTAAAGTCATGACGTCATAAAAAATAATTTTTGCTTTTATAAATTTTTGATTTCTAGTTCAGATAGAATATCATGAAAGAAGTTCACACACCAATTTTTATGACAATCGGTTAAATAGCGGTCGAGATATGGCCAGTTGAATATATAATTTGCCTTAACAAATCACTGTATTTTTCACAATAAATCACTTTTCGGCTCCGTTCCTAAAGTTAAGTTTAGTACTCTATTTCGGCGGGATTAAGAGCACGGTTTATGATTGGTCCATTTCGTCAAGATTATTAGGGGAGACCCCAGGGTAGGGGAGATGCACTGTTTTCGCGCGCTTTTCATAATTTATGCACATCGATCGATCGCGTTGTTGCTAGCAGAACAGTCGTGTGATCTTGCTCTTGCTGTTTTAGTCTGGTGTTTCCACTATTTATCGAAACTAATCTACTTGTTTACCATTCATCTTTCGGTGGTTGAATCTTGTTGTAAAACTGGCTGAAATGACTCATTTTAGCTCGGTATTTCACAAGGCGAGTGGCACACTTGCCATGAGTGAAATGCAACACGAGCAACCATTGTCATTGATGAATGCTAAACAAAGACGTCTTTCTCGCCCAAATACCATCGAAGAAATAAGAGTGAGAAGACAGAAAAGAAAGCTAAGAAAGAACAAGGAGGAACAAAAGATGTCCAAGAAAGCGAAGAGGATGAAAGCTCGAAAGCTGGACTTAAAAAAGAAGAAAATCGAAGAGCTATTCGAGCAAGCAACCATATATGGCGAAGAGCAGCGCAAGAGAGCCATATATTTTTGGAAAAAGTGGCGTGAAGAACGACGACCAGATGATAGTCAATACATGTAAGTATATTGATTTGTTCTCCTAAAATTAGATCTGGCTGTCTTTTATTCACGAATGATCTACACATGTTTACTCTAGCTTATTGTGCCGGAACTGCTTTTTCATTCCAATCTTTATTGCCTATTGTAGTATTGACCTAGGTTCTTGCATAATTTGTTATCCACACATCCTAAATTGCTTGGAACTTGTGTTAGGATCGCCAGTGTGCACGTCAATGTTTTAGAAACTTATTGTGAGTGTGCAGAGAAGCACAATTTAAACTGATAGATTATTAAGCTTACATTAATTTGGTGCCAGTAAGTTTATATAAAGCAAACACATATAAACGAAATAAAATACTTTATTAATGATCAACATCCTTTGTTTGTAGACATCAAATAGACCCCACAAATATCAAGAGTGCACCTCAAGAACTTAAGCTTGGTGAGGGAAGATTTGGCTTGTGTGAGAAGAAGCTGTTCCGGGGGAAGATTGTTGCAGTGAAGTATTTCAAGGCATCAGCTGTTACAGCGCAGATGGTTGAAAAAGAAGCCAAGATGATTAACTCTTTTGATCACCCAGGTATGCCTACATATATCGGTTATGCATGGGGCTTTCATTTATTACAACATGGGGTTTGGGGGGAGTAGCGGTACCACATAGGGGAGGGATTGCACTATATTTTGGAAGGGTTCATTACAAGGGTATTATGATACTTACACTGAACTTTGTCTTTAGTTATATAAGGGTTTTATAAAAATTCAAGAATGGCAGGTTTTAAACTGAAGTTGATTTACGTATTTTGTGCCATGTCGCAGACAGCAAATCAAAGTGCATTTCATATTTTTGCGACCATGAGCTTTTTGGGGGGGGGGGGGGGGGGGGGGGGGGGGGGGTGGGTGGGTGGGTGGGAGGGGTAGATAGATAGATAGAGGAGGGATAGATAGATAGGGGAGGGATATGGGATATGGTTGGGGGGGGGGGGGGGGGGGGGTGGGAGGTGGGTCGATTTGGAGGGGGGAAGTAAAATGCACAGCCATATCAGATTTATCATGCATGCTTATTTTTTTTAGGTTTGCCTTTTGTGTTTGGTGTTTCTAATAAACAGAAACCGTATTCAATGGTTCTTGAATTTTATGGCATTGGTGACGAAACTGTAACTCTAGCTGAAGGAGCTAAAGTAAATTTATTAAAGGATCAAAATAACTGGGCAGAAAGTCTTTGGCATTGCACAAAAGCTATTGCCTATCTACACGACAGACTGTATATACATTGTGATATCAAAGGTGACAATATTGTTTTTAATGCTGTGGATGGAAAGAACCTACCGATATTAATTGATTTTGGAAAGATGAAAAAGGTTAGTGATGCCAAAAAGTACAGCCTATCAATTAATGAGCAAGAGAAATACAGACTACGTCATAAGCATATAGCACCAGAGATAGTAAGGGGAACTCACCCTCATTCTACGGCAAGTGATGTATATGCTTTTGGACTGGTGATATCACTTATATGTCACTATAATAAATATGAGGACCTGAGATGTATAGCAGTGCAGTGTATTCATGGAACCCCACGTAGAAGACCAGTGATAGAAGAAATTATTTCACAGCTTTTTAAAATTTTTAATTAGGTTATACATATATATTATATATATTCTGGCCACCTCAAAATATCAATATATCAATCAATATATCGGGTGCATTATGGGTAATTAAATAATACTATTTTGAGTTTCCTAACTTATTAAATGAAGCAAAATTTACAAACAACGAAGTAAGACTAAAATAAACATTATACTAAATATTTTTACCAACTTTGCTGGCGTTAACCCGCTTTAAGGGGAATTTTCGATATTTAACTACCCATAATGCACCCGATATATTGATATTTCGTGGCGGCCAGAATTTTTGCAAATGACTGTATATGGATGTATTTATTTATTTATTTATTTATTACACAAATAAATATTGCCTTGTAAAAAGACTAATTAATTTAGGGTTTCCAGTAAATATGATGCAAGCTAATATATATATACACCTGTTATCAAAAAACGTTGTCCATTTACAAAATACAAAATAGTAAATAGTAGAAAGGAATTAATCAGAGAAGCGAAAGAAATTCAATCACGCGGAACTCTGACTCATTGTTTCTCTAATTAATTCCTTTCTACTTTTTACTATTTTGTATTTTGTAAATGGACAACGTTTTTGAAAACAGGTGTAAATGAATACTTATAAAATAAATTAACTTTCATTTACATTGTGCATGTACATAATAAACAAGGACATAAATACCGTATATGAAATTTTTGTTAGCTGCATGCACTCTTTTTTAATATTTTCAGGCAAAATGTTTCACCAGAGGGCTTATGACATACCGTTGTTCACCAATTTCGTTTTTGACTGTTGCATAAGAACATTTTGCTGAAATTCTTTGTACTGGAAGAAATCTTGAAGATCCCCCGGGAAAAGTATTATTTTTACAAAAAACCTGCAGAGGATTCAAATTGGTATAAAATGTATCATTTGATGGTTGATACCATGTAACACATGCAAAAATATATTTATTGTAATTATCCCCATCTGTAATTAGTGAATGTGTGAAAAAATAATCAACTGTTTCCAAATGTTGAAGTGTATACTTGGGTGATATTTCCATCATTGCTGGGCCAGGATGCCAGTATTCCACATGATCTACTGCTTCGATGGGACATTTGTGAGCCAAAGTCAAGACCATAAATGTTGATTGTACTGTACTTGTTTACGGATCTGCTGAGATGTTCTTGTGAAATGTCTTTGTTAGGGAACATAACTTGATATACTTGTAAAAGAACTAAAATGTCTTCATCAACAAAAACAGCTTGCCTATAACTTGTAGGTAGTGATATTGGAGCAATGTTCAACCAATTTATATCATACAGAGGTAGTTTCATATCCATTTCATAATATTCCAGTCGAGCGAGGAATGATGAACTTGAATTACTATTTATTTGATCTTCTGACAAACCCTGGATTGATGAGGTAATGTCATTGAACATAGGTTTAAATTCGTCAGGCAAAGAAATTCTCTCCAGGAATTTTGAGGTGCATAGCTTTCTCATTAATTGTAATTCCACAGATATGTTGTTTGTCACAATGCTTCCAATAATACCATTATATCGTTCAAAGCTAAAACACCAAAAACTTTGTATAGGCCCATAGTCAGCAATAACTTCCCTGAGGTGGCAATGAAGATGCATATTTGGTGTTATAGCTTTGCCTCCATATAGTGATTGAAACTCTTTACAGAATTTCAAGAGTAGGCCATCTCCTTTTATTATATCTGCTTCAGTAATTATAGGTTTACACAAATACCTGCAAGCCAAAGTGAATGTCTGCCAGCATCTTAAATGTTTATTTTCAATTATGTCTTTCAAGGCAAAAAGTGAATATATTATTGTCCAGTTCTTCCACTGTTCAGCAGTAAATGATCCATAATTTGCAGAAATGTTTTTAGGGAGTCTACCAAGATGTGGAGGAACATCTACTTCTTGTATTCGAGAATCAATTTTTCTCAGTTGTGGAGCAGTTAAAATGCCTTCATTGACCCAAAGCTTAAAAACATATTTAGCTGTACCTAGGAATAAATTGTGCATAGGGTCTATGGCACAAAACCTTATGACATCAAAGTACTCAAGGTCTAAAAGAGATGAATAATGAGTGATGCCATGCTTTTTTGATAGTTCTTTTGCTGCAACTTTTGTTTTACAGTTCCTGATTTGTTTGGCATATTTTCTGTGATTTTCATTGGTTCTTTTTTCCCAGCTGTTTCGTTCAAAACCAGAATAGTCCCTTTTCTCTCCAAAATTACCTGGAAACTTCTTGAGACATCTGGAACATCCTAGCACAGCACTGTGTCCTTTAATCCCACATAGTTTTCTTGAGGCCGGAATATCTGAGGAAGTACACAGTACTGCTGCTCTAAATTTGAGGGGGATGCGTGATAAACTGTTCTTTAGATAGACTCCAGACCATAAGGCTTTAAGCTCAATAATAGCAGGTTTTAGGAATTCATTCAACTTTGGTTCGTGGCCCATCGATGGAATTATTCCTACCACAATTACATTTTCCCACTTAAATCTTTCAGAGCGAGGTAAATTTAATAGTACAAGGTACAACACACCAACAGAATAGTCTTTTCTTCTTTTCATAGGCTGGAAAAAGTCAAAGTTCAACATGAGTCCATAATTCCTTGGAGCATCTAAGTAATCTTTTCCTTTATATTTCTTAAATGTTTTCCAAAGCTGGCCATCATGTATATCTGCCATTATTGTACCAGGACGTTGATTAATTCTCCATTCCTCACATTTTTCAGGAAATCCACTTTTTCTCAATAATTCCTCCAAAGGGTTAATTATGCCATTGTAGCAGTAATAGTGTAAAGGATAAAATTTCACGGAATTATTTTGGAGTGTAATTTTTCTTACGAGTGGGCTGCCACATGGTTGGATTCTTCCTCTTAAATAGGATGTGCTAGTGCAATGCTTTCCCACTTGATGACCATTTATATACGTTAGACATTCATCATATTTGTAGCATTTTGTACACTTTGGACAAACAACAAACTTTGTAAAGTTATCCCTGTCTAAATTCATATATTGTCTTACCATATACAAAGAACAAGGAAATGCTGCTATTAGATCTGTAAGGAGATCATTTGAAATGTGAAGGTTTAGAGCCTTTAAGAATTGAAGGAAAAATCTTAACAACCATATAAGGCCATTGTCACTTAGATGACAGTAACTTTGCCAAATTAGGAGAAAATATAGTGACCATTTCAACAGTGAATGAGCCAGGTGAAATCTTCTCCTCTTTGGTTTGGGCTCTGGCAAGGGAGGTGGTGTCTCAATATATCTTGGTTGACTATGGCTTCAGGAACATCATCCCAAACTTCATCTATGTCTGAATCGCTGTATTCACTTTCCTCCTTGTTACTGCTATCTGTATCTTCAAGGTCACTGTCTACATAAGTGACTCTTTCAGCCTGAAAATTACAGTAGAATATGTGCACCACATTAGTCAAGAATACCTGACGATAGTACTAACTGATTTATGTTACCTTAATTGTATATATATACAGCAATATGCAGAAATTCTGATCCCTTTGACTAAAACACACATATATCAAAGACCTACCCCCCCCCCCCCCCCCCCCCCCCCCCCCCCATCTCTCCCTCTCACTCTCTTTCCCTCTCACATTCTCTTTTCTGTACTACTCTCTCAAATTTCCTTTCTCTCTATTATACCTCTCTCAGCTCTCGTTCTTTCTCTCTCTCTCATTTATTCACTCTCTCTCTCTCTCTCTCTCATTCACACATTATTTTTCTCTCTCTTATCCCTTCGCTTTGTGAAAATCAATTTTACAATGGTCCAGGCACCTTCCCTACCAGTCCACCCTCCCATGTCCTTTTTTTTTTAAGTTACGTGAATCCGATTCTCTGTTTCATCATTCTCGGGTTATCATACTATTCGATATTAAAATTAACAATTAAAAGCTACTCTGGTTACACGTAGTAATACTGATACGTATTGAAAAAGAATAAATAGGAATTATGGACTGAGTGAACACTTACTAATGTCTCTGAATTTGCTTCACATTGGGCTCCAGGTGTTTCTAATTCTCGATGTAGATCATCTGAAGTTTAAAACAGTGTCAGGTCAATAACTACTGTCCCCACGTGTACAGACGATCGAATAAGTAAGGGATTAATTATAAATACTCGAAATAAATAATTTAAATCATACCTTCTGATACCGACGTTGATATATCGGCAGACTCGTCTTCAGACGATGACGATGTAGTATCTTCTGGAACTCTAACATTCCTACTAACAGCTGTGGCATACGGAGAGAACAAGTTCATATGGCGTCTATAAGTTGATTCGGAAACCTTCTCATTGCAGTGATGACAATACATATACCCAGAAGGAATATAATCCATAGTGACTTGTTACAAAACTTCGCTATACATTCTATAATGTTAATACCAGGAGGTACCCAAAACAACGAAAAAGAATGCTCTGTTAGCAGTTACGCGGCTCAACTAACTTGATTGCTCAATTCCATCAGCTAAGAAGTATCATTCTTTTTAGCGTAATTTCCGGTTATAATTGCGTAAAATAAGCAACCAAACAGATGATTTACATTGGTATTTCCGCTTATTATCATTGACGCGGTTGTCAAGGACGCACAAACGGATATATATTTATCTACTGATAATAAGAAGCTAAGACTACAGTTATTACTGCATGGCTAGCCTAAAGATTTTTCCCAATAAAAATATACGTTGTGTTGGCTTTACTTTGTGGGACAACTGAATCTAATCTATAACCCATACTTCATTCTAATTTATTCCGGCTTCAATTCTTTTCTCTAGATCTCTTTAGTTGGGTAGAATCCTTTATCATTTATTCTAGCGATCCAATCCTACACGAGCTTACATGGTGAGATTAATTTAAATTTTACAAATACTGATAGTCTTTGGGTGAGGAGTGATTATCACATAAAACAATCTGTGTCATGTAGGTTTTGGTACAAACGCTTCCAACTCCATCAAAGAACATGATATGATTTATTTACACTCGTCATTGGATTAAATACATCGAATTAATAGCAATATCTCATTAGGCTAACGTTCAAGTATGGGTTATATATATATTATAGACTTGTTTTAGTTGTTCCACAATGTACCTTTGCTTACCTTTAATGACGTATTAAAGAATAATAAATCCAAATTCATCTTTACATACATTTATCACCGATAATGAAATGATATTAAACCCCAGTGATCCTTTACACACCATGAATATAATACTGTTAAACATGATTAAAGGTTAAGGTGCATTTACGTTACTTTATCGCATCATTAAAGACAAGTAAACGCGAGGTCCATTTAATCATCTTTAATTTTTGATTAAAGGTGTATAAGATGCCTTTAAAAAGTTTACTCTCCTGTGTTAAACATGATTAAAGGTTAAGGTGCATTTACGTTACTTTATCGCATCATTAAAGACAAGTAAACGCGAGGTCCATTTAATCATCTTTAATTTTTGATTAAAGGTGTATAAGATGCCTTTAAAAAGTTTACTCTCCTGAATAAAGGAGTGTAAATATATTTTTTCGCCCTGTGAAGCTTACCTGCGAATTTCACTGAGAACACATAAGAAGATCAAGTTTTCAATTTACTGTTTCATGCAAGTTCCATCAGTCCGTCAATATATTCTACATCTGGGAATCAAAATCTGCAATTTAACGAAGGATTCGAGTTGATTTCATATATGCCAGTCAAAGATCTAAGAAAAATACAAGCACAAGCAATGTTAAAATACTCACATTTGCCAATGAAACCCTAGAACTCCAAGGAAATCTAAAAAAATGTAAATTTCTAACCCCGCATGTGTCGAAACAGACGCCATTTTGAATTATGTCTTCATGAGGACGAAACAACGCTGGGGATCTTTTGAGGAAGCTGGAACCAGGCCTTATCATACATACTTGAGTATCTCAGTTGCCCAGAAGACAAGAATGTAAAACTTGTAACAATATTTGAACGAATAGGCTCAGTAAGTGTGAAGCACTAAAATATTATTTTTGATTATACTACAAGTTACATTTTCGAAAGCAACTTGTATTGATGTCAACGCGTCCGTCTTACTCTCTAGTAGAACGAAGTAGCTTGTATTCACGTGAACGCGTCTACTGGTCAACGCGTTCGTCTTACTCTCTAGTAGAACGAAGTAGCTTGTATTCACGTGAACGCGTCTACTGGTCAACGCGTCCCTGTCTTACTCTCTAGTAGAACGAAACAGCTTGTATTCACGTCAACGTGTCGGACATACGCTTGGTGTAAAACGTGTTAGGAAAATTTGTACAAATTGAAGATAGTGGTTGTGTAAAAAATGTAGCTGAGTATGGCAAAGTGGACACTATAATTTCACAATCCAGACTCTCATCCTGCACTGCGAACAACATCAAACTTGATTACAATACTGAATTGTCTTTCACAGCAGCTTTTAAGAAAGCCAGCGGACATTAGCTCTCTCTTGTAATTAATTAATAAAGTGGTACAACATTAAACACATTTTGGATCCAATCCAGTTCACAATGGGTTCACAATATCCATAGTCTCTTTCGAAAATGCATGCTAAACTTCACTACTTAAACTATAATATATTGCTTATACTAACACTCTAGTGAATGATACTTGAATGCATCGAAACGTCAAGAAATAAATCTAGAAATCTAGTCGTTATCAATTTTCTACTCAAAGTCGTAAACTTCATTCAGTATGGTAGGAAGCAACACGCGCTTCGTATGTTAGTGTCTAGGCCTCGAGCGGATTTGTGGCCGCTGGAACCAAACTCAAAATGGCGGATCGTAAAGATCATTCTGAGAACTTTAGAAAATACCTGACTAACATCGCTCAACAAGCGAGATCGCTCCTTGATGAATACAATGTTACCAATGCACTGTTGATGGAACAAAGCCTGAGACAGCCATCAGTTCGTGCTAATTCTGGAAGAAGCTCAACAAACACAGGTATGAATGTTGAGTAACAATGAATTACATGACATGTGACAGTCAGTCGATAATTAATCATATTTTGTTTTCAAAAACACTTGTTCAACATGATAAAACACATGAACCTAATTAAAAATGTTCGGTCATTTTAAAAATTCCAATATTTATAAATTTGATTTAACAAAGTTTGTGCTGAAACTGAATTAGAAATTTTAGATCGCTCACATTAAAAAATAATCCTCTATGGGGCATTAATTCTTTAGACTTTATTTAATTTACACACTTATTGGATGGTGGGCGATAATATATATATTTAAGCTTATATTATGTTTGTTATTTCAACCAGCAAACCAGCAATCAGGCGCAACCTCAGCAAACGAGCAATCAGGTGCAGCCACAACAAGACCAGCCAGAACAGCAGCAACAGCTGCATAGTTAGTTAGGTCATTTTCCACTTTAGACATAAATCATCTCAGTGGAAGAAGTACTGTTAAATATACACGAAAAAGACACCATCAAATTTTAAAAAGGTCAGTGTAGCCTGACCTTGTGGTGGAATATATTACGAAAGGTGGCACTGCCCTCAAGTCACTGATCTATTGTTATGATCTTACTGATATGGTTGGAGTTGGATTGGATGTTTTGCGGTTGGTTAGTGCATTTCGTCTTCAACCAGAGAAGGAAGGTGCTGCTAGGTTTAGGGAACCGTTGACCAAGGATGAAGAGCGCGAAATGGTCCGAAAAGGTCTTTGAAGATTGACAAATGAGCAGAGAAGATAATACTAGCTCCCAGGAATTTCGATATGTGTAAATTTCACGAGTTAATTACACCATCACATTTTATAAAATAATTTAGATAAACGCGTGCTTTGATTGGCCAACACACCGTTTTAGATGAGAGTATATAAACACGCTACGTTATGACCTTGAAAGACCTTGAAGCGATCCAGTGGATTTGATTGACACCAAATATATATTTTTTCTGCTGTTAAACATGTTTTATATAATAAATATATTTTCAACAAAAGCCATATAAACCAACATTATACCCAAAGTATAATGTCATTTTATCTCAGGTCATTACCGAGTTTAACTGTTCCATTACCGTAATATTATATTACTATTGTATTGTATGACCCAATCAGACGCTTGGGACGGTGACAGCGGAGTACATTAAGGAGGTATACCAAATTATCGGCCTTGCTAGCCGCACACCATCATAGTGGGTACAACACCATATCACATTTTTAATATTTTCAACTTAAAGGCAAGTCTGATTTAATTATCATAGTTGTTACTACGTGTGAGTAAGAACATTAATATGAATCTACCGCGTATTATGGTTCTTGGTCATTCGTTTTTGCGTCGCCTTCACCACTATATTTTGCAACGCTCTCCAATCCTCTATGTTCATTTTGACTTGTCGGAACCGCTCGTTACGCAATGGTTAGGAATCGGGGGACGTACATTGCAAAAAACTATACGGTACGATATGCGAGCTATTACAGTTTTTCGCCCTGATATTGTTATACTTCAACTTGGAACAAACGACTTATCCAACGCGTCCCCACATTTAATAGCAATGTAGTTGCGCTGAATCAGTATCTGCGGGTGTTTTTGGAACACCTCCCATTCGCCCTATTATGGAGGCACATGGGATTCTGGAACGCGCAGAAAAATGTGTACCTACGTGATGGTGTGCACCTTAACGACAGGGGTAACAGCAAGCTCTATCGTAGTTTTAGAGGGGCAACACAACAGTCGTTACGATTGTTAAAAGAATTCACACGCGTTGCGTGCGAATGAGTTTGCTTTAGTTCATACTTTTAAGATGTCTATCTCGCCGCCGTTATTGTATTATCTGTACAAATATGCCAAGCCCTTTTGTATTTACACTGGGTGTGTCACACGATTTTATTTGTAGCTTGTTGTATGCTACATTATCGTTATGTTTGACCACTAATGTTTATGTTCACAAACTGTGTGTATGCTTTACTGCTATGCACAAGATGTGCAGCAGTTTTGTCATGGCTTTGGCGGTATTGTGTTTCGTGCAAGCATGAACCATATGAGCGTGCAACCCAATACGACCACCTAATATGCGCTCAGTTAAATGTATTTGCACTGTTTAGCGGGAAGGCGGCTGAGTTTTGTCATCATTTATATTATGACTTTTCAGTTTAATATTGCTACAATCCCACGATCTGTTGTGTTGTGCCTCCCTTTACCTAGTATATCTGTTTTGGGATAATTTTGTTTTTAATGTCTGTAACTAGCATTGCTAAGTTGCAGCGTCAGAGAAAATCGCGCACTTCTGATACTGAGGAAGTCCACGGTGAATCAGCGAGTGGGTCAAGGCAAAACACCATGGTAGTATATGTCCAAGCCTTGGCTGCGTCATTGACGGTGGCAGTGTCAAATGCCGTAAAAGATGCCATGAACTGTGTCAATAATCCAACAAGTACCATAACGAGCAACGAGACCAATGTCGAAGAACTCATCTACAACCACATCCAAGGTAATGCAGGTAACGTTGCTCCAAACATGGATCAGACAACAAATAAACCTACGTCGCGCTTCGAGAGCATCAGTGTTCCTTTGGGGAGCCGAGTTACATCTAAGATTAAGGCAAACATTTCGGCGCACGAATACGTTGATTTCGGTGCCTTGTTGGCTACAACTCCACAAAATGAAAAGTTTTCCCTGTCGCTCACATCCGGCGCGACAGCTTCAACAGAGCCCAAGCTAACCCTCGAACCAGCGCAGCCGATAAAGAAAGTTACAACCATAAACCAGTGGCTGACAGCTTTTCACTAGCCCGCGTCACATCCGGACTTTTCTCTCGTCAAGTCTGTCTGCGAATCAGCGCCAATAACCGTGTTCTGGACCCCATGCGACTTACGCGATTATATATAATAGCTTCTGATTAGTTCTCAGTGATGCTCGTTCTTACACGAATTCCTATTGGATAATCTTATCGCACCAGTCTCTCGTATCACTTCAATCTGTCATTCTGTTTCAAAATGGCGTCAATGGCGTGTTTTTGTGATGATCTTTGGAATAAAGCTTTTTTAGAAGTCAAGACTCAATTCGAAATCGAAAATATTTTCCAAGAACAAGAAGATGCCATGAAAGCATTCTTTGAAAAAGGAAATGTTTTTGTAAACCTGCCAACGGGGTATGGAAAATCTCTCGTTTTCCAGTGCTTACCGATTGTAGCAGACGTTCTTTATGGAAGGCCTGGTGGTACGAGTGTATTGGTGGTTATTTCTCCATTACAATCTTTAATGGAGGATCAAGTTATGTGCCTTGGTAATTTAGGGATACCAGTGGTAGCCATCAGCAATGAAACAGATGCCGAAATCATTCAACAAGTTGTAAATGGAACATTTGGTCTCGTATTTGGTTCACCAGAATGCTTTTTATCAACTGCAATATGGAAAGGTGTTTTGAATACTCCCAGTTTCAAGGAAGCTTTAGTTGGAGTTGCCATAGATGAAGCTCACTGTATAACTCAATGGTAAGTTAGATCAGAAGTTTATTAATCAGGTACCACGTGTATAACTTCAGAATACCCGACCACTGCAATATTTCAGCTAGAAATCATTGAAACTGTAGCATTTCAACTTGTAAAGATTCATGATCAGTTTTTCTGATGGATTGATTGAAAACTTTATTTAAATTCTATGGAATTGGAGATTAAAGATTACTTTTAGAGATTGTATATGGAAAATGAATGGCCTTAAAAATGTGAAACTGTCTAACATCTTTTTTATTCTTGATATTCATAGGGGACTAAGTGGATCTAAGAAAGTCCCATTCAGAAAATGGTATGGCTGTTTGGGGGAATTAACTTCCTTAATCCCCAAGGGCAGCAACATTATTGTCTTAACAGCTACAGCTACCCGATCAAGTAAGCAGCAAATACTGCACACATTAAATTTATCAGCAAAAGATGTTTATTTTATACAAGAGAGTCCTGATCGTCCAAACTTGAGTTATGTGCAACAGTACATGGACATAAATGAGGCATTGGAGAAAGTATTTGGATGCCTTATTCGTGAAGTATCTGAGAAAGGTGTCAATACACCAAGGACTTTGATTTACTGTCAGACAAGAAGAAAACAATGCTCCATTCTGTTTAGAATGTTTGAAGTGTTTCTTGGGAAAAAGATGTATTGTAAAGAATCGTGTAGGCCTCAAGAACGTTTGTTCGAAATGTACCATGCTGGAACACCGGAAACCGGCTCACATTTCATCAAACATGGCTGATGACAATGGATATTTAAGAATTTTGATATCTACCATTGCATTTGGGATGGGAGTTAACTGTGAAAAGGTGAGAAGAATTATTCATTTTGGGCCTTCAAAAACTGTTGAACAATATGTTCAGGAGTGTGGAAGGGCAGGACGTGATGGCTTGCCAAGTATTTGTATCCTTCATCATAATGGTTTGTTGACAGTCCATTGTGAGAATGACATGAAGAGGTTCTTGCAGGAAGAGGGATGTCTCCGCCACAGTCTCATGGACTACTTTGACTGTACATCAAAATCTACACATCAATTGTACATCTACATGATTGTTGTGGGAACTGTGCTAAAAAATGTGAATGTGAATCACTTGATTGTGGGAAGTTGTTGATGCCACAGGATAATATATCAGATGTACAACTAAGAATGAACAAGACAAGCAATCAGCTGGTCCTTCTGTTCTTGAAGATGAAAGAAAACAACTCAAGGTTCAGCTTGTGCAGATGCAACAAGACATCAGAAAGAACATTATAACTGAACAAATGGTGTCCTGTCCAAACATTGTCATGAAGTTCAACAGTTTTCACATTAGACAAGTGCTTGACCATTGTTGTGAACTCTTTACACTTTGATACTGATGAACTTGATTTATTGGTCCATGACATAGATGAATCAGATTACTCAGAGTGGAGTCAGATTAGAGATGATTCTGCGCTCATAGATTTGATTGACAGCCAAGATCTAGAGGAGATGGAATCACTTACAGATAGCATTTCCTGTATGAGTATTGATACTTCAAGTTGCGAGTGAAGTATTTTATGACATTGATACTGATGAACTTGATTTATTGATTCAATATATGGCATACATTGTAGATGAATCAGATTACTAGTAGAGTCAATTTAGAGATGATTCAGCACTCATACTTGTATATATGATTGACAGCCAAGGTCTAGAGGATATGGTGTTACATGTACCAATGGATGGAGATGGTGTTAGAGATAGTATTATCTGTATGTAATAGATACAATGTGAGTGGCCGTGTTGTACAAGATATACAATCACGAGCTGAAGTGTTGTATAAGATGTACAATTGCGAGCCTTGGCTCATGATTGTAGATCTTATACAACACGGAAGCGAATATTGTATCGGAGTTAAATCATTATTAAAGTATATGCAAATCAAGACGATTTTGTATCAGAAATACAAGCTCTGCCATGGTGGTGATTTCTATTGTTTTCCTCATGAATTATTAATATTGCATACCCAAAGTTGAAATTTCTAGCTTTCTGCTCTTAAATTCCAATATTTATAAATTTGATTTAACAAAGTTTGTGCTGAAATTGAATTAGAAATTTTAGATCGCTCACATTAAAAAATAATCCTCTATGGGGCATTAATTCTTTACACTTTATTTAATTTACACACTTATTGGATGGTGGGCGATAATATATATATTTAAGCTTATATTATGTTTGTTATTTCAACCAGCAAACCAGCAATCAGGCGCAACCTCAGCAAACGAGCAATCAGGTGCAGCCACAACAAGACCAGCCAGAACAGCAGCAACAGCTGCATAGTTAGTTAGGTCATTTTCCACTTTAGACATAAATCATCTTAGTGGAAGAATTACTGTTAAATATACACGCCATTTCCCCTTGAATAATGTTTATCAGTATCTGTCTTTCATTTTTAAAACTTGATTTACTCATATACTATACGAGAGAAAATTCCGGATGTAATGCAGACTAATACTTAATTAATATTTATCATACTGTAAATTACCTGCATGTATTATTCAAAGGGGGTCTTTTCTTAAACTGGAAACAAAAAAATATTAATAGTCCAGTCATTTTACTGATAGACATGCCACTAATTGCAACAGAAGGTTTTTCTGCATTATATAGTCCGGAATATCGTCTAGAATAACATACTAAAAGTCTTCCAAAATCTACGCACGGGAACATCCTCAAAATCGACTTTATTTGAGGTCCAGTATTTCATTGACATGAAAACGAGGCTCTGAACCGAAAGTTGTTTTATTATGCCTTTGAATGGCTTCTATTAAGAAAGTGAAGAAATAGTTTGGGGTTCCACCCTCTCTTGCGCTAAAGCATCTTTTTTGCAAGCTGCACAATAAAACCTAGAAAAATGCAAATGCTTACAAAATAGCACTAGTTCCAGCTCAGCCCTGCTACTATACAGCTTGGAAACATTTGTTAGCTGAAAATGTCTTGAGCACTGTTTACGTGGCGATTTTACTGCAAAGCGTCGATTTTATTTCACTTGTAAGTTAAGGTATAGAGCGATATCACGGCGATTTTCACAGGGTAGTAAAAGCGGGGTTGTGGGTTGGGGGGGGGGGGGGGGGGGGGGGGGGGGTGATTACGCTTCATGTGCCATTTTTTCGTAAATTCACGACTCAAAAGAATCATTTAAGCCATTTCACGCACGTCTTTCTTGCAAATTCACGGATCACGGTTTTATCTTTTGTTTATGAAATGTTTTTCACGATTCACGCACCATTTTTGGGCCAAATCACGCGCGTCAATGTGGTTAAATGCAGCAATATAGGATTTCAGATTTTGCCAGCAAATTTATTGGTGATTATTTGCCACTGCAGCCAGATGTGTACACCTATAAACACCTCCAATAATTACTGTGTAATTAAAAACGTAAAAAAACAAACACCTCCGTAATGAGTTAAGATATTCGAATCAGTAAAGACGCCATCATTTCCTTGTCAGGAATGCAAAGAACATGCAGCGGAACATAAATATGTATGCTTGTCGGGCAGTTTCAGTGTACCATCACGTCGGGCATAAATGACCCCAAAATCGGCAATGTTAAACGTGCCTCTTTTACATTAACCTTCGTATTTTCAACAATTTCACATCAATTAGGATGAAAGTTTCGGAGGTTGCTTACTACATGTAGTGTTTTATTTTGGCATGCTAAAAGTTACCACTGACGTAACTGTGACGTCATCACGAATTGTTACATTTCTCGGGAAAATCGATATCATTTTAAAACGTTCTGAAAAGTAGATATTTCGAAAGAGAAAAACATTCTCTAAAATGTGGTGCTATTTTTATCTCGATGCGATAATTTATGGCTGAGTTATAAAGGATATTCATTTTATGATGACGTCATAGAAATGACGTCACCTAAATAGCATTAAAGCTATACGGAGCAATGAAAATCGATGAAATGACGTTCTCGTGGTCATTTATTGTTAATAATAGATGTTTGTAATGGACGAAGCTGAAAATTTCGGTCCACGATCTTTATTAGGGATATTTTAAAATATTGGTGACGTCATTATGACGTAACAGGAATCTGTCAATATTTTTGATTAGAATTTCTAATACTTATCTTCAAAAAATCAAAAATCTAAAACGATACGATTTGAGGGGCTTCTTAGTTCTTTCAATATGCAAAGTGTAAAGACAAAAGATTTTCAAACAAAAAAGTTGAATGAAGAAGTTATTTTTATAAATATTGTTCATAGGTCTTCATAATTTCCCAAATGAATTATATAGAGCCATTCGTAAATAAACTTCTTCATTCAACTTTTTTGTTTGAAAATATTTTGTCTTTACACTTTGCTGATTAAGTATACCGTAATCTTTCACGCAAACAACACAAAAGATCATCTTTCTACGTTTCTTCCTGCTGCAAAATGACACTGGTAAGCGCTTTACTGAACTGACTGTATACTGATTTTGGCGCATTAAGAGATTAGATTGCATCCAAAAATATCCCGTTTAACAACAATTGTTGACTTATTTCGCATGCAGTTTACTTGGGAGATAAAACAGTATTATTTAATGGTTTTTCCTACCCGAAGGTAACGACCCCGGCCCCCGACAGTAGCGACCGCCCCAAAAGTAACGACCCCCGAAGGCAGCTAATCCCGAATGTAACGACCCTCCCTACTTTCGGAACTTTACATTAATAAAAAGCAAACAGTATTCCACGTAGTTGATACAATTGATTGACTGACATCAATAATTATTCCAACGCATAAAGATCCTACGTTATTGCAGACTCAGTTGAGAAACAAGCATAGAGTTAAACCTCTGTTATAAGCGGTCTCCAATCAATTATAGACCACTCCCGCAAGATAACTTTAGCAGCAACTTAATGTTTATTATATACTGAATATTCAACTCAAAGCCCCATGAATCACCTATTTTATATTTACTTTATTTGATTTTAAAGCGATGCAATTAAAATCAGAAAACATAGATACAGTCATTTGCAAAAATTCTGGCCGCTACGAAATATCAATATATCAATATATCGGGAGCACTATGGGTAATTAAATAATCGAGAATTCTCCTTGAATCGGATTGATGCCAGCAAAGTTCGTATAAATATGTGGTATAACATTTGTTTTAGTTTTACGTTTGTTGTTTTGTTTCATACTTTGTTAGGAAACTCAAAATAGTATTATTTAATTACCCATAATGCACCCGATATATTGATATTTCGTAGCGACCAGAATTTTTGCAAATGACTGTAACACATTTTATATAAGTAGGCTTATACACCTGCCGCACATTGTCACTACCACCCCTCCCCCCTCTTTTATTGTCAGCAACCCCCCCCCCCCCCTTCCTGTTTCCCTGTCATCTTACTTAGGCACTACCTCAATCACAATTACAGGTGCTTTCAGGCAAATACAAGCCATTCAAAGGCATAATAAAACAACTTCCGGTTCAGAGCCTCTTTTGGGAGACTTTTAGTATTTTATTCTAGACGGTATTCCGGACTATATAATGCAGAAAAACCTTATGTTGCAATTAGTGGCAGGTTGACCTACTTTTTTTCGTAAAATGACTGGACTATAACTCTACATACCAGCCAGCTAGAATGATATAGAAAGGTGGTTATAAACAGCTGGACAGCAATCATGCTCTTTGATCTGTTTCTCAGACAAATTCCTGCTAGCATTCCAAGTGTAGCAAAATCATTATTTGGCTGTCTGGCTTTACTTTTGCTGTTAATGCATGAAACAGACAAAAAGGAGTGAAATAGTGGTGCCCTTTGCTTTATTTCATCAGCCACTTTTCCCATAGTGAAATTCAACATGTTCATTTTGTCGGTCATCCTAAGGCAACTAGGATTCTTTCTTGAACAAAGTAGGGTCACCTCATTTTCTACTTCTTTTTAAAAAAGTAGTATGAATTCGTCCTTGAGCTTCTGACTCTTCCATGCTGCACTAGCGATTTGTTTGTAGGTCCCTCTGACTAGCATTTTCCCCATAGATTCCAAGTCGTTAGGTAATCTTCGTTCGGCATCTATAGAAGGCCATTGCACTTTCACACTGACGGGAATCGAGACTTTCTCCTTTACCACAGCATTATTACCTTGTATCTGGGCTGGGTTTTCCTTTGTCTTTTTCTTTTTTCTAAGTGGAGATTTAACTGGAGATTCAGGCCAGTCGGGTAGAGGATGTGGCGTTTCTTTTACGGCTGAAGATGTGCAGAATTGTAAAGATTTCTTAACACCCGGCTTAACACCACTTCTGACAGTTCTGTGTTGTGAGCTGGTCAGTTGGCAAGAATTTGCTGACGCTATTAAACAATCTGCACTTTCATTCTCTGTCTCCTTGAAATCTGCTCTTTGTGCTTGGAAACTTTTGAAAAAACTTTCAATTTCGATCGTTTGCTTTATTAGGTTTCTTCTCTTCTTTAGCTTGTCAAGACATTGACGACACACGTGTGTACTCACTCGTTTTATTTCAAATTGCAGGCTTTGTACTTCTAGAACAGTGTTAAATTTTCCTTTTCCCTCTAATAGATACACTTCGTGATCTTTTTCGATTGATCAGATGCACAAATTGCAATATCTCAGGGTAACTTCGGGGAGCGGAAAGTTCATACTCGATCGACCGCTCGTGGTTCAATTTCGCGCCAAACTTCCGGTTTTAAATCTTTCATAACATCCGGTGCGATAAGATTATCCAATAGGAATTCGTGTAAGAACGAGCATCACTGAGAACCAATCAGAATCTATTATATATAATCGCGTAAGTCGCAGGGGGTCTAGAACACGGTTATTGACGCTGATTCGCAGACGGACTTGACGAGAGAAAAGTCCGGATGTGACTTTTCACACATTCACGGCCATCTACACAGTGAAATTTCCGACCGCAACTCCACAATTGATGAAATATTGTGAAATTGTGCGTGATCTCGCTGCCAAACCAGGCGACTGGTTGTTTTACGACGAACAATTTCGCTATTTACGCCAATCAGGGCCAGATATGTATCCTTGGGATGGAATTCATTGGGAGTTATGGTTGAAGGCGGCAACGAATTTCCATGCCTCAAAACCAACTAGTTACACCGCAGAAAAGTTTGGCGCTCGTACACGCTCCCAGAATTTCTTCCCCAAGGGTACATGCTGTTCTTTTCAATCGGGAAGATACTGCAAGGGCTGTCAGTATGAGTACGTTTGCTTTAAATGCGGGGGAAACACCCAGGTAGCCAACGTTCCAACACAAGCGCACAGCACGCTATTCGAACCAGAGGTGGGGCTTCTATTGCATCACCAACCGGTAACCCCGGTACGAGTAAAAATATTTGACTTCCTTCTGCAGGACTATGATTTTTCAGCCAAAACATTTTTAATCGAGGGCTTTACGTGCGGTTTTCACATTGGTTATCAGGGTGAGCGACAGGCCGTTGAGTGTCATAACCTTAAAAGTGCATTAGAGAAACCTGATATTCTGTTGTCTAAATTGAAAAATAGGCAGTCTAGGACTGCATGTAGCTACTGCTGTGAAGCCAGTAATAAAACGAATAGACAATGAGTTAAGAAATGATCAAGAGAAAAAATAGATAAAAGAGAGAAATGAAGGAAAGAAATTATGGAGAAAAGAAATGTAATGTGAAAAGAAAATGTTGTGATGTTGGTGTAACAAAAATAAAATAAACCGTTTGAATCAAAGAGTGAGATTTCAAGTAATTAAGTAAACGATATGAACGGGTCATATGAACGGAAATCGACAACAAACAACAGTCTGGCACTACAGCTCCCTTGGTCTACACGAAGAGAATTTAACAATCATTTATTTGAGAGAACAGATATAATAGAACTGTAACTAATTGTAATAGCAATGTATGTTTTAATACTGTGCTAAAAGTATGTAATATTCTAGAAGACCATCGTGGCCGTCAACTGAACAAACATATTGGTTCGGCGATCGTTTGCCTGGTGGAAATAATATATAAAGACTGTCAAAAAACCTGAACAATTATTTACGAGAACTCCACTGGACGCATTGCTTGAACGTTGTGCTTGATTACTGATGCAGAAAAGCACAGAATCATTGTAAATATAGTCTTACTTTAACACTCCGGTAAACATCACACATCGAGCACATGGAAGAACGTAGCTTGTACGTTGCAATCGATAAGAAGTCGATTATTGACGAGAGTTGACAAAATTGACAAAATGTAGTCGAACAAAACGCCGGTTGAGACGAGAATAGAACAAAAATACATCTGGTATCATCGGGAAAAGGTTTTCTAGTCTTCGCTCGTCTTCGTCCTCGTTTGAGTATTAAAAATTCGACTCAGTCGGATTTTCCGAATGAATCCGAATGAATCCGAGTCAACCCGAAAATTTGGACTACTTACATTACGGACATACTTACGGACTTACACACTCGATGGCATAGTAGCTACGCCTTTCCAGAAGGCCGTAGCTACAATAAGCAGCGACAAGCTGGTCAGATAGCTGGTCCTTTTCGTACACCTCCTTTACCAGATTTCCACTGATCACCTTTGGGACTCGTTCCTAAAAAAGACCCCTCTGAGTTTCGTATGATACACCATTTGTCATATCCGACCGGTTCCTCGGTAAACGATTTTATTCCAGATAATGTGTCTTCTGTGCACTATACGTCAATTAGTGACGCTATAACTTATATAAAGAAACTGGGTCGGGGTTCTTTCATGGCTAAAACGGATATCAAATCGGCATTTCGTATTATACCCGTTCATCCTACTGATCATCCCCTACTTGGCATGAAATGGAATAATTTATATTACCTTGATCGCTGTTTGCCTATGGGCTGTTCTTCTTCTTGCGCTATTTTTGAGGCTTTCAGTACGGCATTGGAGTGGTTGTCTATTCACTGTTTTGGGGCATCCAGCGTTTTACACTTATTAGATGATTTTTTATTTGTGGCCAGGAATGAGTCTAAGTGCCAGGCTGATCTCCAACAATTCTTGAGATTATGCCATTTTTTAGGAGTACCTATTGCTTACGAGAAAACAGTGGGCCCTAATGCAATTCGCGGGAATCACTCTGGATTCAATCAAGATGGAGGCCCGTTTGCACGAAGATAAGCTTCAAAAATGTCGCTCTCTCTTACAACAATTTCGAAAGCGCCGCAAAGATACGTTAAAGGAACTCCAGTCTCTGTTAGGTCTATTGAATTTTACGTGTTCGGTTATAGTCCCTGGCCGGGCTTTTTTGCGCCGAATGATCGACCTCACCAAAGGTGTTCGTAGTCCCCATAATCGTATTAGACTCAATAACGAAGCCAGGAGCGATATGAATGTATGGATCTCTTTCTTAGATTATTTTAATGGAAAAGCATTTTTAAGGGATGATTTGTGGGAAATTGATTCTCCCCTAACTTTATTCGCCGATGCTGCAGGATCCAAGGGCTACGGGCAATCTTTGATGACAAATGGTTCTTCGGTGCTTGGCCATCACCTTGGAAAACTTTCAATATCACTTTCGTGGAGTTTTTCCCGATAGTTTTAGCATTGCGTGTTTGGGGTAAGAGCATGGCGGAAAAGTGCGTATTATTTTACACTGATAACGCGGCTCTTGTCGAAATTATCAAATCATCAGACATCTAAGCATCGATTAGTAATGATATTAGTACGAGACCTCGTTCTCACCGCATTAAAACACGATATAATTTTTAAAGCCAAACATATCCCGGGTATTGATAACACACGTGCCGATCTGATATCCCGTTTTCAGGTAGAACAGTTCAAGCAACTCTCGCCAGAAGTAGACGAAATACCAACGCCAATTCCAAGGAGCCTACAGCCGGAGAGTTGGTCAATACCTTGAGAGATCTCCTTGGTTCAACCTTAACGTCTGGTTCAATGAAATGCTATCAACGGGTTTGGGCAGTATTTACACAGTTCATCAATAGGTTTTATAGTTTATCTTCACCCACATTGCCCATATCATCTTCTTGTCTTGCACTGTTTATTTCGTATTTGTGCGCCAGAAAATTAGCTCCTTCAACCGTTATCGTTCACGTATCAGCCATTGGCTATGTTCACAAAATGAAAGGCTTTCCGGACCCATCAAAAGCATTTTTGATACGCAAATTAATGACAGCAGTTGGTCGACACAAATCCAGTGATATCCGTTTGCCCATACTCCGAATTCCAAAATGGCGACTGTCCGGGGTGACCTGGTTCGAGTAGCATGAGAACGAGGCATCAAGGGCCGGATCTATAATCTCTCCAGTGTTTCTTTAGAAACTCAAGTGTAATCATGCCGCAAAATTGCTGTGTTCCCGAATGCAAAAAGAAAGTTTACTCGGAAAATGGAATGAAGATATCTTACCACAAATTTCCCAACGACAGGAGTTTGTTTTTGAAATGGATAGCCGCCATTCGAAGGGATTTAGGTCGACATTTTCACGTGACACATCACACGAGGGTTTGCTCGCGACATTTTAAACCAGAAGATTACCTACGTTCACTTGGCGGTCGTAAAAGGACCCTAAAACCAAATGCCATACCATCAGTGTTTCTTTGGAAGCAGAGATCTCCGAGTAAAAGGAAATCACCAAAGAAGAGAAGCCTAATTAAAGGGAAACGCGCCGCCAATACAACAGAAACAACAACTGTCACGTCGGAGATAAATGTAAACAGAGAGTCCACGTGCGACAATCTACTCCAAGATTTGCCGTCAACTAGTGCAGCTTCTGAAAGTATTCCTGAATATGAGCCAGTGAAAGACTGTGATGGAATAAATTGTGAACTTAAAATGGAGAATGAACGCCTATTAGAAGAAATTCGTCGAGCTGTTGCATTACAAGACAACCTTAGATCTGAAGTAGAGGAATTAAATAACCAAAATATTTCTTTACAGGCACGAATATTTAGTATAGACAGATTTTTGGAGTCAGATAAAGATATAGCATTCTATACAGGATTTCCTACCAGAAATGTTTTGGAAAGTGTTTATGAATTTTTAGATGCTGGAGAACAAGGTAAAAATATTTCATACTGGCATTCTGAAACTTCCACACTGACTCAAAGTCAAGTGTATGAAGATACCCCAAAGTTGGGCAGACCAAGACAGTTAAGCCCAAAGGACGAATATTTTTTGACTCTTTGCAGATTGAGGCAAGGATTTAAAGAAGAACACTTGGGCCATTTATATGGTATTTCTCAGACAACTGTTAGTCGAATCACTATTTCATGGATAAACTTCATGTTTTTGAAATTTAGTACTATTCCTTTGTGGCCCTCAAAAAACAAAGTAGATGAACATATGCCAGCAGACTTCAGAGAAAAATATCCATCGACTAGGGTGATAATAGATTGCACCGAGATCAGATGTCAAATGCCCAAAAGTCTACGTTTAAATAGTGAGCTTTTTAGTTCCTACAAGAATCATTCTACACTAAAAGGATTGATTGGGATCTCACCTGGAGGTGCAATAACTTATATCAGCCAACTGTATACAGGCCGCATTTCTGATAGAGAGATTGTTCTGAGGTCAGGGTTTTTGGAGTTGCCATTTGAGAAAGGAGATACAATTATGGCTGATAAAGGGTTTACTGTACAGGATCTTCTGCCAGTTGGAGTTCACCTTAACATACCACCATTTTTGGGAAGCAAGGGCCAGATGAGCGCAGAGGAAGTTGCTAAAACACAATCAATTGCCTCCCTTCGTATTCATGTGGAAAGGGCAATCAATAAAATTAAGAATTTCCACATATGGGACAGTGTGGTGCCGTTTACACTGTTTGGAGTTGTTAATCAAATGTGGACGGTGTGTAGTTTCTTATGCAACTGTCAAAATAGCATCATAAGTACATAGCTACACACTACAACAAAGTATTTTATTGCAGTGTCTGGGTTGTTTCATTCAAGGTTAAACTAGAACACAGTAACTTCAAGTATAATTTGATGTACATGTATTCACAGTATATACATATTTGTACAGTACTTGTGTGTACTGCTATATACACAGAGTGCAAACAATATAACCTGTGAATTAGTACAATTTGTACTATTTTACTAAATAGTACTATGTCTATTGTTTCATCAGTGCTATTTCAGTTGGTACTATTCATTACAACAACAACTAATTAGGTAGTACTGTTTCACAGTTAGAGTGATTCCAATAAACCTGGGCACTACTAATTAGCTGTCAGTGTTTATTAGAGGCAAAGGACCAAAAGAAAACAAAAGAGTGAGTGTCTAATAGTGTGTATTGGTGTAGTTAGTAATGCCCAGGTTTATTGGAATCATTCTATATTGTTTGCACTATATTATGATAAATTAAACCAGTAAATAACACAGGAAGTCTGCCTCTCAAACATTATTTACAACTATACTAGCGGCCAGAATTTTTACAAATGACTGTATCAAAAAGGATTTATGTTGAATGATAATACATGTATATAGATACAAAACTATGTCATGTTTTTTTGTGTGAAATATAATCTGACAAAATCAATGAAATATTTAGAAGGAACATGGTTAAAGAACTTACATGTACATGTAATTACCATGAATTCATTAGTCCTTTGAAGTTGTTATTTCTTTATTTCTAGCAGCCAGGGAGAGGAAGTGTTCAAAGTAATAATGGCAAAGCTTCTCACAGAGAGTGTCCCAGTGATTTTGATCAAACAAAATCCTCTCTACTGTAATTCCTTTTTTAGTGTACACAATAAAATCACACCAATGGGCCCCTGTTAGCCCCATCTGTCCTTGCACTTGATCATAATAGTTATTTTTTTTCTTAAGGCTTGGTTTACCATCCTTTAACTCCATATAGAAAGCTGGGTCCTCACAGGCATCAACAGGTGATATATGTGATTTTGAAAATGGGCACTTGACTTCAACAATACCAAATCGATCTTTCACACTCAAGTCAATGACTTTTGAATCTGGAGAACACCCTAGAATTGGAATTTTTGGTGAAACAAATAGTCCACTTGTCAAGACCTTCACAGGCTTTGACATTTTTCGTAGACAAGTTTCATATTTTACTAGTGCCACAGCCTCATTCTTTTTACCATGATCTGTTGCAGCTGACGAGAACTGTTTTTGTGACAACAGATCTTCAACACATTTTTCATGGTTCCTTTGTCTTCTCCTGATCTTGCCAAAGTTAGATGCAGTGAATCTAAACTTCCTTTGCTTTTTCCACTCGTCGCATCCCGCTTGTTCTCTTGTTGTTGCTTCCAACTTGTTAGCCTCAATAACATTAACCTTAAGTGTGTCTAGCAGTTCCTTTTCTTTGTCATTGAGGTTATCAGGAATATGCAATGACCCATTTAGGTCATCCAAGGGAAATGAAGGATAAGTTGGAAATTCAGATGGTATGGAGTGTTCTGTTTCTTGAAATCCAGTAAATAAAGTTGTAAATGAAAAGTTAGACTCTGTAAGGGTCAGTTGGTATGAGCCATATGAACCAAGTGGACTTTGTCCAAAACGAGTATATTTAACAGGCAAAATTTCAAGTTCGTTAGTATCAACTATCTGTGTCAGTCCAAGTTTAGAGCTGTGCTGCTCAAGAGCTCGGATTGAATTTTGAAGTTTACTGTTTGTTTTCTCTTGTACTTTTCTTGTTTCGGGTAAAATGCAGGTCACACCAGTCTTTTTGGTTTTCTCAGCATTGTTTGATGGATTTGTGATGACTACCTCCATGACAGGCTGTGCACTTATACCATCCAGTCTTGACCTATGCCAGCTTTGTAATGATGAGGTACAGGCTGTTGTTGGGTTTTGATCTTCCTCATCCTTAAGGTCCTTGACGTCATTACAACAATACAATGTATATTTGCAGACTTTCATCATCAAAGCCAGAGTGTGATTACAAAACCCTGATCGACCTGCTGCACAAGTTGGACCACAATAGGCATATTCTACTTCTCCAGACACAATACAAAGGGCAAGTTTCAAGTGATGTGCCTCCTCATGGATTTTAAAACTGTGAAAACACTTACAGCGGTAATAAAAATACCTTTGATCATAATGCGTCAATGTCATGAAGATATTCACCGGCTAAGAAGGCTTTAGCTTTCTGTAGCCCTGTAGGCAGTGTGTTAGTACTCTCTCGGTGCTTTTTTGCCGACCTTGATATGTGTCTGTCCATTTCTGCACGTGTAAACAACGGACTCTTTTCAAGAGATGTACGCCATCCACTTTTAGGAAAAGCCACTTTCTTTATTGTCTCACTTTCGCTCGCCTCGTGAGCTTCGACTTCGTCCTCTATTCCAAGGCCAAGAAGACGCTGTTTACGCCTAGTATAGATACAATTTTCATCTGGATCAACAAGGATATGTGCAATATTTGCCTTCAGGTAATCACTGACCCTAGAAAAGAGTAAAATTTATGAGAATCTAGGAAACAGAAGGTTCAAGCAAGTCATTTGTATACTTGATGCTCGAATCGACTGTTCCGACTGTCTGATCTTTACTTACCGCTTACAAAGTTGAGCTTTGGTTGACAATCCTTTACAAGAATCACCACGGCATTTCAGCCAAAACTTGAGTTCGTGACTTTTTAACCGATTGGGATCCTTTCCATTTAGACTACTACCTGGAATATCATCTTCTGTTAAAAATGATGGTCCGAACACAACGGAGCTCATAGAAGACGCCATGTTGTTTGATTTGCATGGCCCGTGATGCCTCGTTCTCATGTAACTCTCCCTAGATCCCCCCGGTCGGCCGCCATATTGGATTTAGGCGTATTACTCGAAATGTATTACATGAACTTGTGGGATCTCTTGAACATACCAACTCTTCTGCTTGGCAACGTATTTTGTTTAAGGCTATGTTTCTGGTAGCTTTTTACGGCTTTTTTCGTTTGGGTGAACTGGCGACCAAGGGTTCACAGTTTGCAAGCTGCGTCCTCCAGTATGGTAGCATACATTTCGTAACAGAAAAGGGTTGCGTGTGTAAAGTTAAAATCACTATCTCGAAATTCAAGCACAATTCAACGAATAGGCCGTGTGAGATTATGTTTGACCGCCAGAGCGTGCGGTCCTTCTGCCCAGTACAGTCTTTGATTGATTATTGTAATATTCGAGTTCTAACGCCTGGGTCCACTATTTTGTTTTCCTGACATGAGTGCCATAACGGTTACTCAGTTTAACACTGAACTTCGACGCTGCCTGTATAGACTAATTTGGCTATACAACGCAACGAATAACCAAGAAACAATCAAACATAAAGCAGGAAATCGATTTTTTGATTGAAAATTCAATTTTCTACATATTGGGATCCCTGTGATAAGAGTCATGGTCTAGGGACATTCCCCTGCAATCTCAAGCACTTTTGTGTTAATAAAGTAACTTCAAACACAACAAAAATAATATTGAAGATCTTGGCAATTAAAAATCAAAGAAAAAAGTTGTACAAAGGTATTTTTTCAAATATAATTTATTTTGCTCGACGCGGGATCCCTGTGGTGAAACCACGAAATCTTTAATCCTAATTTTCGGCATGTTCCACCGAAGGGATTTTTGAGGACTTTTAGTATGTTGTTTAGGTAACCCATCTTGGTTGAATAGCGATGAGAAACTTTCTGTTGCAATTTGTTCCAACTTAAACCGTAGAATGACTGGACTAACGGGGCAGGTTGTCAGACAGGGACTGGACTCTGCCTTGTTTTCTTCCTTGGACAGTTGTTTGAGCTCCAGACAAGCTGTAAAACTACTACATTCTATCGCACTGTTATTCATGAGGCTAAGTCAGTCAAGGGCTGTTAGCTTTCTATATTAATTAGTAGGATAGTAACCTGAGTTTCAGGCCCAAAGTGGGAGAGGAGGGGGAGAGGAGGACTGGGGCGGGCGTAAGGGGAAAAGGTGGGCCTGACACCAATCCTACACAGAAGTTGTGTTGTTCGCCCGTATTTTGGGCGAAATGCTGATTGGACGAAGAACAATGAAATGTAATAACCGGAAGTCAACGTTGCAAATCTGATCCGTTCTCTGTCGATGCAGCGATCTTGAATTTTCAAATTAGCTTGAAGTTTTTATATATTTTATTTCTCTCATCGAAGAAGAGATATAATGTTTCTAAAGTTGAATGTGAGGGAGCTTTAAGCACTACTTTAGAAGTACTACTGATTCACAATCTCATGTTCGCGTCCCCTGATATAATTTATACGCGACCGTTGGGAAACGAGACTGACATGTACACTATAAAGAATGCGGTTTCTTACAGTTTACGGGATCTCAAATATACAGCAGATTCAGGTTGAGCGTTTAACGGCGACGTTTGTCGCGATCGTTGTGACAGTTTGAATGTTAGTTGTCAAGTGAAATGCCAGACTGTTTCTAGGTGACGGGGACGATGTTTGTCTCAGAAAGAATAAACGTTGAAGGCGAAAAGTTATTTGTTTCAAATGTGGAGACTAAATAGCAAAGGAAGATCGTATCTGGAAAAAGACCTTGTCGTCCGATTTGAGAGTCGGTATCATTGACAAGATTGTGTTGTTTAGTTTTTCTCAAGAGATAAACATCTTTCGGCTAATTAGCTTTGAATAGATTTTATGCAAAACAACCAATGTTTTTCGTATTGCATTTACAGCCGGAAAAACACATTTTTTGTAATAATTTTGGCCGTTAGTTCAACGGTGTTTTCTAAGACAATCATCGTCCCCGTCACCTAGAAACGTTTGGCATTTCACTTGACAATGTAACATTCAAACTGTCACAACGATCGCGACAAACGTCGCCGTTAAACGCTCAACCTGAATCTGCTGTAAGGTAAAGTGAATGTGGCATTATTCTCTATTTCAAGTAGTTTTGTTTCGATCGAAATCCAGTACAGTGTAGGGATACGTGATCAAGCTGCTGTACATATCTTGTATTCATCAAGTTTTGACAGTTGTGACACGTCAATTTTCAAACCGGAAGAAATTGTTATTGGCTAATATTGTGGGGGAACTTCACGAAGGTCATAAGGGGCGGAACAGGTTCTGTGTAGCATTGGTGTCAGGCTCACCTTTTCCCCTTCCCTTTCCTTTCCAATCCTCCTTTCCCTCCCCTTTGAGCCTGAAACTCAGGTTAGTAGGATAGGGGTTTCTATGCCCGACATCATTATCCAAAGGTAGTTCATTCAGGGGATGCTACCTTTTGGACACCGTTTATTTTCGTATTTTAGTTTGTTGGCTACTCGCCTGCACTGCGATTCGTCTTGGTGGGGTGGCCACAGTGGGTGGCCTTGTGGCGTCTTTTTAGCCCCCACCTTTGCTGATGAGATTATAATCTGTTATTTGTATTATGATTAATGTCTTTCAAATAAATCCGTCACTCTATGTGGCCATATTTATTCCAGACACAGTTTCTGTTTTATTGGATCTCATCAGCAAACGAGTGCGACAATTCGCAGTATACTACATTTAGTTCTCTCGTGATGGCTTGAGATAAAAAATAGTTTTTCTTGTTTTCTCAAGTTCAAGTTCTATCTAGATGTGATTTTGCTGTTTTGAAACCGACAATTTGCAAGAATTGGTTACGTATCTTCCACTTTTGTCCACAAATCACAATAAAAACGAAGATAACTAAATAATCTAACCCCTCAGTTTTGTCAATGACATACTAACCGTTCTACGAGTTCCATAGCTATAAATATTTTATCAAGTTAACGACTGAAAATACCAAGCAACCATATTTATACTCACAAAACATAGCGATTCTTGTAGCTACAAATTGACAAATGTTCGCCTGAAACTTTTCTGACAGAAAATAGCATTCTTCAAAACGTTTTCTCTGTCAAAACACTAATCTGACAGAAAATAGCATTCTTCAAAACGTTTTCTGTCAAAACACTAAAAGGCACAGATAAAAGTTGTTGAGTCACTTGCCATTTTAATTTCTTTCGTGAGATTTGATTGGACGATGGGCGATATCTGACACTTTTCAGGAGAATTGCAAATTCGATCAGTAGAATATCACATAAATAAAGGTTTTTTTTTCAAAAAGAAATCATTGTAGTTATTTTATAAAACGGTTAGGGTTAGAGTTAGGGTTAGGGTTAGCGTTGTGGTTTCCTATGCTTCTCTCGTGTTCTACCAACATCCCAAGTGTTTAGATCAGAGTATATAAAATGGAAAACTGTTTTATATTTCTTAAGTATGAATGCAGTGCCTGGCATAAACATGTGGCTAAGTCGTTTTGTGGAAGAAGTTTGCAACGGGAACTCTGTATGTTATCACTTACAGCCTGAAACACTATTTAAGCGACTATTACTGCTGGGGAACTCTGTGTCGTTCAAGCTCGCCGTTGTTTCACCGGCTTGGCTGTAGATAAAGGTTCACAAACAATTCTGAGTCACGTGAAAACTAAATTAAAGATCAGAAAATTGAGGATTAAAATAATCAATCTAACATAATACAATAGGTTCACTTACTAGGCACGTGGCCAATCAATAGTTCACAAGAACTACTCGGAATTACAACGTTGTTCATGTATTAAACGATAATCAAAACGAATAACTAAGCATATAATTGAAGGCTATTAAAAACGAAATATAAAAGTTATAGTTTCCCTACAGGATATCATAAACAGCTTCCAAGGGAAAAACAGTTATATATTTTCCCGAATATGTGAAAGAAGCGTGAGCAAGTGACTTTTTCGGAGTCGCCAATACCAGTCTGTGCAGCACCAATAATACATGTCCTACTTACGGTCTCGACACTGTTATTTGTGTCTGTAGTTGCCAGTGATTCCACTAAATCTGTTTCGGCAACAATTATCTTAAGGTTATCTTTCTTTGCTAGCTTTCTGCACTTCGATCTCTCTCTTTTCTCCTCCATAGTAGGTATTATTACGAAATCGTCCCATCGTAAACACATCACCACAGGGTGGCTCAGTTAAATGATTTTCCTTAAAGGGGCACTGTCAGCCGGTGAGTCTGCGCAGTAACGACCTTTTTTTCCTAATTAGCATATGCTTACATTCGTTTGTTGACAGTGATTTACGGCGAGGATATTTTTGTAAATCGCTAAAAAATGGTTGTCGTTTGCGAAATATAAGGTTCAAATCGAAGTAACGATAGTTATAGAAGGTCATAGAAGGCTATCCAGACTTTGTTGAAGTATCGATGACGGTTTCTGATGATAAATCATAAATTTGTACTAGATATTGACTGACTTCAACTTGCTTTTATTCATAGACAAGTGACCCGTGTAATTGCCGAATAACATACTCAGGAGTGAATACAAAGAAAACGAAAACTCCAGGCTGTTCATGCAAACTGCAAAGATTTATTTCTCCGATTTGTGCAGTATCGACTAGTCAAATAAGCAAATAAAGCCCGAATTACGACCGATGCTCGATCGCGATGTTCAAAGCGACACTGTTATTTTGCTGCTACAAGTAACCCGGGAAGTAAGCTTACAACAGCGAGGAAAGGGACAGATAACTGATCAGACCTATCAAGTCTAAAGTAATACAATAGCAAAAGTTCTATAGTAGTCGGGACATGTTTGCATTCAGTACAAATATTTTAATTTATAGACTTGTAAGTTCTTTCTTTGAGAACATAATAATTCGAGTGAAGTCAGTTTGGTGTCAAACGTTCGGCTTACTTTCCTACCTCCTTTGAACCCTCCAGAGCTAGATGTCTAGCGAACTCAGAATCTGTGTAATAACCGTATTCTATCTTCCCAGTAAACGGCTAACATGTATAAGCTTGTCGCTTGAATACATTCGTTATCAACCACTACCTTGCCGGCGGGCGCCATGAGAGAAGCCATCGTTCTCGCCGATTAAATAAAAAACATATAAATTTGGACTTCAAACCAAAAATAACTACTTGAAAATACCAAATAACAATCAGTCTAAATAACTGAACAAGTATAATCTTCTAGAGTACAAGGATGTTGTAAATATTTACAGATGAAGTTGATGGCTGTCTGCTTCTCGGGACTTTGAAAAACTTGGCCAAATTTTTCAAATTAGATACTCGGCCCAGGCCGCCGGTCGCACGGTGACAGTGCCCCTTTAAGTCAATAAACAGTCTGTTTTTTCCCCCACTAGTTGAAACACGGCCACCAGTTTGAAGATGCGTCTTGTTTGAGCGTTTGAGCGAGTGTTTGAGCACAATTTGTGTATATTGTTCGAGTCCGTTGCTAGGCATCCGTTTTTCAGGAAATGCTTGTTTTCTGAATCTACCAATGAGCGCCACTAATGCATTGAGGCGATTGAGCTCATTGGTTGTGCGAAACGCAATGTGTTATATGTGATTGTGATAAAAAACAGAGATTCAGCTAATCTGAACGTCATTGGTCATTTGAAGCCACAACAATGCCATTCCAAGCAAGTTTTAATTTTTGTTTTAAAACTTTTAAAACGGGAGCTGCTTTGAATAACCATCCTATAAGAGATCATCCAAGTTTGCTTCAGCAAAAAGTAGATTTTAAAGACAGCGTGGGCAATGTGTTTGAGCAGCCTAAGAGCGCTGACATTACTTCTCTGCGACTGTATCTCAGATGGCTAACCAGTAATTATCTGATTCCGTGTCATCCAGGTTAGTATATAATTGTCTCTTTCAACTAAAAGCCGGATTGAATGACAAAACAGCTGCTCAGCAATAATGCCACTTAGTATAAGCATTTCACAACAAAGACCCTATTGTCATCATTATTTGCACCATAAACAACAACTGAACAGCACAACCACTGTGACCAGATACTCTTGAATTAAAATATGATAATTTACCCCCATATAGTTTAGGCCGAGGTTTGACACGTTTTAACTTTCCCTAGGTAAATGGATCGCCATTGATTGCTTCCAAGTTCCATCCGAGTACTTTTCACACATCCTGCATCGTCTCTCAAATCCAGCCCTCAATAGCGTCAGAGCAATCGGACATCGACGTTCTCCTATGTTTAGGAAACAATGCGTGAAATTGTCTTACAAAATCTATGAGGAAAGCCAGTTGTTGATTCTACTAGAATAGCAAAGTGATGTTTCCTTTAAGTCTTCTGCACTTTATTGTAATGAAGATGAAATTCCCGATGTTGCTGACATGGTACGTGTAAAGCTTTAAACTTTGCCAAAGAGAGATCACGAAATAATGTACCCTCTCCGACATGTAGTGCATCTGTCGAGGTTGGACGTTAGGTCAAGGGCAGTGGAGATCATATATTGGCCAGCAATTTATCAGTTCCAACGGTAAATTTTCTTTACGATATTTTATTTAAAAAAGTTAGGATGTGAACTGGACATTTGTCTGAAAATGATATGAATAATAAATATCAACTCTAGACTGACTAGAGTACTATCGTAACTAGTGTAATTAGTTCAATTACGTTCATTTTGTGAGTATCGGAATGGGACGTCAATATATAGTTAATATTAACTATGCTCAATAGGACTGCATCTGCATATATTACCCAATTCATTCATAATAATCTTTAATATGATTTTTTTTTAAACACGGAAAATATAATTACAGCCTCATCACCGAAAGAACAATGTAAACGGAATGCTGCCATTAGACCCTATTAATCATGACGAGCCCCGTACCCCAAATATTTGTCACAGCGGTATGTCTCAAATGTGTCAGGTGCTGTTTGGATTGGTGTTAATTGGATTTTTGGAACCAATATGGGGTCTCGAAGTAGTTGTACTTTGTCTGTCAGTAAGCCCGTTCTTTTGCCATATAATATAGCTGTTCGTCATAAAGTGAGTAACTGGATTATACTTTATTTGGTCAAGAACTGTTTTCGCGGCGTATTCAAAATGTATTTCGAGTTTTACTCGTTAATTCCCACTCAGCTACACGTCCTAGCTGGTCACGTCCTGTGTGTATCATGCCTTATTATGCCGATGTTCCTCAAGGTTCTGTCTTCGAAACTAGATCAGAATACTACATGGTATGTGCTAAACATAGATAACTGCCTTGTCAATCCAAGAAAGTTATCTTTAAGCAATTTTTTTAAAGCTTTCACGAATGAAATCAAGAGAGTTCGACTTGACGATTTGACAACTGAAGATGGCGGTCTCGTGCCAGCGTCTTGGTTCTTTCACGGAGTCAATAAAACAAGGGTTTTAGAAGTTTACGTCGGTACTGCTTTTGCAATAATTGGTGGACTGTGTAATCGGCGAGATGTATTCGAGCTGAAGAGTGTAATATCTCACGATGTTCGGAAAGCAGTTCGAGCGATTCAGCTCCACAATCTTCAGCCAGTTGAGCCTCAGAGCCAGGGTCAGGGAGCGGGAGAGCAACAACATGGAGGAAAACAACAAGTACACTCAAATGAGTACTCATCGTTCAGCTCAAGTCAGTTAAATGACGAAATTGGCGAGGAAACATATATTCCGAGGGTTAACATGGCGCCAGAAACCAAGAGCCCGCCAAAAACCAAGAGTCCGCCAAAACTGACTTCTCCCTTGAACTCCAGCTCATCGACTAATGAATCAAACCATTCTCTTCCCTGTTCCGACCAGTCCTTGGAAGAAATAGGCAACTCAAGCTTGGCATCGCCAATCAAGAAAAGGAAGATCCGTACCAAGGCAGGACGAATCGTGAAGCAAATGGTGAATCTTTGTTCAAGCCAAAAAGAGTATGGCTACAGTCAGTCAGGCCGAATGCTGCATCAATGACTCGCAGTACCAACCTTCTTCGGCAAGGCAAACTGTTGCAGACGTAATAGACAAAGTGGCTGAAAAACGGGGCATCAAGCGAACCTTTCAAGAACTGATCTCTGACGAAGCCTGGGATAAACGGATGGCAGAGATTCGAGTTCCTGATTGGCAATGTTTGCTTCTGAAACTGGATGGAAAAATTCCTGACGGGAGCTGGCAGTCACTGATAAATGTCACGCAGCTGGGTAGAAAAGAGGTAAATGATGACTTAGTTAGGGAAAATTTTTTTTATGTGTTTGTTTTGATGTGCATGGTGCTATTAACCGTTATTCAAATTTCAATAATGTAACTTTTTTAAATAATTTTAAGTTAATTGTTTTTCTAATGCATTAATGCATTTATTTATATATATATATCCATTGAATTTTTAAAATACCATTATCTATATTATATCTATATTTTTTCATATTTTACTTTTTATTGTAATCAGCGCTTAGAACCGATTTGTATAAGCGCTTTATAAGTTATTATTATTATTATTATTATTATTATTATTATTATTAATTTCAAGGGAATAAGATCCATCCTTCCCATCAAAAACCATATGAAAGCTTTGCGAGGCATGGTTTTTAGCTGTGTTTGCCACATTATGGATATCAAGGATATACCTGATGATGAAGTTCCGGATACACAGATAAGCCTGGCCCAAGCCATAATATGTTCAATAAGAGAGCAACGCCTCCATGGCTCAAGGGACACAAACCTAGAATTTCATCTAACACTAGATGGGCGTCCATTATTTGGTAATTTCAATGAGCATTGTAAATATAACCACATGTACATGTACATGACAATATAATTTGTTGCGAACATTGTTTGTTTTTGTAATTTAGGCAAAGACCAAGTAAGCATAGGGATAGTGCCAGCAAAGCATCCATACCTGTCATCCCAAAGTGCATTGGCAGTTAAAACCATTGCCATAGCAAATATTAAAGAGAGCAGGTAAGGACGTCAGGGTGGTACATATAAATATTATTTTCACCTTCAAAAAATTATTTTGTGTAACATGAAATACCATAATAAATTGGTTCTAATTTGTCACATATAGAGAAAACATAACGGCAATGATCAGGGATATCAACAAGCAAAAATATGTCATCAAGAAAAGTGGCTTGACTGTTGATGGACATACATTCATAATTACATTTAAAGGTATTAAACACAATTTGGATGATTAATTATATAGCTTGCATTAATAATTGTCTCATCAATAACATGTACATGTAATATGACATGTTTGTTGAATTAAGGAATGTGTGCAATTTAGTATACATCTATTTCAACTAACGTTGTCGCCATTCAAAGCAACAAGCGTCGAGCCAAGACCGAAGTGAATGCTGGTTTTGTGTTGGCAAATTATTAAAATCAGACCTATTACCTATTATTCTTCCCATATAGTTGTCCTTGATTACAAAGGGTTCTGTCTTTTGCTACCCAAAGAGGAAGATGAAGAGTTTGAACTTGGAGGACGAGGATATGGAGAATTTTGCATGTTTTGCCATGCCCGAGGGTAAAGTTTTTCCTATATGCATAATTATGTTGAAAGCTCTCATATTTAATACCGGTAGTAAATTTCTTTCTATAGTTATGCTCTGATTGTGGACTTGGGGACCATGAAGTTTGCCTGGACCACTTTTCACAGACAAAAGCTAACATAGGAGGGTATGCTTGTGTAATAATAACCTGACTGCACAAGCAATAATATTACCTGGTTTAAATACCTGGATACTAACATCAAATCGACCTAATTGTGAAGTACTAATTATTTAAAAGGAGATAATATTTATGTAATTAAGTTCAAACTTGAGACCATTACATGATCTGAGGAGCTGCATATTGTGTTTTTTTGACCCAGCGGGAATGTATGGTCGTTAGCCACACATTTTTAATCCCTCAGCGGGAACTCAATGGGATTACTGACTGAGCTGATACTAATGTATAGTATGCTTGCAACAGAATCACTTGGGTGACTCGCCTGTGATTTTGTGATTTACTGAGCGGATAATAATAAATTAATGAATATGTATCTCCTAAGTGCTTGCAACAGAATCACTTGGGTGACTCGCCTGTATGCCCAGAGCTTGCTGTTCCTAAGGTTGTCATTTAGGAAGGCGCTCAATTGCATTACAAATGGTTAGTAGCTCACTAGTAGGATTTACAACTTAGACAGTATTAAATTCATACTATGTACATGACATTCTATATTTTATTCACTGTTTTTATTTGTATTTAAGGGACATATTTCCATTTCCCTGGGTGTCACTGGCCAAGAAAGAAGGTTTCGTGGACCTCTCAAGATAGATCATGGATCCATCAAATGGATGACCTAATGACCCCCATCTTTTCTGTTGATTTCCCTGAACATTGTTACGAGAAGAATGCAACACCTTCTGGCATCAAAAATGGTTCGTATCATTGATCCTGTTGATGTCCCGCATTATCAATATGATCACGATGAATGGGAATCTAACTATAAAACAGTTTTGCCTGAAGACGAGCTTCCTTCTCCTCTCTCTCCATCACGAAATACCACACCACAGCACTGCAGTTCTCCTCTCGCCGACAAGCCTCCTCCTCTCTCACCAGATACCACACCACAACACTGCAGTTCTCCTCTAGCCGACGATGAGCCTCCTCCTCTCTCACCAGATACCACACCACGACACTGCAGTTCTCCTCTAGCCGACGATGAGCCTCCTTCTCCTCTCTCTCCATCACGAAATACCACACCACAGCACTGCAGTTCTCCTCTCGCCGACGACAAGCCTCCTCCTCTCTCACCAGATACCACACCACAACACTGCAGTTCTCCTCTAGCCGACGATGAGCCTCCTCCTCTCTCACCATCACCAGATAACCTTGTTCCACCTTTAGATCTGACTGCTCTAATTTGTACGAATCCTGGTCTTACTCGTGATTAAATGGCATCGCTAGATCTGCCTACTACATCTTTCATTTGTTCAAGAGAAGTTCCGGGTGTCCACAAAAACAGCTGTTCTCATCTTACGGATCCAGTTAAAGTAAGGGATCGTCCTTCTGGATCTGTGGTTGATGAAGCCCTTAAAATGCTCAGACAAAATGATTCCAGTCCTTCCATTGAGGTGATACAGGATGATGATGATCAATATGTTGTCAAACTTGGAAAACTAGGCAATTTTACAAGGGAGGCTTTGATTGTTCTAAAGACATTCTGTTTTACTTCCGTGGTAAAGAGGAAAGTGCAAGAAGAGATAGCCTGGCTCCAAAATAAAGACCCCAAAATTTCAGAAGTGTTGTTGTCACTATGCCCAAATGAGGAATTTGTGCGATTTAATGGCCGGTCAATGGATGCCACCGACTTCAGCAACCTGGCAAGTGAAAGGTACCTGGATGGATACACCATTGATATTGCTTGCCTCAATTTCCTCAACAAAAGCAATCACAAGGCTAACATAATCTACCTTCCCAGCCACACTCAAATCTCGACCACATGTGACACAGACTGCCTGGTAGAAAAATTGGCCCAATTCGTTGACCATCAACCCTCTCAGCTACAAAAGATTGTTTGTCCTATTCATGTTGCCAATTGCCACTGGGGCCTTCGATATATTGATATAGAACAAGGAAACATATATTTTGATGATGGCATGAATATTGCCCTACCAAAGAATATATGTTTGATAGTAAGTAACCTTATGAAGGGAATGAAAGTACTTTGTACATCAGTTTCTTCAAAGCCATGGGATGATTTTAAATCACTTAAATTAAAGAGGTTAGGCATGCCACAACAACCAAATACAGGTGAAGGTTCATCAAGCTGTGGTATTGTTGCAGTAAGAGACATAATTGAACATTCAACACCTGGAATTGTACAATTTACATGGTCCTTTCAAAATAGTTCTAAGCTCAGAGAAATCATTATGCTTGAATTAATTTCATTACGAGAAAGCATCATTAAGAAAAGTAATTAATTTTATTTAATATTTTATTATATTTTGTATGTGACTACACAATAAGCCAGAGTTCAGCTTGAGTGCATTTCTCTTGTTTCTCTAATTAATTCCTTTTTTGCTATTTTACTATTTTGTATTTTGTAAAAGGGCAACGTTTTTGAAAACAGGTGTATATATTAAAGTACAGTATTATAGAATAGAGGATGACTTCCCATCCTCGTTGGACTTTGTAGATTTGTATATTATGTACAGAAAGTGATAGTACTGTAATTATATCGTTGATAGTCTCCTGTACGAAAACAGTCATTGAAGCTTGTTTTAATTAGTTTTAAATAATGAGATTGGTAGTTTTGTACAGTATACTACAACATGTGTCAAGAGTTGCTTTGTTGAAGACTGACTGTTATTGTATCTATTCCTCACTTTGAACAACTTCACTTGCTGTACTGAGGTTATCTCGTGTCTGATATTTAGAGACATTTGGTGAAAGACCTGTGCCTTACACTGGAAAACTAACTTAATAGAAATCAGTGCTCAAATTATAACATATCTCAGTACACTTGTCTTATGACATGCCAGCATCAAATGGATTTCAAAATTACACAACTGACACACGATGGTTCAAATATCATGTTGAACACAACTAGAGTGAAACGATATGCAACGTGTCTCTATATAGCTAGTCCCAAGTAAGTTGTTCAATACCACCCCGGGAATAGGGTGGCAGAGACGTTTATTCATTTTATTGTGTAATTTCAAGTTGCCGCGATAAACATTTCGTGTGTCAACAAACGAAATATTGTGTCTCGTGCGCTCAGTTGTGGAATTTTACCGATAGTGACTTAATAGTCAACTAGGACAAATTAAGTACCCATTTTCTAGTACAATTTAGAAATATAATCAGTATATCACTGATAGATGCCAAAGTAATTGTGGCAAGGGCCACATGTATTTTCATTCTTAAGTATGGAAAATAAACTACTGAATTATGAAGTTGAAAATGTGTTCAACATTAATTAGACTTGTCCCAAGTCGACCTCTCCGGACCTACGGACACTCGGAGGACACACTCCGTGCGAGCGAAGCGAGCACCGGAAGTGAGCGACGAAGTCGCGAACTTCCGACGAGCGACGGAGTCGCGAGAGGTCGACTTGTTTCGCTTGCAGGGTTTTGAATCTAATTAGTTATTATGGCGGGAAAGTTGATTGACGTGTGGTTGTAGGCGAGGGCATTTTCACGTGCAAGGCACAGAATGATTTCAGTTACAACTGAATAAATATTGTTCATGGATGCGGGTTCTACCCCGACAAAAGCGTTTTTAAGAGTTTATTTAACTCTAAACTACAAATAGTGTATTTGTATACAGTGCGGACAGGACATTTCGAATTCTGATCGTAAAAGAAAATTATTTAACGGCTCGAGAAAGACGCTGGCGTGTGACAACTTGGCGTCTTGGCCAGAGTTTATTAATATCCGGATTTGTATCGAGCCAGACCCCTGCTTCTCTAACACAATCTGCCGTTCTTGTACCGACAAAAATTCAACTCTTGAATCGACGGCACAAATTCCAAGATTTACATAGTCGTAGACGAAAAGGGCTATCTCAAAACATAAACTTTTTCCAGACCCCGTCGGCGAACAGAAGAACACATCCTTCCCGCTTAGATGGGCTTCAATTACTTGCTGCTGTCCCGCTCTGATTGATTCCCCAAACCAAAATCTATCGTTTCTTGGATATAGAAAACAAAGCCGAACAACAACACTGACGCCAACGCTACAGCAGTTTTACAAGATGGCCACCGTCAGGTCATTGAGAACTCATTGATATGCAAACTCGTGACGTATTCCCTAATGATCCTTGCTTTCTATTGGCTAAATCGCTTTTACGTCACCGGTGGAAAAATCTACCGGTAATTTTGGCGGGATGCGGGTGAGAAAAGTCCTTTTCAACGGGAAACCGAAACATTGAAAAGGACTTTTAGAAAGTCTAAACATTAATTAGCATACTGGTTTGTTAAGCATTAACGTTTTAAAGGTTAATTTTTTGAACATAAAACCTTATCGCTAATTTACCATGAGAAGACCTGCATAAAACAGGCCACCATATCAGTTCAATTTCCCTTGTTGCTCGGCCCTCTCCATATCCCACGTAAATTTCAGACTTTGAGGTTGGCTGAAGATCGTGTTGTCCAGTGTTCATTTCGGCATGACTTTTTGCCTTCTCGAGCAATTGCTCTGCATCCAAAACACTATGACTGTCATCTGTTTCTTTCTCTCCATGGTAAACTGCCTGCTTCTTAATAATTTCAGGTTTTTGAAATATTGACAAAAAATCGTCAAAGTCAAACAACTTATATGACATTCTGAGTGACTTTCTTGCGTAAATTGGAAGCTTGTTTCTCGCATCTCTAACTCCATTCAATGGGCATTTTAAACGGTTAAGCAACGCTTTGAAGTAAGCTTTGGGTAGTTGTGGAAATTCGATTTTATTCCACCATCCTGTTGAAGAGGAAATAGTCTTATTTCAGTCAATATTTAATTATATAAATCGGTTTCAGTTCTGGAATAAAGAGAAAGCTTACCAGGTAGACAAGGATGAAGTGAGTTATTTATTCGCTCTGCCAAACCCGAAAGCCACAGTAAGTAAGAACTTTGTTCGTCATCCGAGATTGGAGTTGGAATTGGAACTTGCAACACGTGGCCCTCGCTGTCATAAAAATTATGTTCGCTTTCGGCGACAGCTATTGAATTTGAATGACGATCTTCATAGTGGCCACACAGGGAATACCATGTTTTGAATTTACGATTACAACATTTGCATTTGGCAAAATAGGACGACATCATGCATCTACAAGCATTTGTGTGAATATTGAGAGTCTGTTTATGTTTACAAAGCCGCCGGATATCAGTCGTCAGTTGCGAGGGTCGGGTAGTTGGGGCAATATTGATAACAGTACAAAGTAACTGAAATGACTTTTTACACAAACTAGTACGAAGTAATAAAATATGAAATAATTAAATAACAGGTTTATATTAAATTACCTTTTGCTTAATGAATATCTGAATGCTTTTCTTCCATTCATCCTGTACATCTCCCCTCCCTAGTGATTGCGTTTTGTTGGGGGCGTAGTTTCCGGTGACAAGGCAGAAGCGCTTAAATATTTCAGAGAGTTGTAAAATGATTCCCGTCGAAGAAACATCAATACATGTATTTAAAGGAAGAAAGCACACCAAGGAAGAAAAAAGCAAATCAAAAGCGACACTGGAGAGAAAGACAGAGGAAAAAAAAAGAGAGCAAAGAAAGCTGAAGTTGTAGCGGTATGTGCGGTGAACAATGAAGCTGTAGCGGAATGTGCGGTGAATAATGAAGCTTCTGTTAAAGTCCTGAGTGTTCAAGCATTATCCAGAGGACAAATAATGGTCAACTTGGCTATTAGTGCGGCTGCAGTTCCTCTTGCAGCAATACTAGTCAAGTTAAAACAGCGGTTGAATCAAGGCAAGATGGACAAAAGCGACCAATCGGCCCGACACAACACCTTGAAAGTAAAAGACCCGGGAAAAGAGCATCAAGATTCAAGGAAATTAACAGAGATTTAATAGTGTATTCATCCGACAAATCTATTGGTTGTGGGAGCTATGGCGAGTGTTATCTTGCGGAATACCGAGGCATTCAAGTGGTTATCAAGCAAATCATCCCAAGAACGTCAAATAATGGAAAGAAAAGAAAGAGCGAAGTTCTCCACGAAGCTCAAGTAATGACTGAGTTGGGAGATCACTTTGGTTTACCTTTTCTTTTCGGGATTTTGACCGAAAAGAAGCCTTACTGTTTAATGCTTCAATTTCATGGAGTTGACAGACAAAGCTTAACACTACAGCAAGCTGCAAACTTAAAGCTTTTGTCGGAACAACAGTGCATTTATATTTTTTGTAGACATTTGCACTATTTTAGAGCATGTACATTCTAAAGGCTATTTACACAATGACATCAAATCAAATAACATTATACTTGAAAAGAAAGAAGAAGACAGCTATGTGCCATATCTTATATATTTCGGAAAAAGCCACCTAATAAATACTGAGCCACAAAACGCCGGGAGACAGAAAAGGCCATACCTCGCTCCGGAGGTTTGCAACGGGGAACTGCAAAGTACCGCCAGTGACATCTATTCTGTAGGATACATGCTGAGGTCAACGTTTAGACAATTACAAAAAGAAAACTTTAAAAATGTAGCGGAAATTGTTGAAAAAAGCACATGTAAAAATATAGGATTAACTTAGGGGAATTTAAGAACATGCTCAAAATATGTTTGGAATAAATTGATTTTACAGAACTGGTTTTTAGAATCTCCTGTGGATTACATGATCAAATATGTAGGAGATGACAGACAATACACGTTTCAAAACGAAACTCCCGGTGATTTTATAATTCCCGTTGACAGCTATGTGGCCGCAAGAATGCATCTTGCGGTTGGTTTGCGACGCCTCAGAAGCTTCGCAAAACAAATTCTTAGGGGTTGGGGCTCGTTATCCTTTAATTATTATCTACAAGGTAAATATTATATTATATAACAATAATAAAATAATCGTTTTATTTCACTCGTGAAATACTAAGTAGTACTGAGAATCTGGCTGAGTGAACTTCTAATAAATTATATAAATGAATGTTAGACTGATATCGTTCAGGGTTTTATTTGTCCTTTAATTTGTACTCGTGTTGGGAATAAACCAGAGACGGGATCGAACCGATATACAACTTACCAATTCCAGGGATAGTTACATGATAAAGCAAGACTGTAGCTGTAACTAAAGGGGTACTGTCACCGTGCAACCGGAGGCCTGGGCCGAGTATCTAACTTGAAAAAAATTGGCAAAGCACTAGAAGATTATACTTGCTTGTTCAGTTATTTAGACTGATTGTTATTTGGTATTTTCAAGTAGTTATTTTTGGTTTGAAGTCCAAGTTTATACGTTTTATATTTAATTGGCGACAACGATGGCTTCTCTCGTGGCGGCCGCCAGTAAGGTAGTGGTTGATAACGAATGTATTCTGACAGGCGACAAGCTTATAAATTTTGGTTAACTGGGAAGATAGAATACGGTTATTACACAGCTTCTGAGTTCGCTAGACATCCTCCTAGCTATGGAGTACCAAAGCAGGGTTCAAAATGAGGTAGGAAAGTAAGCCGAATGCTTGACAACAAACTTACTTCACTGGAATTATTATGTTCTCAAATAAGAACTTACATGTCTATAAATTAAAATATTTGTAAATGCAAACAAGCCCTGGCTACTATATAACTTTTGCTATTGTATTACTTTAGACTTGAGTGCAAAAATCCTTATTCTGATAGGTCTGTCAATATATAATTATCTGTCCCTTTCCTCGCTGTTGTACTTGTAGCAGTAACTGTCACTTTGAACATCGCGATCGAGCATCGGTCGTAATTCGGGCTTTATTTGCTTATTTGGCTAGTCGATGCTGCACAAATTAAAGAAATAAATCACTCCAGAGTATGTGATTTGGCAATTACGCGGGTCACTTGTCTCAGTATGAATAAAAGCAAGCTGAAGTCACTGTCTAGTACAAAAACCGTGATGTAGTTATCATCAGAAACCGTCATTGATACTTCAACAACAAAGAGTCTGGATATCCTTCTATAACTATCGATACTTCGAATTAAACCTTATATTTCGCAAACGACGACCATATTTTAGCGATTTACAAAAAAATATACTCGCAATATATCACTCTCAACAAACGAATGTAAGCATATGCTAATTAGGAAAAAAAGGCTGTTATTGCGCAGACTCACCGGCTGGCAGTGCCCCTTTAATCTTTAGCTTTTTGAGTGTTCTACAGCTTCAGTAGTGCACTGATTTATCAGACAACAGAACATAATGATCTAATGTCATATAGATATTTTCACGCGCAAAGGGCGAACAACGAGAGTAAAACTATTCTTCAGAGAAGCGCGCGTTCTGATGGATCGTGGTAAAACTGACATTAAATATTACTGGAATATTTGCAATTTTCTTTAAATTTTATGGAATAGACCCCACTACATGTGCTCCGATCACAGGGCAAAATTAATCGTGGGCGAAGTTAACTATGAAAAATATGGGTGTTTTAGTTCCCAGTATAAAAAAATGTCATCCAGATAATAAATAAGATTATTATTTTTCCAGCAATCTACCATTATTTTCTAATCAATATATCTACCAGCATTTTCACAATAAATATTTTCGGCCATGCACCTGCGTAGCACATTAAAAAAAACCTATGCATGAACGTTGCTGCAGTTCATCGTGTATGTGATCAATATTTTGTTTGTTTTTTTTTTTTGTTTATAATGTTTTTAAACAGTGGATGAATATCGCACTAATCATGCATGAAAAAGAATTCGATGAAGAAGAAGAACACGAAATTGATAAGTTTGATGTTCAGGTATATAATCACACAAACTCTCCTAGAAATTAAATTCAAAGGATCATGTCAAATGCACATTTTTGTTATGGGAGACTTTAATGACATTTGTGATAATTCGAAAATTTGTGTTAACTCTGTTTGTTGTATTTAAACTTTCAGAGTGGGGGTTTGTGCTTCAGGAGGTGTTTGGTAACTCTCTCGGCACTGGAGATTATGGTCATATGTCCATCGAACATGCACCAATGTTGATGAGAAGATTCAGATCCATGAGGGAATATTCCAATCAAGGATTTGAATCATGCCACAAACTTCAATAATCGCTTTTCTCGAAAGCTACAAACCACGATGCAACAGGAGAGGCTTCATCAGAGGTGATTTATGCTTTTGAAATTAAAATTCCACGTGCCCAAAACGAATATAGAATGAGACATGTGACATTTATTGTAGTGTTAATCTCATTTTAGCTGGCCAATGTTAATGACATTTACTGTATAAGATAATAATAATCATAATAATCATAATAATCATAATGATAATAATAATAATAATAATAATAATAATAACAATAATAATAATAATAATAATAATAATAATGTTCGCCTTTATTGTCAAAATTTAGTTTTACAACAGCTTCATTAACTAATTAATATTAATTAACAATAACAATTAATGATTGGCGAATTTTATGTCGGAAATGTTTCTTATTTCTTTTATTTTTGTTTTCTACATACTAGGTGACAAATTTTACTTCCGCGGTTGTGGTTGGCGGGCAAACAAGAGATTTGATTGGTCATCAGATGATGAAGTATGGATATTTATTATCGACAACTTAGTTACCAAAATGTTTGGAGGACACCATTTAAAGTACGTCTATAACAAGAAGTTAGTTGGAGAGGTATCGAAATGCGATATTCCTTAGCGTAGATATGTACATGACGGTTGGGAAAACGAACTTCCTGATATACGAAACAACTTCCCGTCACCTAACATGTATGGTGTAAATGGAATAAAAATCTGCAAAAAAAATCTGAAAATCTAACAATGTGAAAAAAAGACGAAAGAACAAAATAAGAAACAAACATATTCTGCCACGTCTTCAACACCAGTACTCCTTCAATCAGCAGCTCGTCTACAACACCAATGACTCCGACAAACAACAGATCGTCCACAACACCAATGACTCTTCCAAGCTACAGATCGTCCACAACACACAATACTCCATCAAGCCACAGCTCGTACAGTCCGCCTTCAACACCTAGTACTCCTTCAAGCAGCAGCTCGTGTACAACACCAATGACTCCTTCAAGCCACAACTCGTCGACAACACCCATGACTTCTACAAGCCACAGCTCATACAGTCCGCCTTCGACACCTAGTACTCGGTTCATGCAGCAGCTCGTCCACAACACCAATGACTCCTTCAAGCCACAACTCGTCGACAACACCCATGACTTCTTCAAGCCACAGCTCATACAGTCCGCCTTCAACACCTAGTACTCGTTCATGCAGCAGCTCGTCCACAACACCAATGACTACTTCCAGCCACAGCTCGTCCACAACACCCATGACTTATTCAAGCCACAGCTCATACAATCCGCCTTCAACACCTAGTACTCGTTCATGCAGCAGCTCGTCCACAACACCAATGACTCCTTCAAGCCACAGCTCATACAGTCCGCCTTCAACACCTAGTACTCGTTCATGCAGCAGCTCGTCCACAACACCAATGACTCCTTCCAGCCACAGCTCGTCCACAACACCCATGACTTCTTCAAGCCACAGCTCATACAGTCCGCCTTCAACACCTAGTACTCGGTTCATGCAGCAGCTCGTCCACAACACCAATGACTCCTTCAAGCCACAGCTCGTCCACAACACCCATGACTTCTTCAAGCCACAGCTCATACAATCCGCCTTCAACACCTAGTACTCGTTCATGCAGCAGCTCGTCCACAACACCAATGACTCCTTCAAGCCACAACTCGTCGACTTCTTCAAGCCACAGCTCGTACAGTCCGCCTACAACACCTAGTACTCATTCATGCAGCAGCTCGTCCACAACACCAACGACTTCTTCAAGCCACAGCTCGTACAGTCTGCCTACAACACCTAGTACTCGGTTCATGCAGCAGCTCGTCCACAACACCAATGACTCCTTCCAGCCACAGCTCGTCCACAACACCCATGACTTCTTCAAGCCACAGCTCATACAGTCCGCCTTCAACACCTAGTACTCCTTCATACAGCAGCTCGTCCACAACACCATTATATGACTCTTTCAAGCCATACCACGTCCACAACTCACAGTACTCCTCTTATTCAAGCTTAACATAGATCCGCTACTCGCGAAGACATGGCAGCGTGCGTAGTGATGCGTGTTAAGACATGCTTATCGGTTGTGCATCATCCTTTCAGAGCTAGTGGACTTGCAAAAAACTTGTCTAGTGGACTTGCAAAAAACATTGTGAGGAAAGCACTTCAGTTATTGCAAAGTAATAAAGGTGTTCTTATCAATGTGGCTCAATGCAACAGCAGCCACAGGGGTGTGACCATAGGTGCTTGGCGTCTTTGACGAAAAAAGTATTTGTGTGCTTGAGAGATTAACAGCGAATGCCCACTAATACCGAGCGAAATCGAAATATCACGGCACAAGCTCAAAAATAATTTCCGCTCATATTTTGCTTAGTGGTACCCTTTGGTAAGTTAATAAACGTGGTGGGTTCAATTTGCCCAGGATAGTTTTAAATATCGAGAAAATCGTGGAAAAGTTGTGACGTGCCTGAAGCTGGTTTTTGCCCAAATGACTTGTCGACTCAAAAAAAACGTCCCCTACCTCTCGAAACGGCAATTTAAAAGATCTGACTTCAGAAATGTATAGAGGGCGTGATAAACTACTGCTTGGTGCCTATGATTCATTTCTAACCTTTGTATGAAATCTAGAGAAAACGCTAAAATGAACAATTATTTATCGGCTAAATTCAGGACAGATTTTCGAAAAATTAAATTCCTATGTGGTATATATAGAAATCTCCCCAAACTTTAGCAATGAAAAGAGAAAACATCGATTTAGAGCAGGGGCAAATTTGTTTTTTGGGGGAAATGTTATGCCAATTAGCCAATACCAAAACGAGCAGGGGACTGGGACCAAGTCGGTACTTTAGGAATGACACTATGTACAGAACTTGGAAAAAATATTTAAAAAATGTGCTATATATGGCTGAAGGGGGGCTACTCCCCCTTTGCATCCCCTGGACCCGCACCTGTTTATGTCATTGTAAAGTAAAAGTAAAGCAACCTTATTTAACGTCGGTAACTCGTAACAGTAATTCAACTGACAAACCTGAGGCCGACATTGCGCATTTTACTCCCCTCTTTTTATCAGTGCTCCGTTTTAAGGGTATTTAAAGCACGGATTGGAAAGAAGTCGAAACAAGTGTGTGAGGTCTGGCGGTGGATCGATCTACGGAACTCTCGCTTATAAGACAGCACACTTATCCGCTAGGCCACACTTGCCGAATGGTCTTTGCAGAAGGAATACATGGATTTATAAGGGTATATAGAATGTCAATCGTGATTAACTTTGAAATTGCATGATGATATAATGGTATCAACCGAACACCGAAACATCGTTTGAACAGGAGCCAAGGTTTGAATCATAACTTTCGCGATAAAATGTCTCGAAATTTAAAAAAACCCACTTAGAACGTAAAGGAACCGTTGATGTTGCATCTGAAATTGAGCTCCTATTAACACGATCTGGAATGTTCGATGCACCTGGAAACATCTCAAGCCTCACCATTTGCCCATCTCATCGATATTCGTTGGGTATTGAATGCCGTCGAGGATCCCATGGATGTCGGGTCCCTAAAGACATTTCAATGCATCCCAACAGTACAGCCATGCGACAAGGAAAGCGTGGTATTAGCAAAAAAACATCCAAATTAATTATGCAGCTGACTGGCAAATTTATTCCTGTTGGATCGGGTAAGTATTTCAAATACCTTAGTTGCAATATTCATGTTATTATTTCATCTCAAAAACTTGTACAGGCCGGAGAGAGATATAGTTGTTTTTATCCGGCAGAGCTGTACTTTACAACGAAATCGACAATACACAATCGCTGTATGACATCAATAATTTAATTGTGTTATCTAGCTCGAACAGCTTTTTAGTTATTCTAGATACCATACCCTTTATTAATTATATAATCACTTTTATTATAACTCATGGTAAAAATAATCTGTTTTGTTGTTGTCGTTATTGTATGATGCAACAGTAATAATGTGGATAGGCGGTAATCTTCAAAGGTTTCTGCATCAAAAATATACTATTCACCGGCAATAAGTATTTATGCATTCTTGATTAGCGAAAATGTAACCAGTACACATAAGCTCATGCCATCAAATCTAGCTTTCATTCTTATTATGGCACTTTTCGCAACCCTACTTTTCCTTCAGGCCAGTAGGGTGCTAGTGGGGTGCGTTAATGGTGGGTTGGGACATATTTCAAAAGCGATTTCAGTTTATATATCACAGGGTGGTGAATTTTATTGCCTTTTCGGACATAATTTTAGTTTAAAAACTCAAATTTTAGTTTAAAAACGCAAATTATTTCATTATTACTAACATCTTATTTTTCGGCAAATTCAACATACAATTTATTGTCTTCAGCAATATGCCGCTGTTGTAGAGTAAAACTGGACGAGATATCGAAGGAAAGTGAAACACGAACAAAGGTAAGATAACGACAATGCACTTCTGCCTATACCATGTACTTTAATACACCTTTACCGATATCCTATAACACCAGGGGGTAGCCTCTTTTCACCATACGATGACTCCTTGTCGACCCTCAGCCCTTGAAAACCCTGGAAGACCTGAACAAGTTCCTCCAGTCCAGAGACTTAAATCCAGTTCGATCAGTGTCATACTCCATTGGATGTTGCAAAAGATAGGACCAAACGATATTATATACGCAAGGCTAGAGAGTGTGACCACGGCTGGCACCTTGTGAGCCTGAAACATCATGGGACTCTGCGTCGAATGCAGTATTTGCGCAGTATTCAAAAGGAAAGGGACAGTCTGGAGATCTTGATATAATACTCATGGACGCACTTGCTGAACGCTATAACGAAGCCAATGGTTGGGGAGTACGACGTCAGATCCTTTCAATAATGCCTGACAAAGTGAGCCTGGAGACGCTCAAGAAGTGGATCCCTGATCTCACGAGGTACCGTCACAGCGCGAAAAAGCAGGTTTATGGAAATTTAAACATTGCATAAAGCTGCTTAAAGTTCTGTAAGTAACTTTAAGCCAGAGTTTAAAGGAGCTTAAATCTGTATAAAGTTGAACTTTAAGCAATTGGAGCTTAAAGCTTGATTAAAGTTAGCATAAAGTTGCTTGACGAAATTTAAACCATGTTTATGCCTAATTTAAAATTGGTATAAATTAGGCTTTAAGAAATATATAAAGGTGATTTACATTCGTGTAAACGTCAGGTTTATGCCAAATTTAAGCGACGTTTATGCCTAATCTAAAATCGGTGTAATCTTCAGATTTATGCCAAATTTACGTCACCATTAAGTTCATCTTTATGCTATTTAAATTAGTCCAATATAAAGGAAACATATGTAGCAAAGTCATCATCTTATCCATTGTTGTGACAATGTTGCAACAGCCCGACCAAATATAAACACGGAGAAAGAGAGTGAAGAATCTCTGGAACCCTATCTATCTCAGGTGAATGTAAAAAATCAATTCCAATCGAACATAATAATAATAACCTTTATTAACGTGTCAAATTACCTAGCTTACACAAGTGTAAACTAATTGAGGACACCTATCTACCTAAAATCTACACCCATACCCAAACCCAAACCCCCACCTAATTTCCCCAACCCCTCCCCCATCATCTTGTGATGTATTTTATATATAAAGAGAGTTTCATTCATCCATTCATTCACTAATAACACATTATGAAAATGTCTTCTTTTTTTTATTAATGACATATTTGTATAAATATATATATGAATAACAAAGGTTCAATGGATTGAAATTCAGGTGCTTATATATCCTTGATTTTAATGAAACAATCTAGGAATTGGAGTGAGGACCATTTTCTCCTGATCTTCCTGCATCTTTATTGCACAAGATGCAAACGTTTGCATTACACGCTGAACTGGCATATAGGTGGAAGGGCCTGGATCCTCAAAGTTCTTCAACTGCCATACTTCAATAGGTTTTCCAAAATGGTCCTTGTTCCTGTCGTGTTGATACCACCAAACACAGGCAAACACATGTTCGTGGGGTACATCATTAATTTGTACACAATGCTTGATGTAGAAGTTTACCTGTCCAGGTCTAATTGCAGCTGAAGTATTTATATTACCATTTGTGTCTGACCACGATGCCAAGACTCTTGAAGACCGTAAGTTTCTATTGTCCATTTTAGACCCAAATGTTTCTCCTCCAAGAGAAACTCTGGCATACTTGCGGGCAGTCAAAGGAAGGGATGACAAAGATATATTACCAGAAGGATACATAACTTTGTAGCATGAGTGTAAGATATTTAATTCATCTGAATCTATTGCTATAAGCTTATAGCAGTTTGGTAGGTGAATGAGTGTTTGGTCACTCCAATGAATTTCTTCCATGTTGTAGCAAGTTGCACTCCTGAACAACTTTGTAGCATTTTGTGCATTGAAGTTTTCAATAACTGTTTTGCTGGGGTCATCAAAGAACGGTATGAAATTGTCATAAAACTCCTTTGGCAATTCCACTGTTGAGACAAATCGTCCTGCCAAGAGCTTTCTCATTAGCTGAATTTCGATAGATAGTCCATTGAGGTTTGTAGCTCCAAGTATGCCGTTGAACCGTTCAAAACTAAAACACCAGAACACGTGTGTTGGGCCACAGTCCATTACACACTCTTTCAAATGGCAATGAAGATGCATATTAGGAGTGATTGAGCTGTTGCCATACAGTTGTTGCACATCCCTTCCAAACTTCAGAAATAAAAGATCAGCTTTAACCACGTCCATATTTGAGACAATTGGGCTGACTATATACTTGCAAGCCAATACATATGTTTGCCAACATCTCAAATGTTCTTCAGGAATGATCCCCTTAAGCACATACATAGAATATACTAATGTCCAATTTTTCCACTGGGATGCTGTATAGCTTCCATAATTTGAGGATATTTTATGAGGTAAACGTCCATGACCAGTTGCAACATCCAGTGACTTGATCTTTTCCTCCAGGATTTGAAGTGATTGCTGATTGAGAAGACCATTTGCTATCCATATTTTAAACATGCGTTTGGATGTCCCTAAGAATAAATTGTGCATGGGATCGATTGCTGAGAATTGTATAACATCAAAATATTCCAGCTTTAGAAGGGAACTGTAGTAAAGACCATATTTTTTGGCAAGTGTCTCATGTTTTGTCTTTGTAGGAGCTTTTTTAACTTTCTCTGCATGTCCGCCTATGAGTTATATTATCACGAGGAGGCCAATTCTCCCTGTCAAATCCAGAATAGTCTGCTCTTTCTTTAAAAGTACTCGGAAACAGTTTAAAACATTTTGAACATCCTCTGTGGGCTGAATGGCCTTTGAAACCACATAGTTTTCTTAATGCAGGGATATCAGCAGATGCGAAGATTAATGCTCCTCTGTATACTTCTGGAGTGCTACTTATGCTGCTTTCTAGTCTGACACCTTGCCACAATGCATTTAACTCGTCAACAATTGGGCCTAGGAATGGATTTAATGATTTTGGCTCCTTACTCAGTTCAGGAATAATGCCAGCAACAATGACATTATCCCATTTGTATCGTTCTTGTCGTGGAAGATTGAGGAGAACTAAGTAGATGACACCAACTGATCTGTCTTTTCTATGTTTATAAGGTTGGAACCAGTCTACATTGATTGCAAATGCAAGATTTCTTGCCTTGTTCAAGAAATCTTCACCTTTGTACTTTAAGAATTTCTTCCAGATTGCTCCATCATATATATCAGCCATAAGGCCTTCCTCTACATTCCTTGATCGCCACTCTTCACACATTTCTGGTATTCCAGATTTTTTAAGAAGTGTTTCCACTTGATTGATGATGCTGCTAAAACAGTATAGTTTATGTGGGTAGAAACATATTTTCCCACTAGCTAGAGTAACTTTTCTTGCCAGTGATGCACCGCATTCCTTTGTACGACCTTTGGGATATGGTTTTTACTGGGCACAGTTTAGGCACCACCTGGTTTCCAATGTATTTGGTACAATCGTCGAGATGGTAAAGAGTACAACATTTTGGGCAAACAGCATATTTGGTGAAGTTATCTCGATCAAATTTAATGAACTGTCGTGCAAGGTACAATGAACTTGGAAACATCAATGCCATTTTAATCAGGAATTCACTGTTGCATGTTAGACCAACTGTATGTAGAAACTGGAAGAAAAAACGCAATAACCATTCGATCCCATTGTCACTTATTTTGCAAGTAGTTTGCCACATTAGGATAAAGTACAGAAACCATTGAAGTAGACTCTGTATAGCTTTCAACTTTGTTGTCCCCTGTTGAGGCTCTGGAAGTGGCTCTTCATCAGATAAATAATCTTCCAAAATGTCAGCTGTATCAGCATTCCATGCTTCAGCATCACTATCATTACAGATGTTGTTATCATCGGAACCAGATTCTGCATCACTTTCCTTAAATAGAAAGGGATATGTGCAATTAGATTTCAATAAAATCAAAACAATTAAAAATAAAACGCACAAACAAAAACAACAACAACAACAAGATACAGTGTAGTTGAAGTTGCCTTCGAAACCCAAAGTTGATTTAAGCTGGATTTCATGTGGTTATTTGCCTTATCGAGTAAGCTGGTTGGTTACCGAAGCATATGTGTCACGTTTTAGGATCGCACTTTTCATGTAGCGTTTTTAGTATTGCGGTACAATTAAAGCGATACAGCTTTGGTTGTAATGTCCCTGCTCACTGCTTTCACAACTTTTTCGTTAGTTTCTTCTCCTTTTACAATTTTGCATCAAGTTAAAATAATGACCGAGACCACTGCTGCCTCAGTAATAGCAAACGTACACTACAAGCAATTAATACAGGCGATACAGCAATACGAGCAATACAGCGATACGAGCAATACAGCGATATGAGCAATACAGCGATACGAGCAATACAGGCGATATGAGCAATACAGGCGATACGAGCAACACAGCGATACAGCAATACAGGTGATACAAGCAATACAGGCGATACGAGCGATACAAGCAATACAGCAATACAATGATACAAGCAACACAGCGATACAGGCAATACAGCAATACAGGCTATACGAGCAATACATGCGATACGAGCAATACAGGCGATACTAGCAATACAGGCGATACAGCAATACAGGCTATACGAGCAATACGAGCAATACAGGCGATACTAGCAATACAGGCGATACAGCAATACAGGCGATACTAGCAATACAGGCGATACAGCAATACAGGCGATATGAGCGATACAGCAATACAAGCAACACAGCGATACTAGCAATACAGTGATACAGCAATACAGGCGATACAGCAATACAAGCAACACAGCGATACTAGCAATACAGTGATACAGCAATACAGGCGATACGAGCGATACAGCAATACAAGCAACACAGCGATACTAGCAATACAGTGATACAGCAATACAGGCGATACGAGCGATACAGCAATACAAGCAACACAGCGATACTAGCAATACAGTGATACAGCAATACAGGCGATACGAGCGATACAGCAATACAAGCAACACAGCGATACTAGCAATACAGTGATACAGCAATACAAGCGATATACAAACAAGCAACACAGCGATACGAGCAATACAGTGATGCAGACGATACGAGCGATACAAGCAATACAAGCATCAAGAGTTCCAGACTTCCGGTACGCACGCAATGCATTATGAGATTATTACAAAGGAAAAGTGAACACCAATTCTACATTGTAGACACAGGGAGCCCAAGCTATGTTTTTGCTCACTTGGTGCTCACTTTTCCTTTGTAATAATCTCACAATGCATTGCGCGCGTACCGGAAGTCTGGAACTCTTGATGCTTGTATACAGATGATACGAGCGATACAAGAAATACAGACGATACAAGCAATACAGTGATACGAGCAATACAGCAACACAAGCAATACAGATGAAAGCAGTGAGCAGGACATTACAACCAAAGCTGTATCGCTTGTATCGCAACACTAAAAACGCTACATGAAAAGTGCGATCCTAAACCTTGCCAGGTATATACCGAAGGTACATGTAACTAATAAGTTGTTTGTTATTATTTTGCCAAAGGAACTGGCTATTTTGGTGAAAAAAAATTACAGTGACAAATAAGGAAAATAATAAATATTAAAATATTGACAGTACTTCCTCCATTAAGCTAATTATTTCTAAAAAAAAAGTCATAAGAATGATAGTAATTATCAATCATAGTGATGGCACTTAACCCGTGAAACAAAATCTAATAGTTAGTGCCTAATAGACTCTAAATATAACCATGGAAGATAACATGTACATACCAGGTCACTATCAATGATCTTTGCAGGGAAGTCTTTTTCTTGTTCATTTTGAAGTACATGTAGGTCATCAGAATTGCTACTTTTAGAATCTTCACCTTCAAAATAATGTACATGTGGTAGATGAGTATAATAATAATAATATGGTTTATTGATACAAAATAAAATAGCACCCAAAGATTGCACCCAAACTAGCCTAAATGCTTTATATTTACAAACGATTGAATAAAGAAAAAGAAATAATATATGGAATTAAAACAATTTTACAATAATATATCTAAATACTGGTTGGACTACACGGATTTACAAATTCATGCACTTACAATATATTACTCGTACAACTAACTACTAGACTGTGCGCATTAAGAATTGACAGATAAATTGACTAAATAATATAATTATTATTGCAATTAAATATTGCATAAGGAAATGTTTGTCATTTGAGTTGTGTATTACTATATAAAAGATAAAGATTCCAGCTAAAACACATAAATTAAAAAGGGTTATTGAGAAAAAAATCAGATAATCTGCTATATTTTATGTGAACGTGGAGGAGGGGATACGTTACTATGGTAACAAGGTTCGGCAACAACAGGCAAGATCCAGAAAAGTTGTAAAGATTATCGAAGATACTTTTAAAATAGCGATATGATATACTTTAGTACTTACCCATAACATCATCATGGAGGTCAGTAGAGAAACTGCTCGTATCACTGTCACTTTCGAAGTCAAACATGTTGTTTGTGAACGATCTTGAAGATTGATTCCTCATCAAGAGACGCTCTTGTTTGATTTTATCTTCCTTTTTCTTTGAAATTTCTGTTTTCGATGACCAACTTGCTGTTTTCGTGTCAAAGAAAGACTTTCGGTGTTTCCAATATGCTGATCGCGATAAATATTCATTGCAATGGCCACAGAAGAAACTACTTTGTTTTCGTAGTCGAGAAGCCATTCTTGCATGTCGCTAGCTTGTGCTGTGACGATCGAATATCACATGTATAGCACGTGAAATAATGTGGCGGGAATTTGAACAACCAATCAACGACTAGTTTTCTAAATTCATCCAATGACAAGCCATGCCCGGTAGGTGGCCGAGGTGCGCGAGTCGATAACACCGGGGTTGCGTGACAGTTTTGACAAGTCTCTGTGACAAGCTCGATCACTTGCGTTTGGTGTTTTCTGAGAGCGTGCTTTATTATCGTGTGTTACCTACAACTCCAGAAATGACTGAAATTGAAGTTTCAGTCAACAAAGAGGCACTCGAGAGAGTTATAGACGAGAACAAGAAATTACGTGAGGCAATTTTAAAGCGAGATGAGTCCCAAAGGCAGATATTCAACGACCTGACAGCTCGACTCAATGAAACAAGCAATGTCCAAGGACAAGGTTCAAGAAACAAGAAAAGACAGAAGCTTTTGAGATTCCTTCACTTTGTCGTGTAAGTATCACAGTTATATTTTGAATTGTTGCTGTTTCTTGTAAGTTTTTGCTTGAAATAAGATCATCTTTCCAGTTGTCGCATCTTTGGCCGAGTTCAAAAGAGAACCATCGTGATTTATATCATATCGAAAACCAAAAGCATTTTGTGCGATCAGTGTTTCTATTATACACCGAAAATCATTTTCTGGAGTTTTATAGACTAGAGTTCTGTGAAAAAAAACAATAAAAACGACTGCCATAGCCTTGGTTTTAGGGTGTATTGGACGTTGATCTGAGTGAGGCTGAGGTGTGAAATGTAAACAGACGCCATACATGTGCTTTGGCTGTCACAGGGGGAATGGGGACTAGTAGTAGGGAGGGGAGGGTTAGTTCATGAATCTGTTGTTGTTGTTAAAACAAATATTACAGTAATATTTCAAAATAATAATAATAATAATCAAATATTTAGTTTGTAAATCAAGACTACCTTCTCAGAAGTTGGCAGCATACAGTGTACAATGTAGATGGTCATATACTAGAGCTCTGCCCACAGGAATCTAATATAAACTGTTCACATTTATTTCATTTCTGTTTTTCTTCCAGGGAGACTTTAGGAAGCATTATACAACATTGAAGGATGGGGGCGACTTTAAAGGCTTTCAATTGAATAAAAGGTACATGTATATATATCTTATCCTTTAATTCATTAATTATTCATGAGCAATTCAGCCAACCTAAGGCTTTAATTTCAATCACATGATACTACATGTATGTTGAATAAACTGATAAACAAGAGTTACTAATGATGAATGTTTGGTTATTGGGAACCAATAATATAGACCTTATTCACGCGTGCTGGTTTTCGAGATCAGAATACTAGGATCTTTCACATGTATACAAATGACCACTGCCATCTGAAAAAGCAATTATTCATCAATATGTTTTGGAAAATTTCAATAGTATTGGATAAAATCCGGAGAAGATATCATAAATGACATTTTTTGGGTTTAGTATGGGATTTTCAGATGGCAGTGGTCATTTGTATGTGAAAAATAAAAATCCTAGTATTCTGATCTCGAAAACCAGCACGCGTGAATACGGTGTATTGGTAGCTATGACGTACATGTACATGTATGTATTATGAAACCGAATAATACAATGTATTTTTTTTTATATAATCACTTCTAATACATACATGTATGTATAGTACGTAGCATACAAAAATACATGCATGAGTAAGAATAAGGTCAGAATATTTTGATAAAATGAGCTTTAACCCAAACTTTTTATCTTCAACCATATAGTTTTGGCGCAAAAGAAAACAAAGAAATCATTGAAAAAGTTTCTGTTGCCGTAATGGCTGACCATGGTGGGCCAGCCAAGTGCCAGTGGTCCAATGCCCAGTTGAGAGGTAAGCTAAACTACTATTTTACTAAAAAAAGCATTCATGTCTTGGATTATTGCAGTTATTGATTTAGTAGGAAAGGACTTGCTGATACATTGTATGGGAACGGCATCAAAGGAATTAATTTCAATTTATGGTTTTCAAATCATTTGGCTAGTATAGTGGTCGTTAATAAAAATTGCGCTCATTCGCATCATTGCTGATTATTAGTAACATAGCATCTCAAAAGTATTCATAAATATATGCTATCGTAGAGGTTAGAGGTTTATAGGAATGGTAGGCTAGGGTTAAACGTTGAACCTCTCATGTGTCGTACCTAATTGCAATCTGCCGTATCAAACTAAGTCACAGGCCGCTGTTTCATATATATAACTTAATTCAACAATTAGGTATGGCACATGACAGGTCTGACCCTAGCCTTAGACCTAGTTTAAATGTTTCATGAGCCTAATCTAATAACATTACTTGCATATAATGCTGCTTGATAGGTACATTAATTTTCTTTTTAAATATCTAACTTGTTATCTTTTATATCATAAGGTGCTGCAGCAACATATTTTAAAACAAGGCGTGATTTGGCTAGAAGGAGAATGAACAAAGGGGTAGATAAACACCGAACGATTTGCAGGAGACAAGGAAGGACAAGAGATGTGAGTTGAATCTAACATACCTAATATCATTAACTGAAAATTGACTTGACTATCGGCAGATACATTGTAGTTTGCGAGGTGTTCTAGCCTCGAGTCAACTATCAAAGCCAATAAAAGGCGAGAGTGAGGCTTCTATCTGTTTTAGAATACCACAACTGACTATCTATGAAACATATTTGCATTTTTATTGATCGTGAATATTCAAATTTTAAACAATGTGCACACGCTGCCGCCTATCGGCTGATAGTAGGTTAGTTTTGAACCAATCAGATTGTGAGTTTCGCTATAGTAGGCAGTTGTGGTATTCTAATCGGTGATCGAAGATAAATGTAGTGGTCGAGTTGTGAATTGCCATAGACCCTTTACATAAAGCTATGGCCAAGGAGATTATAAGGATAGACCTTAGGGACTTGTCAGGGACTTGGGGGGGGAAATTTGCAGGGGGGGGGGGGGGGGGTGGTCTGAATAGGGAAGGTCATGAAACAAATTTAATTCCCATCGCTAGGGGAGGGTCACAACATTTTCAATGCTCAATTTAATATATCCACCACCCCTACTTTCTGACAACCACGTCCACCTTCTTCATGTTCTTGGTACATTTTAAATGCTTATAACTCTGCACTAATTTAATATCTGACTTGATAACTGTACTGACATGGTCTTTTTTGTATTGCCAATTGATATTATTCTGAATGTATTAATATTTTGTGCTGCTCATTCCCAGTCTTCGCTCTTTTTTTATTATGAAAACAATGAAGCAGGATGATATTTTCTTGCTAAAAAGCTAAAAATAGAATGCTTTTGAAACATTAATGTTACAATGACATATACCACTAATTAATATGTTTAAAATGATATAGTGTTGCTGTCATTTAGTAAACATTCATTTCTATTTTTAGAAGTTGCAAAGAAGGAAGGAAACCCTGGAGACGGTGGAAATGGAAGAGAGAAAGAGGGTTGCCATAAGAAAGGCACTATCTTTGGCATATACTAGCTCGGATGAAAGCGACCTTTCAGAAGACGAAGGAGGGCAGATTAGACTGAAGGGCTATCTGACGAAGAAACTGCCATGGGAAAGGTCAGCCCTTACAAAGGTCAAGCGTAACCTGGATGACTGCCATCTACGAAGCCTTCCCGCAAGAGCAAGGGGAGGTTTTCTGCCCAGAAGGAGGCATCAAAATCCTTCAACAAGGGAATTGCCATTTGAGGTAGTTTCATGGGCAGTACGACAGCCTGGAAGTTTGTCTGAGAGCACGTTTGCTCCCAACACTCATTCAACACCAAATAATTAATTTTAGGAGGCACTTGAATGGCCAAAAGCAGGGTTGTCACTAAGTAACACATCTGCAGGCCCTGATTGCATGAAAGGTGGATAGCGCTATCCAACGGATAAGTCCTATCGAACGGATAAAATTTATTGGATAAATGCATCAGTTTTATCTGTTGGATACTTTTCACCTTTCATGCAACCAGGGCCAGACAGCTGAATGGTTGATGATTAATTTGTTTGCTAGATATGTCAAAATTCAACAAGACAGTGTTTGCCCAATCCCAACCAGCTAATTTTGCCAGCTCTTAGCAATGTCCCAGTGATGGCCCTGCAAAAGTGCATTTAAATATTATTAATAATTTGTAAATTTATTAGATTTTTATGCTTGCTTGTGGTTTATTTTTGCAAGTGCTTTATATTTTAATACTGAGTCCAGTTTCAAGCACTTGAGAGACACATCATTTTCAACATAATGTTGCTTCTTTAGACCATGCAAGCTGGTACATTTTTTTTACATATAAAATAATACATCAATAGACTGTTTAATTTTTTTTATAGAATTTGGTAGGCTTTTGCTTAGCATACTTTGCATATTGTTAATGTTATTATGAAGTTTTACATGTAGCTTTCCAGTCTATCAGTGATGATAATATAATTATTATTTATTGCCATTGTACATTTATATTTCGACTATTATTACAATATATTTATATAAGTATCAATTTGTACAATTACAACACCATTACTGCAGTCAAATTAGAAAATAAAGAGTTTTGAATGTATATCTGGTAGTTTCTTGGGTGGTTTATATTCATATCAATGTTAATCAATGCCAGCAAATCTCGATTTATGCACCATTTTTGGCAATAAGGCAACGATATTATGGTTGAATATATTATGGTTATATATAATTAACTTCGATTGCCAACATTTATTGTAGCTTTACGCTACATTTAATGATCAAAAGTGAGATTTAAACGTCATAAAAATGGGTTTATTGTAGCTTTATGCTACATTTAATGTTCACGACAATCTTAAAATCAAGGTTTAAAAGTACTTTAAGTGACATTTATATCGCGTTTATACCACATTTATGCTACCTTTATGCCTACCATAAATGTGGCTTACAGAAGTGAGTCTCTTTAAACTAGCTTTATGCCCAGGCATAAAGTTCCTATAAAGACGAACTTTATGCACCGTAATTCTGGCGTAAATGTGCTTAAAGGCGAGGTTTATGCAAACTTTATGTCTTCTTTAAACATGATTAAATTTGCTTTTTCGTGCTGTGCGTTATACCGAAGCCAAGCGCCATTGTTTACTTCATGGTAGAGGAGTTCCTCTACATTCCATGGCGCCTCGAACAAGAATCGCTATTTCCACTGACAAGATCGAAAATTTTATTGGGTTTATCACCAGTCCTCATATTATCCAGGACATACAGTTCGGAGAAAAGACCATAAAACTTTCGACTGAAGATCTGGTCAGGGTTCCGAATGTTGTGTGCATGATCATACCAGAACGCATCGTCCAGCAATACCAAGCGTATTGTCAAGAATCGGGCTTTGAAAGCCTTAGTCGCAGTACACGCATGCTTAATGTTTGCTCAACGTCCGTCAGGAAATCCCTCCAAGGATTGGATTACATACGTTCCTCTGGTTTTCAGGCATTTGATGACCTACACAATGTAGCAGAAAAACTCGGATATAGCGGTAAGGGACTAGCTTGGGCGAAGTGTCAGCAAGATCGACTGAAATCAGCCAAACGCTATTTGAAAAGTGATTATAAGGTACTGTATATTTAACGAACCGCAACCTTTATTTGCAGTTTCAAGGTGTATGTACATGTGCAGTAATTTTCGGATTAAAAGTTGATTGTCGGATGCTGCCATCGCATGAAGCCGCTACACGCAGTTCTTTGTGATTAGCACTATATACATCTTCTATTTTTGTATAATTTATAGGTGGATGTATCTCAAGACTCCACAGTTGCCGATCACTGTAGATCATATGCACTCAGTGATCTGAAAGACAGAGACTTCCAGTCTTCCTGTAGCCACGACCACCGAGACATATGCGAACGATGCGACTTGCCGACGTCTACGTTGAAGAAGATTGAGGACGGCTTAAGAGATCAGTCAGATCAATCAGAGTCTTAGATCCTTCGTAGAGATTATTTCTGAATATGTCATCGCTTGATTCATCATCCGATGAAGCTGGAGAACTGTCAGAACTTTCAATACTTTCAGGTCCACTTGAATCACTATTGCTTTGATAATCCAACTCTTTGTGCGAGCAAGACAAGTCTGTAAGTGTAGGATCGGAGAAGTGTTGGTTTTCAACTTCGTTGGAAATTTCCCCATAATGGACATCGGCTATTGTTGTATTTAAATCGGATATTGAAGCATTTTCATTGAATATCAATGTATTGACTTCGGCCATCGATATATTTTATTCGGCCATTCCTGCCCTTGGTGAGCTTAAGTGTATATGTTCTTCTGCCCTCGACGATAATACATCTTCATCAGAATAAATAAGCCTTCTATTCTCACCAGAGGATGTCGATGACTCAAAGTTACAATGATCAGATATTATCATCCTTCTCCAGGGGCCTGTTTTCGATCTAAACTTACAACGAGAACTTGAGAAGGATTCATCTTCGCTGCTACTGATGTTACTGTTAGTGTTAAACTTACGATCGAAACTTCTTGGCTGGCTTCTTGGCGGCCGTGTATACGAGCGTTTTATACTAGTACCACATGATGACGAATCGCTGCTGCTACCCATTTACAACTGGAACTTATTTTCTTGCATCGGGCAAGTCATAATATAGAATACACAAAACCAGCTCGATCGAGATAATACTAGTAAACTGACTTCTCATACTCATTAATTATTCATGAGGTAACCAGCCAATCCGGTGCATCAAATCCGGTCACATGATGGACCTGGAAACCCCGGAAAGAATTCCAATTCGCCGTAGAACACAGACCCGGTCGCCTTCACAACAATGCGGACCCTTTATCCAGGTTAATGACCCCCGAGGAAAACGCTTCCTGCAATGCGAGCTTAGTTACAACTACTACAGATAACGCCATACAGACTGCATTATCCTCGCCACATACAAACCCGGTAAGTATTAGAAAGATAATGGTCAATTTGTCACACGTGCGACAAGCTATCATTGCCCTCAAGAACGCGATACAGAGAGCTGTCAACAAAGATAACAAATGCAACTTACAACCAGACAAGGTGGATACCAGTAACATGCCAGCTATCGTCACTACAAACCTTATTCGGACAGAAGCGAAACATGTGCCACATTATTGAATCTCAGCGAAGCGATCCACAGTTATCTAAAATTATCGATTTAAAAGGCTGTGGCGGTATGTATCAGAATTTCGAAACGTAGCAAAAACCTTACTTCGGCATTACTCGTTCACGATGGTCCGCTGGTACAGTCTGTAGGAAGTGGACAACCACATCCAATTTCGTTATCGTGATCCCAAAAAAACTAAGTTTCCCAGAGCGGTACAACCCATTTGCCGGCCATCTGGGTATAACTCGCACGGAAGAGAGGGTTCGGAAAATATTTTACTAGCCAGGAATCAGAACTGCAGTTGAACAGTTCGTAAGGACATGTCCCAATGCTCACATAATACACGGCAGGACAACATAATCGCGCACCAAAGGGGAACATAACCGTCGGGGAACCGTTCACATTCTGGGCAATGGATTATATGAGTCCTCTGCCAGAAACTAGTAGGGGGAACAAGCATCTTTTAGTAGTAGTTGACCATTATACTAAATGGTGTGAAGCATTCCCTACTAGGGACCAAAAAGGAAGTACGGTCGTGCCGCTTTTGGTAAATCGAGTATTTTCCAGGTTTGGTCCCACAGTCGTGTTGCACTCTGACCAAGGCCACAATTTTGAAAGCAAGCTTATGCACGAGATATGCGATGCAATGGGAATAAACACAACATGAACAACAGCCTGTAATCTGGAAGGCGACGGCCACACAGAACGCCAAAATAGAACGCTTCAGAAAATACTCTCATCATTTGTGCCTAAACGCAGAAATGATTGGGAATTGTGGATTGACAGTGCGGTCTCTGCTTATAATACCAGTAGACAGGAGAAGCTAAAGGCCCGTTCACTTTCTCGAATTATAATCGAATTGTGATTGAAGTATAATTGGAATGCGCTCACACTTCCGAATGATAGTCACCAATTACAATCGAATCATTGAAGTAATTACACTCCGTAATTCAAGATGGCGGAGAGTCAGTGGTGAAACGTCGAGACAAAATGTCTCATATCTTTCTGGAGCAATGAAACCGTTCCAATTAATTTGAATACTATGCATAATAAGAATGGTATTTGGGATAACATTTGGAATGGCGATTGCAGGATACACCAGAAGCGGCCAACTGTGCCAAGTGAAAATAAACAACCTCAAGCAGAAATACCGCAAGGTTGCACTATATTCCACCAGCCCATATACCTCTTTCTCGTCCAGACTGGTAATTCTGAAGGACGCTTGGACGATGCCAATCAATATAACTGAAGAGAAATAAATAGCTGACAAACTGCCTCAAATAAAAATGCATCTCACGAAGGCGCCAGCTCTCAAGTCGAACTTTTCTTCTCCTAACATATCTTTATGCCTTTTCTTCGCTTCTAGGTCTTGAAAAAGTATAAAAAATGTACAACGTCTTCGAGGTGCCATTTTGAATGCGTGTCTTGACCTCCAGTCTTTGGAAGCAACTGGCTACGACCCTTTGAAATCATAAACCGCATGGGAATTAATTATAGGATAAGATCACAGGAGGAAGAAAGGGTAGTTTATCACGACCATTTAAATTTTAGTTATATACCTTACAGACAGGAAGTCTGCCTACGATAGAAACAGATGATTTCCAGTCTGTTGACTGCACGCCTAATACTGCACAACATGCAGCAAATGGAAATAGGGCTAAACCCCCTAGATTAAGACAATACATTCGCGATCCATGCCGCTATGGCTACGATCCGTAACACCCCACATATATTTTGTTCTCGGAAGGAGAACATCAAGCAGGGGGGAATTGTGTAACGATAGCTTATTGTAGTATTATCCGATAGCACCGGAAGAACACACCTAGATTATGTAAACAACCAAAGAGACTGAATAAAGTTAGTTCTGCCCTATGACTCGTTGTGTGAGGTTGTTTGATTTGTCTGTCCCAGCACGCTACATGTGAACTACTGGAAATTTACAAATACAAATATATTTTATCATATCCTGTTGTTGCTGAATTCCATGGCGAGAGTGCTGAGGGTGACGGAGTCCTTAGATATTATTATTAGATATGTGTATTCAGCTTTCTGGGACTCATTCACTTCCCGCTTTTGTGTAAGCTCTTCACACTTCAGCCTTAAGGTCTTACCATGACTAACAGTGGCAGACTACTCGGCAATTAGTCGTATCATCAAACACCAATATGTATTAACTGGTACATCCCCAGTGAACATTTGTGAACTGCAAAAGCTTTAAATTACCTTTGGAATCCAGGTAGAAGTAGATGACGACTGCATTGTGCATTCATTCAAAGCTCATCTGACTGAGAAAGAGGCAATAATTATCGACCAAGCATTACAGAATGTCTCCCCCTTTCCACGCGATAGTTAGGTAAGAATATTCTGAATATTCAGCTTTGCGGCGTTGGCCTTGCAAGGTTGTAGAGGGAAGCATCATCATGAATGGCGTGAGCGACGACAATTTATCCTTATTGACTCAAAATACGTTCTCTCCCAACTTTGATGTACTTTAATGTACTTTAAGTGACATTTTGGGGACTGAAAAACAAGAACTGGGCGCCAAGGAAGGGAATACAACGAAAATCTTGCTGGAGATGGCACAACATGCCAAGGCAGCCATAGAAAAAATTGTCTCGTTACTGTTGAAGAAATGGAGAAACAAAAAGATGACAGAATCCCGGTAAACACCAAACTCAATACATCATGGGCTGTTAGAACCTGGAGGGAATGGGCGGAAGAAAGAAACTGTAAAGTAAACGCTCAAACAAACGCTCAAGATCTACAAAATCTTAGCCCACAACAAACCATCAAGTCCATTCACATCCGAGTATGATCGACTGATGAAGGTTCTAGTACCTGAACCGAAACGTCTTTTTAAATCACAAATAGCTCAAGAGATTGTGAACATTTTAGCCTACACAAACCAACAACTAAATTACTGGATGTCCAAATTTGTAATGGAAATCAGAAACAATTGAATCCAGGGAAGTTCTACCCACCAAACACGCTATATCAAATAGTTTGTGGTTTGCAGAGGCACATTAGAACAACGGCCGTCCTGTCCTCAATGTATTTGAAGATGCACAGTTCAAACATTTCCAAGACGTTCTCGACTCACAACTGAAGCGGATGACAGGATTGGGGCTAGGGGCATCTGTAAAAGAAGCAGAAGCATTCACAGAAGAGCAAGATAAATTTTGGTCACTCAATCTGTTGGGAGACGGTTCACCGCCTGTACTGCTTATAACACCATGGTATTTCTTCTTGGTAAAAACTGTGGCCTGCGAAGTGGTCAGGAACATAGAAACTTAAAGTTCAGCCAATTGATTCTCGAAGACGCCGCTGAAAAAGTTCCGGCAAAACTGGTTTACGTTTCATTGAAGCTCGTCCCGAATGCTGCCTTGTCCATATATTTAAAAATAGGTACCCTATGGGTGCATGTGTCTACTGCTAAAATATTTTTCTTCTTCTTTGTGACAGGGAATATAAATTATTCTTCCATATGTTTTTGGGGAATTCATTCGAGCGAAGCGATGGCGTGACCTTTGGTTAATGTTTAACTTTTGTACATGTCGAGCTTGAAATATTCTAGTGTCGCTGTTGTGTCGCAGTAAATCCCAGTAGATATAAGTAATATAGTAAATAGCACACGGAACTTAACCTTGTGTAAAACTGAAACTATAATGCTTAAATTGAGAAAAAGCAGGAAGGATGATTACACGCTGGGCTCGCGGGCGCACGAAATCGGCGGTTTTAAATCGTGACAGATTTTCGCTTGATTTGGGGTTTGTTTACGTCACCATGGCATTCGGAGATTGAGTGCGCGAAAACGTCACGAGTGCTGTATGAAAAGTTTTGTTTGGAGGCTTATATTTCAGCCGATTGCCACAATCTTTCGGATCAGCAACGAATAATTATTGATCCAGCAATCGATCAAAAAAAATCAAGAGGAAACGCCATTGAGCGCGGAGAAAATGATTTTTTCTGCAAGCGCGACTATTGGGCCGTTGCACTTTTAGCGAAAATTTTGAATCTACAATATTAGACCTTTCAACTAAAAATGAGCCTTTTCAATGAAATTAAAGAAGATATCATAAATCCGAAAAGAACAAAGTTTTGTCATTGGTCTTATCTGGCTATGTTATTCGCTTCGTTGAATTTGAATAACAAATTTCCGAGTTATTAACATTTTTAGAGGCTTCATATGGCTGTTCTTTCTTCTTCGTAAGGTCTGTTTTGCAATCTGTTACGGCCTTTCGCAAATATATTATTTTTAGGTTGATTGTTATTGATAAATGTTAATCTAATCTGCTCTAAGTCCAGAGTGGTTATCGATCCACTTGTGGAACTAGTGTCAGGTCAAGAAGAGGTCAGATTTCAACGCTGTGTAAGCTGTTCATCTTCTCAACTTTGTAGTGAAAATTTGCTTCGATCGCACTCCGTCCATGACGATTATAATGTGAGTTGAATGAGTTAACATTTCTCGCTTGTTTTTTCGTCGATTTAATTTCTGAAAAGAACAATTTCTTTTAATGTTGATGCAGAATATATTGTGTTGCGCCTACAGCGATCGGGAATCGCTGTAGTACGTGCTTCGAGTCCACTCGATCGATTGTATTAACTTGGAGTTTTCTTTTTGCAGTATTTTTCTGATTTTAGGCGGCTGAGATAAGCTTTTAAAAGAATTTACGTTTTACTTATGCCATGGGTCGTATAAAAGGAAACCCAAGATTCAAAGTTTTCGAAAGGCAGCAACGAAAAAAGGCCATAAAAGAATCTGACTTGCAAATCAGTGATCTGAGGCGACAATTCCGAGCAAGACAGGAAAAGATTCGACGCCTTGAGCAAAAGGTATATATTCACCGACGTATTCCTTGTGTCTTAATTAAGTTAATTTTGTTCATTTCGGTTCTAATACCGGCGTTTTGTTTTGTTTTTGTTTCTTTGTTTTTATTTGATCCATTTATTTTTGTTTTATGAAGCTAAATTATTTTGTAGATCAAATCTTGAACGCGCGAGTAAGCTTACTCATAATGTTTGCATGGATTGTTGCGAATTATGTTATTTATACCAAGTTGATCCTCATTACTTTAATAATTTAGATCAGTCAGTTACAGAGTAAGGAAGAACAATGTCAAACCGAAGTTAGAGGCCATGCTCCACTAAAAAGAAAACCATCTGTAGCTAAGTCTCTAACTCTAAGGAAAAAAATTGCCAGGCAACACAGTCCATCGGTTTTGACTCTCTCTGATAATAACTCGTCGTCCCTTACACCAAATGAAAGAAGGGAAGGGGAACGAAGGCAAGAAACTATTGAATGCGCCTCCATAATTCATGGGGGCAGAGCCGACAATCAGAAACCAACAATGGATGGACTGTGGTGTACATGTACTAAAAGTGTGTCTGTTAAAGGGTTGGTTGAGTATATTGAGGCCACGCCTAAAATTATTGATAAGGCTGTTCCACTTGTACTAAAAAAAAAAGTGAAGAGATTTGAATCTAGCGATGAAAATGCTGCACGCAGTCTCAAAGTGCTATACGGTGGTGGGTTAATAAGCAAAATGAAATACAAAGATATCAGAAGTGCTTCAAGCCTTCTAAGTAATGCTAACAAAAATAACAAGCGAACTGTAGAAGTTATGCCTGGGGTACCCATACCCAAAATCTTGCCATATGGGAAATTAATGAAGTATATCAATGAATTAGATATAGGTACCCTTCATGATGTTTCTATGTTTTGTAATGAAGAAGATGATAGAGTTGAGGGCAAATTTAGAGATATCGAACAACTGCTCTTAAAAATGGCCAAATTGTATCTCTATGTTGATTCAACATTTTACTCTACTGACAACCCTCTACTAAAATGGTTTAATAATGATAAAGGTTTATTCAAAGTAGCAATAGGGGCTGATGGAGCACCATTTGGGAAACATTCTGAAGCCACAGCCTGGTTAGTCAGCTTTTTAAATGTAGGTGGAAGAGTTGCCTCCCCTAATGATAACTTTTTGGTGTGCGGTGCTAATTGTAAAGAGGATCATGAAGTAATGGTACGGTATGCCAAGGACCTTGTCGTCAAAATCAATGCAATTGAATCAAAGACATATGCCATTGATATAAATGTACCTTCTGCTTTAGAACTACTGCCATCAGACATGAAATGGCTAGCATTTTATTCAGGAGAACTCAACAATGCAGCCTACTATTTCTCATCTTTTGGAAATGTGAATGAAAGTGATAAGGGAACAGTAGGGGGTTCACTAGGAACAGACCCAGGAGATACCTGGAGGCCTTGATAATATGAAGCAAGATTAGAAATAGCTGAAGAAGTAGATAATTTTAGAAACAACAAAGCGAACAAAAGTACTTAATCTGATTAGGTCTCAAAACTCCTGTCAAGAAAATGTTCCCATTGTTTGTTGGTAGATTGATTGATAAGGCCTTAGCAGAACCCTTACATAATACAAATAATGCCTGGCAATATTTCAACAAAGACTTGTTTTTTCTAGTTAATGATATTTCTCAAATACCAGACAACATTAGGTCTGTTTCAGATCTCAAAGATGACTCGCCCTTTCTTCTTTACCTCAATGTTATAAAGAAAGATGTCAAATGTAATTTATTATATTCCAAAATTAAGACTTGGTTTGCAAATAGAAAATCTAAGCAATTTGAATATAGATTTATTGGTAAAGAGTTATTTTGCCATAATTTTATGTTCTTGATAGCTACAGTGGCATCAGTCCCAAATCTAAGTCCTTCCTGCCAACTGAAACTTAATGCACTGGCTCACCTTGGTCTCAACTTGAGAGATGCTGTTTCTCTTTTCAGTAGGCAATCTGCATCATCTGTTGATGTAGATCAGCTTAAACAAAACTGCACTGAGTTTTTCAACACAGCTAAAATGTTTTTGGGTGTTGTGACACCAACTGTTTGGACTATTGGATATGCCATACCATGTCATTCAAAAATAACCCTGAGTAAGTTTGGTTCAGGCCTTGGCATTAATACCATGCAGGGACGTGAAGCTAAGCATGTCAAAATTGCTAAGTATGCTGAACATTCACTCCCGTCTAATAGATGGGAATTAGTTTTTAGACATGAATATATAACTACATTCTTTCTCAGGGAAAATGATCCCCATGCTTACATGTATAAGCACACTGATGCAAGCTACATTCCTGATAGGGTAAACACTGATGAGCACTGCTATTGTGGTTATCCCAAAAATAGAATTCAGTTAGAATGCAACTTTTGTGCTGATCCCCTAAGGAAAGCCATTCAAAGAAGTGTGCTATCTGGTGAATTAGATTTACGCATTAGACAATTGCTCAGCACCACAGAGTGAAAATATTTTTTCAAATACTTTTCTTGTTAAATCTATGGCAGTGTATAACATGTAGATTATTTAGTATTAGTTTAGACAGTATAAATAGGTAGATACCATGAACTGGGGTAACCAACCCCTGGGGAGTGGTGCTAGGTTTAGTGTTAGTTTAGATAGTATAAATAGGTAGATACCATGAGCTGGGGTAACCAACCCCTGGGGAGTGGTGCTAGGTTTAGCTAGTGTTAGTTTAGATAGTATAAATAGGTAGATACCATGAGCTGGGGTAACCAACCCCTGGTGAGTGGTGCTAGTTTTAGTGTTAGTTTAGATAGTATAAATAGGTAGATACCATGAGCTGGGGTAACCAACCCCTGGGGAGTGGTGCTAGTTTTAGTGTTAGTTTAGATAGGTATAGGCATAAATAGGTAGAACCAAGTTATAAGTATACAGTGGTGCTAGATGTGAGACATGTACAATGTAGATAGCACGAGCTAGGGTAACCAACCCCTGGGGAGTAGTGCAAGCAAGATAGTGAAAATTGAGACGAGTAAATACCACGAACTAGGGTAACCAACCACTGGGGAGTGGCGGAAGATATAGTGATAGTTGAGACAAGTACATACCACGAGCTAGGGTAGCCAACCCCTGGGGAGTGGCACAAGATATAGTGATAGTTGAGACGAGTAAATACCACGAGCTATGGTAACCAACCCCTGGGAAGTGGCGCAAGTTATAGTGATAGTTGAGACGAGTAAATACCACGAGCTAGGGTAACCAACCACTGAGGAGTGGCACAAGATATAGTGATAGTTGAGACGAGTAAATACCACGAGCTAGGGTAGCCAACCTGTCACGGAATGTCATTAGTTAACTGAGTATTCACGCATAGCTACTTTATTATTATTTAGTACATTGTAATTAATCTAGTCTATTTAGGATACGTAATGGCATTTCTTGAGAATGATTAGTCAATTAACCGTATTATAATCTGTTTATGTAATTTATGTATAAATACGCCCTGTTTGAGGTTCGTCAACAGAACTGCGGAGAGTCGACAAAGTAGCAGTAGAAACAGCGACAGAAAGAGAAAACCTGAACACCACAACTCTTGTGGCTGGTTATACTAAGTGACCACGAAAGAGAAAACCTGAAAACCACAACTCCTGTGGCCGGTTGTAAAAGAGTGAAAAGCAAAATTGAGAAGAGAACTGAAGTCACTTGGAAGTCTTACAAGAAACCAAACGAGTCTACTCGTCTTCACTGAAGTCTTACAAGAAACCAAACGAGTCTACTCGTCTTCACTGAAGTCTTACAAGAAACCAAACGAGTCTACTCGTCTTCGCTGAAGTCTTAAAAGGAATCAAACAAGTCTACTCGTCTTCAATGAAGTCTCACAAGAAATCAAACAAGTCTACTTCAAAGTAAACCTTAAGCTCAGCAGTAAAACAAGTATTGTAACTGAACAAAACAAAACATCTTAATTTATATTATATTACATTGTCATCGAGGAACACTAGTTTAGTTTATGTGTTTAGCTTTTAGAGTTTTGCATCATTTATGTACGATAGTTTGTTTGTTTCTTATGTGTGTGGTCACTCAATTTCGCACAGGGAAGGCCTAGGGCTTGGGTTGCTGGGGTGAAGCGGTTCGAATCCGTCACAGATTTTGGTGTCAGAAGTGGGATTCACCTCAGAAGCCTTCGGGTCAGACTGTGCATGAAAATGAGTAACTACGACGATTTAGAACTAGAGGAACTCAGGAGAGAATGCTTAAAAAGGGACATTAGTTTTAATGGAAAGGATGGGAGGAGGAACTTAACCAGTAAACTAGGGTTTTTGACAGGGATGAGAATGTGGCTGAGAGGAGCGAGGAAGAAGCAATAGGTGGTTTAGAGGCTGCAAGGGAAGAAGGTGTGGATTCGGAGAGTTATAAGGGACAGATTGAACTTCTTAAACTGCAGAGACTATTGAGACAGGAGGAGATCGAGGCGTTAAGGGAGGAAAGGGAGGAGAGAAAACAGGAGAGAGAGGCGAGAAAAGAAGAGGAGAGGCAGTTAAAACTTCTTTCTCTACAGTTAGAAATGAAGAAGTTGGACGTTCAGCAAGTACAACCACAAACCAAATTCAAGAAAGCTACCCTCATGAAGATGAGAGACATGCGTGAAAATGAAGATATCAATGACTTCTTTCGAGTGTTTGAAATGACAGCAAAGTCGCAATTCATCCCAAAAGAAGAATGGATTGGAAGCCTCATCCCGAGACTAAGCGAAAAAGCCAAGTCGGTGTACCTCGAGATAAAGGATCCAGATGTGCAAGACTACGAACGCTCTAAACTCGCGATACTTGCATCGTACCAACTCACCGTGGATCATTATAGATATAAATTCCGCCATTCAGAAAAAAGCTCGGACGAGGATTGTGTGCAATGAGCTAGGAGAACCAGACGTTATTTAGACAGGTGGATGCTGGTTGCCAAAGCAACAGATAACGCTGAAAGAATCATAGAGCAAATTTGCATTGAGAAGTTGTTAAGTGCTGTTGGTCCAGAGTTGTGTGCATGGTTGAAGGAGAAAAAGCCAGAAACAGCCGAAGAACTTGCAAAGATTGCCAATGAACACATTCAAGCAAGAAAAGGTCCCATGATAGACGGGAAATATGCCAGCCTTGAGAAGAATAGACCAAAACGAACAAATGAACAGCTTAGGAATAATGGCAACCGCAACCAGACAGAGCAGCAGTACAACCGCAACCAGACAGTCCAGCAGTCCAGTAGTCCAGCAGTCCAGCAGTCCAGAGTCCTTGCTAGAGAAGAAAAGGAAACTACACCCAACTCACGTATCAGGTGCTTTAATTGTCAACAAATGGGTCATATGTCTTTCAATTGTCCTAGGCCTAAGCCAAACTCAACTTCAACAAGGAAACCACTACAACCTGGTGCTGGTTATTTATGTCTCACACCAATAAGCAAAGAAAAGTATTTTCCAGAACATGTTTCTTCCAGTTTTCAATTCAGATGTAGATTTTTCTTGTTATAGGATATTTAAAAATCTTTAGATTCATAAATAGTCTTTTGGGGTGGAGGTGTCACGGAATGTCATTAGTTAACTGAGTATTCACGCATAGCTACTTTATTATTTAGTACATTGTAATTAATCTAGTCTATTTAGGATACGTAATGGCATTTCTTGAGAATGTTTAGTCAATTAACCGTATTGTAATCTGTTTATGTAATTTATGTATAAATACGCCCTGTTTGAGGTTCGTCAACAGAACTGCGGAGAGTCGACAAAGTAGCAGTAGAAACAGCGACAGAAAGAGAAAACCTGAACACCACAACTCTTGTGGCTGGTTATACTAAGTGACCACGAAAGAGAAAACCTGAAAACCACAACTCCTGTGGCCGGTTGTAAAAGAGTGAAAAGCAAAATTGAGAAGAGAACTGAAGTCACTTGGAAGTCTTACAAGAAACCAAACGAGTCTACTCGTCTTCACTGAAGTCTTACAAGAAACCAAACGAGTCTACTCGTCTTCACTGAAGTCTTAAAAGGAATCAAACGAGTCTACTCGTCTTCACTGAATTCTTACAAGAAATCAAACGAGTCTACTCGTCTTCAATGAAGTCTCACAAGAAATCAAACAAGTCTACTTCAAAGTAAACCTCAAGCTCAGCAGTAAAACAAGTATTGTAACTGAACAAAACAAAACATCTTAATTTATATTATATTACATTGTCATCAAGGAACACTAGTTTAGTTTATATGTTTAGCTTTTAGAGTTTTGCATCATTTATGTACGATAGTTTGTTTGTTAGTAAAGTTATTATATTCTTATGTGTGTGGTCACTCAATTTCGCACAGGGAAGGCCTAGGGCTTGGGTTGCTGGGGTGAAGCGGTTCGAATCCGTCACAGATTTTGTTGTCAGAAGTGGGATTTACCTCAGAAGCCTTCGGGTCAGACTGTGGAGTGGTGCCTGGGGAGTGGTGCAAGAAATAGTGATAGTTGAGACGAGTAAATACCATGAGCTAGGGTAACCAACCCCTGGGGAGTGGCGCAAGATAGATATAGTGATAGTTGAGACAAGTAAATACCATGAGCTAGGGTAACCGACCCCTGGGGAGTGGTGCAAGATATATTGATAGTTGAGACGAGTAAATACCACGAGCTAGGGTAACCAACACCTGGGGAGTGGCACAAGATGTAGTGACAACAAAGACATACAAGGTTAAGGCAAGTTCTACAGTACAAAGAAAACTTGAATAAAGCTGATACACAGTTATAAACTAATTTTGATATAGTTATTTTACTATGTGTATAATGTTAATATACTTCTGTAGACCAATGTACAGTATACTATGAAAATAGAAGTTTCTTACTTCATAATGTATAAAATATTCCTTGAAAATTTTTCAATAAATAAGGAAAGAATGTGGTCACTGTTTCTGTCTCCATTATTTTGATAATCTATTATTCAAATACATGCAGTACATACTACTGCTGCTGGAGGAATTTGAAAGAGAATAATTTATGTGACCAGGAGAGAGCTTAGCCTTCTCTTAGCAGCCGCCCTTAGTTTCGTCACTGTGAAAATGGGATGCTGCTAAGGAGGCTAGAGAGAGCTAAGATTTGATTAGGGCTGTTATTGGGAAATTCAAATAAATGCAAATAAATGCAAATAAAGGGAAATAAGGCAATGAAACAGCACAATTTTAGGACAATAATTATTGATAGCTCCATGGTTACAGAAATGCTTGTCATATTTCATTTTCAAGGAACTGACTATATAAAGGTATTTGATGTTTTGAAAGTAAAATCAACAGACAGCTTTAAATTGCTTTCATCTTCACTTCTGCAGAGAATATTAGCAGATTTGAAATCCATATGAAAAATTGCCAGCCCATTAAGCTATTCAAGAACAAGAACTATATGTGATTTAAAATACTCTAATGTATCAAAATGTGAAATACATATGGCATCGATCAGCTATGGTTTCAATATATACAGCTATTTCAAAAAACGTTGATACTGAATAATATTGTATTCCAAGACCGAAATGCATTTTGGGACTCGTGTATTATTGTCTAAAGTAATATAAATAATAATAATTTACTTTATTTTTAGTGCATTCCATCAGAAACAATATACCAGCTCCATATGGCGAACAAATCGCTGTATATTTACTTTTTATTTCAAAATAACTAGGCCCACAATGCCCTTTGGTCTCGGAATGCACTATTCAGTATGCAGTATTCAGTTTTCAACGTTTTTTGAAATAGCTGTATATAAAACATTGCTGATTTGTTAATTCAAAAACAAGGTAATTGCCTTTTTTAAGAAAGATTTCAAATTATTGCCAATTACACCGCAATTCACACATGCTGAGGGATACCGTATGCATTCCACACACCGTAGAAAAATGTGATGGTGATATTTTCCTTGGTGAACGAGTATTTCAGTTCAAAGGGACGATCTTGCCTGCAATTTAGTCCAGCACAGTCCTTGTTCTTGAATAGCTTGGTAAATGGCTGCAGTGATTCTTCAGTGGATTCCAAATCTGCATGTTCCATCAAGTGTAGAACGTCCTCTGCAGAAGTGAAGATAACTTTGCAAGTCCTTTTCGTCTCTGTCACCATGTTGCTCAGACCTTTCAACTTAACTTTCAAAACATCAAATACCTCAAAGGGTAAGTTCCTTGTAAATGAAATCTTGAACGGATTTCTGCCATTTGGCTGCTGTCTCATTCTCGTCATTGCCGTGCTGTTCCACTGACGGAAGAGAATCGCCAAACTCGCACCAGGAACTTTTCTCTGTCGGGCGCGTAGTAATGAAATCGGTGGTAATGCATTAATTATTAATTATTATTGTAAATATAGTTTTATATATATAATTTTTCTTCTTGTAACTATCAGGATTTTTATACCAATTTATATTTCATTTTTATACAATTTATTAATAGGTTTTATATATGTTATAGTGTTTTTATCCTTATGTTATAGTATTTATTTATTTAATTTTTTATTTAATTTTAAACACAGCTTCAGTGTAAATAAGTGCCCAACTTCATGGATTCTGTGTTAAATAAAGTTATTATTATAACTATTAAGGTCACTCCAGAAATATCAGCGACCTGATGTTGCAACTAAACTTGAAATCTCTAGGGCCTGTGATTGTGGCAATTTAAGCTTTGCTACTGAAGAAGCAGAGCAAGAGACCAAAAAGGCAAGCATCAAAAGAGCTCTAACTACAGAGGACAAGGATGGCAGGGATGGAGTTCTGAAGAAATTGTGTTATGCTGCAAGTAGAAATCCAGAAGAAAAAAGTCAGCAGTATATTTTCATAATTGCACATTTGTTATTTCCAAAGACTTTTTAAAGTTATTTCAATCAAAATATTGGTTGAAAAAATGTCAATATGTAGTAGAGACGGAGATTTGATATTCAGCAGGGAACGAATTAAACGAATTGCTCAGTATAGATTCAAGTGCAATATACATTATGATTTAATTACCAGTGCAATATTTAGATATTGCACAGGGCAATATTTGTATAATGCAATTGAATCTCTAATGAGTCATTAATTTCATTCATTAGCCCCACTCTTCCCTGACGAATAAAATCCCTCCCCGGTCTTTAAGACAGTTGAGTCTTTGAAATGTTGATTTCAAATGCTCGAATTACTGGTCACGCGTGACGTAAATTAGCTGTAAAAGAGGAAGTACAAGCAATGAGTCTAACGGAAATTTACTGGCGCCAATAATAATGAACAAGATTCCTTCAGAACTCGGGTTAGTTATCAATCGTAAATTCTGCAAGGACAAGTTGTGGCAAATAGATGAACTTCTGAACACTATTAAAACCGAACTAGAAGCCAGAGAAAGATGTACAACTACTTCATCGTAAATTTTCGTATGTCTCAGACTTGATTCCCGGTGAGCTTAGACTTTGAATGTTTACTTCGATCTGCTCAATTTCATTCACTGATGGCAATTTCAACAATGAATCCATGTGACTGGAGATCAGCAGTTGCGGGTTTGCAAATCTGTCTTTCAAAATATCAATGGCGACCATGAAATTCTGACTCATTAATGAAATTCCATCTATCATCGAAGCGGCACTTCCATGTAAACAACTTTTGAGGCAAATATTTAGCAAAAATGATCACACAACTTCTAGTTATCCTTTTCATAACTTTTGAGGTAGTTGAACTAATTCTTTTAGTGTAAGTTTAGGAAGCTTTGGATTTAGCATTCAATCTTTTGTTATGCTTGATGTGCCGCTTGTAGACGGTTCACACAGACATTTTTGCTTGACATCTATAAACAGTCCCATAAAACTCACCCGATTCAGGGATTTCCTTTTCGATATCTTCTTCTTTACTTCCAGAATTTGTCCATCGAGTTTATTGATAGTCTTTCTTATGAGGGATGATTTCAATCATAACAAGTGATGCTTTTGAGTAGACGTGCCTTCGTAATCCTGACAAAGTTGATTTACCTCACTGATGACTTTATTTTAATACATATTTATTTTAAAACATATGTCTTGTGTCCTCCAAGTAATTTTTTGGCCTTTCCGAATTTCATTGTTTTATTATTCGCTTTTTTGATGTTCGTCACTGTGTTCTCGTCGACTTTACCATTGCTGGCCGACTGGCTATCTGGTCTTGGCTATCCCCTCTATCCGCTAACTCTATCTGGCTTGAAGGGCCTGTAGTGTACCGATGCATGCCGGTATTATATAGACCCCGATGCATGCTGGATAGAGAGCGGCCATGTTGAATAAAGGGTTAATCATGTATGTGAATCCTTGAGTATTGCATCCGTTCAATCCCCTCGCTAAACACCACATCTGGCGACGAGGATAAAAAAAACAAAAAAGAAAAACACGTAAAGAGTCTGCAGAAAGGAATTTGAGGGAAGATGGCCGTCAGTTTAAGTGGTCTGACTGGTCTCAAAGAGTTTGATACGGTTGGAGAGCCAGCCACGCTCGCCCAACGGTGGAAGAAGTGGAAAGAAGAATTTGAGCTATATGTAGCGGCTTCTGGAGTCACTGACCCTACACAGAAGAGGGCATTGCTTCTTCACCTAGCTGGGACTGGAGTTAGAGATATCTTCAAGACTTTCCCTACGTCAGAAAGCGGGAATGCAAAAGAATTTGACAAGGCCATGAAATCTCTCTCTACTCATTTCAAGCCAAAAAAGAACGTTCCCCTGGCTCGACAGACATTTCTAGCAGAAAAACCGAAGCCAGGAGAGATAATCAACAATTTTATTACGAGGCTGCAAACCCTAGCCGAGACGTGCGAATATGGAGAGGAAAAAGACAATCAAGTTAGAGATCAGACGTTGCTGTTCGTCAAAGATAAGAACCTCAAGTCTAAACTGTATCGTGCGGATACTTTGACACTTGCTAAACTGCTTGAAATCGTCAGCCAATACCACGATAAAGAGTCTCTGATCCTTGTGCCTGATAACCAAGTGAACAATGTGAACATAGCCAAAGGTAACAGAAATAAGCCAGCAAGCTTCAGAGGAAAATGCTGGAAAAGTAACATAGCTGGGCATAGGGGTGCAGATTGCCGTGTAGCACGTGACCACAAGTGCAGTCAGTGTGGAGCTGTTGGTCATCTGGAAGTTTGCTGTAAGTCACAACCACAGAGAGAGAACCCAACTGGAAGCAGTGGACGTGGACGTGGTCGTGGAAGGAGTCGAGGAAGAGGATACAGAGGCAACTCCAGAGGACGTGGAGCTGTTCGCAGCGTTCAAGAAGATGAACACACGCAACCTACGACACCGACAGATGAAGACGAGTATTACTATGTCTTTACCACTGGTTCAAGTGGAATTAATAATAATCTAGAGCTTATGGTAGAAGATAAGTTGATAGATGTAGTGATTGATTCAGGTGCAAGTTGTAATTTGATGTCTAATGAAGTATTTAGTCATATAACTGGGGGGAAAGTTAGTCTGTGTAGACCTGACAAGAAAGTGTATACCTATGCAGCCACTGAACCGCTCCAGTTGCTGGGAAAATGCAGCCTGGATGTGTGCGTGCCACAAACGAAGCAATCAATGCGCGCTGAGTTTTATATTATGTCAGCTAAAGCCGCTACGCTTTTAAGCCGCCAGACATCAGAGTCACTAGGCGTATTGAGTATTGGGATTAATGTCAATGCCTGTAATACTGTGTCAAATGGGCCCGGTGCTCCTGATAAGAAAGCTGCGCTTAAGGGTAAATACCCCAAGCTATTTGAGGGTTTAGGTAAATTAAGGGGATATCAACTAAAGTTGCATATTGATGAGTCAATACACCCCGTAGCACAGCCACTGCGCAGAATCCCTTTCAGTAGGCGGCGCAAGGTCGTAGAGAAGCTGGAACAGCTTGAGAAACTAGACGTGATAGAAAAAGTAGATGGGCCAACCAGCTGGGTCAACCCCTTAGTAGTGGTAGAGAAATCTGATGGGGATGTGCGAATTTGCTTAGACATGAGGCAAGCCAACCGCGCCATAGTCAGGGAAAAGCATCCAGTCCCTACCGTAGAAGAAACTCTGCAGGAGGTTTCAGGGGCCAAGGTGTTCTCAAAACTAGACTTGAACATGGCGTTTCACCAAATCGAATTACACCCAGATTCCAGAGATATCACAACTTTTGCTGGACCCAATGGTCTCTACAGATACAAGCGTTTGTTATTTGGCGTAAATAATTACGAAAAACTGAAAAATTCCAGCAAATAATTTGGCAGATAATTAAGGATTGCCCCGGTGCGCACAACATGCACGATGATCTGCGCGTCGTGGGCGTGAACGACAAAGAGCATGACGAGAACCTTGATCGGGTGATGCATAAGCTAGAAGAAAACGGACTCACCCTGAACTATCAGAAGTGTAAGATTGGTGTACCTAGTATGATCTACATGGGAGACGTGTTGTCCGGAGATGGACTGAAAGTGTCCAGTGAACGCGTCAAAGCAATAGTAGAAGCACCAAGACCACAAAACCAAGCTGAGATGAGGAGCTTCTTAGGCTCGGTACAGTTTTGTTCTAAGTTCATACCAAGCTTCGCCACAGTTTCAGGACCACTATGGGACCTGACGCGCAAAGCCAGTCACTGGAAGTGGGGGCAGCAAGAGGAAGAAGCTCTCAAGAAGGTGAAGGAACTTCTCACAAAGGCTCCTGTAATGGCCTACCATAAACAAGGTAGAGCAACACGTCTGATTACAGATGCATCACCTGTTGGCCTAGGTGCCATATTAGAACAGAAGCAGGAGGATGGACTGTACCGTCCAGTGTACTATGCCAGTCGCAAGCTAAGCAACGTGGAGAAGAGGTACTCCCAGTTTGAAAGGGAGACGTTGGCTGTCCGATGGGCTTGTCAGAAGTTTTACCTCTTCCTGTATGGTATTGAATTCGAGATACGCACTGACCACAAGCCGCTCCTTGTAGTGCTTTCACCACAGTCAAAGCCTCCTTCTATTCGAATAGAGAGGTGGCTACTATACTTGCAACAGTTTCGATACACAATCACACACATTCCGGGAAAAGAGAACAGTGCAGATGTCCTGAGCCGACTTCCAGTTGGCCAAACGCAAGAAGACGACACTAAACGTACTGAAGAATGCGCACGTAGCATAGCTAGCGAAGCTGTACCGGCAGCACTTAGCCCAAAAGAGGTAGAAAAAGCTTCTGAAGAGGATGCCACCCTGCAGCTAGTGCGCAAGGCACTGAGCACCCAAGACTGGATACAGCTACAAGGTACCGTGTACAAGGCCTTGAAAGATGAGTTATGGGTCCTTGGACAATTAGTGATGAGAGGCAACCGCATAGTAATGCCACAGAGTTTTTGGAAGCGCACCATAATGTTGGCCCATGAGGGACATCAGGGGATGGTAAGGACCAAATCCAGGCTTCGCGAAAAAGTCTGGTGGCCTCAGATGCAGAAACAGGTTGAGCAAGTCATACGTGCATGTCATCCCTGCCAGCTTGTAGGTCCGAGAGCCAAACCAGAGCCTGTGAGGTCCACAAAGCTACCTAAAGGACCATGGTCGGATTTGACAGCTGACTTGCTGGAAGTAACAGGAGGTGAGCACCTTCTAGTTGTTGTAGACCAGTACACGCGTTGGCCAGAGGCAATTTTGCTGAAGAAGAAGACTGATGCAAAGGCTGTAATAAAGTGCATGCAGACCATATTTAGGACACATGGGCTGCCAGAGACTATACGCACTGATAACGGGCCTCCTTTTGCCCCTAAGGAATTTGAAGGGTTCTTAGACTACCTAAGCATTGAGCACAAGAAAGGTACTCCCTTATGGCCTCAAAGCAACGGGGAGGGAGAACGCTTCAACGAAACAATTCTGAAATCGATCAGAATTGCCAAACTAGAATCAAGCGACTGGAGAAAGGCCGTGAAGGACTTCTTATTCCAGTTCAGAACAACACCACATACAGTAACTGGCATCTCACCTGCCGAGCTACTAATGGGAAGGAAAGTGCGAGATAAACTGCCCAGGATCAGATTAACGAGTGAACGCACGACAGAATCAGAATGTCAACAACTCTTGCGAGAAAGGGATGCCAAGGCCAAACTGCGCCAGAAAGAATACGCAGACATGAAGAGGTCAGCCAAGCCCTGTGACATTCAGGAAGGCGAGGAGGTGCTCCTAAAGCAAGATAGAGAAAATAAGTTGTCGCCCAACTTCGAGCCGGAACCTTACACTGTCCTCGAAAGGAAGGGTAACGCTGTAGTCATTGAAAACACTGAAGGCAAGACTAAGATGAGGAACATCGCATTCACGAAGAGGTTCATCAGACCAGAAGCTGAAGAAGAAGAAGTACTGGGCAGAGGTGCTGCCGACATGCCACCAAACCAGCAAGTCCCACAAGACCAACCTTCTAGCTCAGACACACCGGTACAGCAGACCTCTCAAGGCCAAGAACCTAGTTTGAGCATTCCAACTGATCTGCGACCTGCGCGCGCTTGCAAGCCGCCAGCTTGGATGAAAGATTATGTTTGTTCACAAGTAATAGATATGACCTTGAATAGCAAGTAAGGGAGTCTTTACTAGTTTCGTACTACATTATACTCTTAGTATAGGAAAAAAGGACTATTATATGGACACTGGATACTGTTAGATGATACGTTATATTAGGTTAACTTGATAAATAAGCAAGGGGGAGATGTAGTGTACCGATGCATGCCGGTATTATATAGACCCCGATGCATGCTGGATAGAGAGCGGCCATGTTGAATAAAGGGTTAATCATGTATGTGAATCCTTGAGTATTGCATCCGTTCAATCCCCTCGCTAAACACCACAGGGCCATGTTGTGATTTGACTTCATTTCCCTTTCTTTAGTCGGCTTTCTGCAAAGAAACGTCGAGGCTATCCAATTGTGTCGGAAGATGATGAGGAGATATTGAATCGATTGCAGCCGAGACCGAGACCCAATGCTCCACATTGTGCATCCATGTAATGGAGGAGGTATCCTTTACGCATCCGATTTCAACATTTGTGAAATGCTTCAGCAGGACAAACTCGCAAAGCTACGTGTTGAGCAGTTGAGGAACAATTGCATTGAACTTGGGGAAGATGTTGGCGAGGTTTCGCAAAAGAAGATATATGTTATACTGATAAGTAAAAGCATGTGAATACTAATATGATGTTATTGGCACACGAACAGGCTTCTTCTGAGCTTTGCTAAAACGTGCTTATAAGAACTGACACAATTATCATTGTGTAATCGTAAGATTGATCTTTGATTCGTTAAATATTATATTTCTCAATCTCAGTCAGCATCGTACAGTCGTCTTAAAATGTAAAAAGGAAAGTAAAAGCCAAAACTACTTTTTGCTTAACGATTAAAGCATTATAGCCTTAATTTCCTAACTGTGATAAGGAGTGAGAGCTTCTGCGGAAAAAAAAGAAAGCAAAAACATTTATTTTGTAAATGAATAGGAAATATGTCACAGCAGCCGACATTCACAAACACACCGAACAGCGGCTGCATGGACTTCTCACCAAAATATTATTATTAATGTAGTACAAATGCCTTTATATGTGTTCAAATATACTTTGCCAATGGTTATCAGCACTACTCGATCGTTATTTCTAGTATAAAAAGAGTCTACTTTGATTATATATTTCACACATGTGGTTGTTGTTGTCAATTTCAGTTTTAATAAAATGTGTGAATGGCGTTCATAATGATAATATTGAAAAGAGCCCCAAAACGATTGCTGGTAATTTCAAGAAGTACCTTTGAAGAATACGTGGTAAAAATATGGACGGTTTTAAGACATTACCACATCACTTTTTCCTTAGATGATCAATGTATGGTTTTGAACTAGATACGTTTTTTCTCTAAATATAGTCAAAATAGTTAAACTGCTATAATTTGATTAAGTTAAGTCCAATCTATGCACCCAGGTTGAGAAAATATAGTTGTTTTAGATTGTTGTTTAGTTTGTGCGCAACGTTTCCCAAAAGTGCACAATTTAGACATTGGGCGTGACGAATTCAGTGTATTCCGGGTCGAAATAGTTTTTGCCAATTATTACTCGATGGGCATAGCCCGATCGAGTTATAAAATTGGCTCTTTTCTTCGTCGTCGTCGTCGTCGTTGTAAGGAAAGGTTACAAAGCTGTCCTTTGTTTGCAACACCATTGGATGGCTCAATGACTCCGACGACACGACGAACAGGCTGAATGTAGTGGGAATGAGAGCGAATATAGTGCGAATGAGAGCGAATGTAAAAATGCTTAACTATACGCATGTCCTTGCACGCTCGATTGGTCTTTGGTCGAGCACATGCTTTGAGTCTTGTCGAGGAAATATTGTGTAAGCTTGCCATTGTAAAGCCATGAATGCTGCCAAGTCTTATACGCTCACTCCACATACAAATGCACACGACGTTCGCAGTAGATCCATGTAACAGAATATACAGATCTCATTCGTATACCAAGTTTATTTATTATACAGCTCTGTAACTCGGTAGTCTTGTTATATGTAAGTACTAGATTGTAAACGGGGTCGTGACCCCAGTAGATTACCAGTACGAACGCTGAAACGTCTATCAGAAAGCTGAAAGCCTTCTTCCTGATGATCGTATTCCGGTAAAAACACACTAGTCATAACAACGAATATGGAAGTCATGGTGAGAATTATAAGCTAGCTCTTACGTAAATCGAAGAAAGAACGGGTTTGTAAACAAAGAAAGAATTGCTATATTTGTCATTGTATACTTGTAATTTACCACTGTCTGTTTACAAGACTACATATAAGACTCAGAACCATAATGTAACTCACGGTTCTTCTATGTCAGTTTACCATTTTACATTAACTTGTTTCAGCCCATCGAGTGTGCACTATGTGGAGCGTCTAGTTTTAAATAATAATGGATATTTCAAAAAATCAACCCCATTTCCTTTTCCTGCCTACATAGTCTTATCAATAGGCAAAATATAAGCCAATTCGGTTTTTTCGACTGTGTCCGCGAATTTTGAAATTTTATTTGGTTCTTACTGACATTCACTCTTTTAAAACACACAGCTGTTTGCTGTTTTGGAGGAGAGCGATCTGGGCCATCTTATTGACGGCGCTCAAGCGAAGTCCACGAAATACTCTACGAACCACGCTGTGAGAGTTTACAAAGGTACATTTAATAAGAGAAAAGGTTCTAATTTTATTATAGTTCTATACAAATAAAGTAATTTTCTTCCGAATAATTATTTTAATAATTATTATTATTTTAATTACTTTAAAATTGAATGTATAAAACTGCAATTCCACGGACAGAAGTTAAATTGTAATAATGTAAACAAGAGTGACATGCATGAACTTAGTTACGGTAATAATAATCAAACCCGACATAAAAGGATGGATAAATACAAACAAAATACTAACTATCAATTCAGAGTGGGCCGACGAAAAGGGGTATAATCAAGAACTTCACGAGCTTACTGTAGAAGAAGTAGACGAAAAGTTTAGACTGTTTTATGCTGAGGATACAAACAAGCAAGGCGAGGAGTACTCAAAGAACACACTTCTGGGGCTTAGAAGTGGCTTTGAAAGATACCTCAATGTGCCTCCACACAACAACAAATCCTTTATTCAAAAAATCTAACCTGACGCTAGATACAAAGTTGAAGAACCTCAAGCAGCAAGGGAAACATAAGCCAGATTGCAGTCAAAGACCTCCAAAAGTTAAAAATAAGCACCACCATCAGTCCATCTACTCCTTTGGGTTTGTTGATTAATGTTTGGTTGCACATCACCATCACCGTATTGGTGTCGAAGAGGTCGCGAAGACCAGAGGAATCTTACTAAGTCCAGTTTCCAGTTCAGCACTGACGAAAACGGCAAAGCGTTCGCAACGATGAGACATGATGAGGCGACCAAGAATCACCCAGGAGGATTTTCAGACACCGAAAGCTATGAAAAGTTTGGTCACATGTACCGAACCGATGACCCAAATGATGGCTACGATGACCTATGTTTGTACCTCACCAAACTAAACCCCAAATGCGAGGCATTCTTTCAATTTCCAAAGCGAAATTGCTCAGATCCCTCCGCTGAAGTCTGGGTAAGAACTGCTGCCTTGTTGTCATATTAAATAAAAAATAAAAAATATATATTATTCTATTGGCCAAAATATATGTTCAGAAAAAGTTATATTTAAAATGTATCTAGTTTGTTTAAAAATCACACATCAAACATAATTACACTGTAATGTTATGATTAATGGCGCGTTCACACCTGAAGTGAATTGTAATCGTTCCGAGTATGATTACTCTGATTATAATTAATTCAATACAATGTTGTTCTACTCGTGTTCACACTTGTAATGAAAGACTGGAGATAGCAAAGTAACCACGCATTCAAAATGAAACCTCAAAAGCTTTGTGCATTTTTTACACTTTTTTTTTTTTTACACCAACAACCAGTCGTTCAGAAGGTTTACTTCCCAAGACGTTATCAAGAAGGTCAAAGAACTGCCACTCAACCCGTTGGTTCCAAGATACTTGGTTGCTATCTCAAACCTTGCGGTATTTCTGCTCGAGGTTTTTTATTTTCACTCAGCAATAACAGCAATAATAATAATAATTAGTAGTAGTATTATTAAAGTCAGTTCAAATTACTTTGAACGGTTTCATTGCTCCATAAAGCTATGATACATTTTGTCTCGTCGTTCCACCACTGACTCTACGCCATCTTGAATTACGAAGTGTAATTTCTTCAAACAACTACCGTGGGGTTTGTTGAAGTAATTATGATTCGATTGTAATTGGTGACTATCATTCGGAGGTGTGAACGCATTCCAATTATACTTCAATCACAATTCGATTATAATTAAAGTCCAATGTGAACGCACCTTAAATGGTGTATAATGATGAATTACAATTGAGAAATATAACCTGCAAGGAAGAAAGTACATTTTAAAATATTTAGAATTGATCAATATCAGCAACTTATGGATTCTAGAACAATAATTGGCTAGTACGTCAGATTACTATTACTAATGCATGAATTTTTCTGCTTTTTAATATTATTGCTGTTTAGTCGCAAAGAAAAACAGCCAAGGAAGAGAGAGAACTTCCACGGACAGTACCGCTAAAAACGATGAACCCTCAATTCAAAAAGAAAAAGATGGACAAGGAGAAGGTTTCAAGGTGTGGTTAGATCCGAAATTCAATTTACATAATGTTTCAGGTGACTATTTGAAGTCATTGTTGTAATATATTGCTTATGAATATTATGAGTGACACTTGGTATAATACTCATTGTATGTGATTAGTAATCGGAGATTAAAGAAGACGTTGTTGACGACACACGTTTCTTAGTGCTCTCTCCAGTATTCTAGAAGAGAATAACACATGGTGTCAGAACTTTAAGAACCCAAAACACAGCTCAGTGAGCAATTTAATTCTTCAGTGAAGATGAACGAACTCCAAATAAGAGGTCCCGGTGAGATGGACTTCACGAGCCAGCACAACGTCTCAGAAACGTGGAGACGTTGGAAGCGAGGGATGGAGTATTACCTAGCAGCAACATGCAAGGTGAAGAACGAAGCAGAGAAAGTCGCAATCTTCATGTGCATGATCGGCAGGGACGGCCAAGAGATAAAGGATACATTCGAGTTTGAAGTCGACGAAGACGGGTCAGAAGTAGTGTCTACTGCGATTCTCTTCAACAAGTTTGAGGCACATTGTAAGCCGAGAAAGAATCTGGTGGTCGATCGACATCGCTTCTTAACTAGGGATCAAGCATCCGGTGAGTCAATCGATCAGTACGTTACAGAGTTAAGAACTCTCGCTGCTGCATGCGAGTGGGGAGAACTGAAAGATGATTTGATATGTAGCCGCATCGTGAGTGGAATTTCATCGCGAACCGTTCGTGAGAGATTACTACGCGAATCGCAGTTGAGCCTCAAGAGAGCAGTCGAAATTTGTCGAGTGGCTGAGCTATCCAAAGAGCAATTGAAATTGTTTGGCAGTGAAGCAAATGTGAGTCAGGTAAAGCATCGAGCATCGAACCGACCTCAGCACAAAGGCAGCGCCGATAAGCCACAGGAAACAAAGAAATTTACACAACGCCAACAAGACAACACACGTGCTGTGTGCGGAAATTGTGGCTCAAATCATCCGAAAGGACAGTGTCCAGCATTCGGAAAGAAGTGCAACAAATGTAAGAGACTAAACCACTACGCAAAGATGTGCCGTTCGAGCAAGAATGTAAACTCCATTCAACAAGATGAGGGTAACGAAGATCATTTATTTTTAGAAAGCGTCAGCGTTACCGTGGAATCTATTGATCGCAACCGACAATCGGAAGCCGAACATGTGAAATTGACATTAAACAATCAAGAAATTTGTCTGAAACTAGATACTGGTGCCGAAGTTAACGTGATTCCCTATTCAGCCTACAGGAAGATTGCAGAAACTTCCAAGATAGATCTGAGAAAGCCAAAAGCTCGATTAAGCGCCTACAACGGTGAGGACATCCCAGTCAAAGCTGTTTGCACGCTACAATCCAAACATAAAGGCATCACGCGAAATCTGGAATTTTTCATTACAAGCATAGAGAGCGAACCAGTTCTCAGTATCTCTGCATGCAAAGAACTCGGTCTGATAAAGTTTATTAGTGCCGTTGACCGCGACGAGAACACAGAGACTTTCGCGGCAAGGATCAGAGAAGAGTACAAAGACGTATTTACAGGAATCGGATGTCTGGAGCGTCCATATCATATCGTATTGGATCCAGAGGTTCAACCAGTAATCAACCCCCCGAGACGAGTGCCGTATGGCCTACAGGACCGAGTGAAGGCAGCGCTGGATGAAATGTGCAATCAAGGCATCATTGTTCCAGTGGATCAGCCGACAGATTGGGTCAATTCAATGGTTGCTGTTGAAAAGAAGAACACCGACAAGTTGAGAATTTGCATAGATCCTCGCCCATTGAATAAGGCAATCAAGCGTGAGCACTATCATCTTCCCACGATAGAAGAGATAACAACAAGGCTAAGTGGAGCAAAATTCTTCTCAACCTTAGACGCCAGATCAGGATTTTGGCAGATTCCTTTGGACGACGAGAGCTCTACTTTAACTACGTTTGCGACGCCTTACGGCAGATACCGTTTTACCCGAATGCCTTTCGGTATTCACAGTGCTCAAGAAGTGTTTCATAAGAGATTACATGAGTTGTTTCAAGACTTATCAGGAGTCGAAACCGACATCGATGACATCCTCGTTTGGGGACGCACACGAGAGGAACACGACGAAAGGCTAGAGAAAACGCTACAGAGAGCAAGAGAGAGCAATCTGAAGCTCAACCCCGACAAGTGTAAGATTCGACGTTCTGAAGTTTTGTATATTGGACATGTACTTACGACTGACGGAGTAAAGCCAGATGTTTCCAAACTGGAGGCAATCACCAGTATGCCGACTCCCGAGGACAAACACGGCATCCAGCGACTACTTGGGATGGTGAATTATGTGGCAAAGTTCTTGCCAAATATATCAGAAGTCACATCACCCTTACGCGAGCTTCTAAAGAAAGATGTTGCCTGGCACTGGACCGAGCGCCATGAACAGTCGTTCAACGACATCAAGAAACTTCTGACGGAGACGAGTAAAGGAGTGTTGAAGTATTATGACCCCAAGCAGCCAGTTGGTCTACAAGTAGATGCATGTAAGTCTGGACTAGGAGCTGTACTGATGCAGGGCGGCTCACCGATCGCATACGCTTCTCGTTCGCTTACGGAAACTGAATGCAAGTACGCGCAGATCGAGAAAGAGTTGTTAGCAGTGGTATTTGGATGTGAACGTTTCCATCAATATATTTACGCCAAGGAAGTGACAGTGGAAACAGACCACAGACCGCTGGTCTCCATTATCACCAAATCGCTCGACAAGGCACCAGCAAGGTTACAGCGCATGCTACTTCGACTACAACGTTACAACATCGACCTCCAGTACAAGCCTGGAAAGGAACTCTATACTGCAGATACGCTCTCGAGGGCACACCTTCCAACTACAGGTGACGAGGACGAAGATCTTGTACTGTACGTCCACAACATGACAGCAAATCTACCAGTTAGCGACAAGAAGTTAGTTGAACTACTTCGAGAAACAGCCAATGATAAGATAATGGTCAAGTTGATCGAGACGATTCAAGAAGGATGGCCAAAACACAGGCAAAATACATCAAAACAAGTACGTGAATATTGGCCAATCAAAGACGAGCTCCATGTTGGCGATGGTCTTATTTTCAAAGGTGAAAGTATTGTTGTACCTCAAGCGTTGCGGAAAGATGTTCTAGCACAGATCCACGAAGGACATCTCGGTATCGAGAGAAGCAAGCAACGAGCCCGAGAGTTGGTGTTCTGGCCCGGAATGAGTAAGCAGATCGAGGACACCGTAGCAAACTGTTCAATCTGCCAAGAGCTCAGAAACAGCAACACCAAAGAACCGATGATACCACACGAGATCCCGCAATACCCTTGGCAGATCGCAGCCACGGATCTATTTACATGGAATGGCGGCAATTACATCGTAGTTGTCGATTATTACAGCCGTTACTGGGAAGTTTCATCGCTACACAACACGACGAGTACATCTGTCATCGAGAAGTTAAAGCAGTTCTTCGCGAGACACGGCATACCAGAGACACTCAAGTCGGACAACGGGCCACAGTATAGCTCTGCCGAATTTGCCAAGTTTGCAGCTGTCTGGAAATTCTCACACGTTACGTCAAGTCCCAAGTATCCACAGTCGAATGGTCTTGCGGAGAAAACTGTGCAGACTGTCAAGAGGACGCTAGAGAAGGCCAAACGTGATGGGAAGGATCCATACCTTGCCATGCTTGAACAGCGCAACACACCAGTGGGAAACTACAAGTCACCCGCACAACTGTCTATGGCTAGGCGACTACGCTCTATTCTGCCATGCACCACAAGTCATCTGTTGCCAGAAACAACCAGTCATCAGGAGACGATGGTCAGATTTCAGAAGAAACAGGCTGAACAAAAAGCCAACTACGACAGGTCAGCCACCCCATTGCCATCACTCCATACAGGAGAGACAGTTCGAATCCAACGAGACGGCGATTGGAAACCTGCAAAGGTGATCGAGGTAGCCGACACACCACGAAGCTACAGGGTGGAGACCCCTGATGGAGCCGTCTACCGTCGAAATAGAAAGCACCTACACCAAGACAAGTCAGCCTCTCCAAAAGTCGATACAGGCGAGACTGACACGCAGCAAAGGGACGAACAATCTACAGGAGTCGAACGAGCTACAGGAGTGTCAGAGTTACAGGACGAAGGACATCACACACGGTCAGGAAGATTGATCAAGAAACCGACGAGATTAGGTTTTGACGATTGAACATTAGTCGAACTGATTTCACATGTTGTTGTTGTTAATTTACGCTTCCCAAATAATAGAAACATTATTTTTCTTTTAGGGAGAGTTGTAATATATTGCTTATGAATATTATGAGTGACACTTGGTATAATACTCATTGTATGTGATTAGTAATCGGAGATTAAAGAAGACGTTGTTGACGACACACGTTTCTTAGTGCTCTCTCCAGTATTCTAGAAGAGAATAACACAATTGTGATCTATTCCAAGTAACATATTTAGTGTGTGAAGTATGAAGTACAGAAACCCCAATGAAATGTAGATTGGTATATTTCCATTAATATTATTGCCAGTAGATGTCTGAAACACAAAGAAGCATACAATTCTGAAATTGTTCTGAAAAACCTTTATTATCATTATTATTATATATCTAAGTCAGTTTGAAGGGAGTACGGACCTCGTATGGGTCTGATTTCTCCAAAATATGTATATCAGTTATTTAGGGACTAAAAATAACATCCAAAATTGAACAGGATTAGCAATCATCTCATTGTAGATTTTCCAAATCGAACACAAACACTATTTTCAAAATATATAAGTTTGCTTTCTGATGCCTGAAATAAAATAAGATCTGGTTAATTTCAGAACATTTCGCTTATAGCATGTGACCAAAATTTTCCCAGCTGAAATTGACATTATTATTTTGCTTCTTGATTTTAGAGTTGTTATGAAGAAGATTTTGGCGTAATTTATACATTGAAACTTGCTGTGCCCACACAAAATGTGTTTTTCTTCAATGTAGTTGAATATCGAAACAAGTACTGTATCAGCATGACACCATGTTTTGGTGAATGACGATTCGTACCCATAAGGAATCTGGTAGGCTTTCTTAATCCAGATGCAGTGCAACATATTTTATATGGTAACCCACTCGCCATAGAGAGCGGAGCGTGACTGCCGAAGAGGTCGGACGTGTTTCTGCTCTCTCTTCAAATTTATCCATTTTCTCTTAACTTTTGTTGCTTTGTGGTACACCACAGACACAAAATGTAATATGACTTCGGGCAATGGCAGAAAACAAAGAAAAAGTCAAAGACAGAAAAAGAAGAAGGTGAAGCAAGGCCTTGCAAACTCAAACTGATGAAGATGACGTTCCGCCGCCATGATGCTGCAGTGAAACACTAAATTTGATCAATGCGGAGAAGCTCGATGTGGCTGTAGTGAACTACAAACTAAGAACAACCACTTTGAAGAAAGCTTAAAGTTTTCATATGCCGAGATCCAAGATCCAAGAAGAGCAACGTAGCAGATTTAAGGGAGACTACTTCTATACAACAGCAAGATGGCTTTGCTCTAATTGATGATTTGGGGTAGAGAAAGCAAGAGGGGTAAAACTAGAAAGCCACTCCAGAAGAAACAGGCTCAGTTTCTTCAATATCGCAGAAAGAAAAAAAAAAAAGCTACCAGGACGCTGAACAAGCCCTAAGAAAATTATTAGAGAACGATATGCGTGGAGGACATGACTTTGCAACAAATATATATATAGAAAGAGTCCATAGAACAACGGCTGCCAATCCAACCACTACCATGAAACTAAGATCACTAATAGCAAAATTATCTTATTTCTAAGAAAAAGAGTGGTTCAGAATGATGGCCAAAAACCTTAAAGGCATAGGCATTGCAGAGGACTTCGCACCAGAAGTACTGGGCCCGGTTGTTCGAAAGCCGATTAGCGCTAATCCAGGATTACATCCTGGGTTCACTTTAACCCAAGATTAGATTCTGTTGCTCGAACAGCGATTAGAGTTAACCTAGGATTAAAATTAGCTAATCTAGGGTTAAAAATTAAAGATTAAATATTTAAACCACGATTAAAAGCGATCAAAATCAAAATGGCGGACCTGTTGTTTACTTTTCCTCGTCAAAGGCGACCGCGATCATTTAGATTTATTCCCCGTTCTTTGGAAGAATTCGCTGACGAGGAATTGCGAAGTAGATACAGGTTTAGGAGAGAGTCTTTGAGATTTAGTGTGGACCTTGTAAGCGATGAATTGCAATGAGAAACCAGACGAAATCATGCTCTTACCACTTTTGACCAAGTACTGATAGCACTACGCTTTTATGCAAGTGGCAGTTTCCTCCAAGTAATCGGCGACACTTTCGGTCTTGACAAATCAACTGTGTCTAGAGCAGTGTATGCTGTGTCAAAAGCTCTTGTGGCGAAAAAATTCCGGTTCATCAAATGGCCAACCAACAATGACGAGCTCAAAGTCATCAAATGACGAGGAGGTTTCCCTGGTGTGATCGGCTGCGTTGATGGCACACATGTCCGTATTCAAGCACCGCATGTCGATGAAAACGGATATGTAAATAGAAAAGGGTACAATTCTATAAATGTGAAAGGCATTTGCAATCACGAAGGTACGTATCTTGAGACACCAATTACAGGTTAGTACTTCATGTAATATCCTAGACTGACACACATACACTTACACAATGTATGTACTTGTTGAACATTTCAAATATGCAAATTGTAATTGATACTCCCAAAATTCAAATTGGTCCCCAGGCTTCATAATAATCACAACATATTTGAGCTCAAACATTCAAAATATTTGATCCAGCATATTTTCCAAGTAAAGTTTAATATTAATAATGTAAATTAACTTTATAATATTTATTTATCATTTACTCATAATAAAATTAATGCTTGAATCCTTAAGAAAGGTTTAAACACGATGTTTCTTTCAAGTCTTTCATACTTTTTAACTCTTTGAAACAAGTATTATTTTCTTGAAAAGTTTTGGCTAATGTTAACGGGGGGCTTAAAAAGTTTACTTGAGCTCATGAGGGGGGAGTCTCCCCCCTACATATAAATAATGACCACTCCCTAAAAAGTGTAACTTTATTCTACATTAATTTTTAGGAGTGTTCACAAATATAGTTGCCCAGTGGCCTGGAAGCACGCACGATAGTAATGTCTTCAGGACATCAAGTGTATGCAATGATCTTGAGCATCACCACCATTCTTTAGAGGATGGTGTGCTGTTGGGCGATAGTGGGTATGGGTGTAGACCATATGTAATGAACCCATACAGTAATCCAATCAGTGATGCCCAAGAGGCCTACAAGTCATACAACAATGCCCATACAAGAACCAGGGTGCTAATTGAGCAGACCTTTGGGCGATGGAAAAGGAGGTTCCATGAACTCCATTCTGAGATTCGAATGGATCCAGAAAAAGTGTGCATAATTGTTGGAGCATGTGCTGTTCTCCACAACATTGCTGTACTTTTCAAAAAGCCCAAGGAAGATGGGGACATCAACTGTGATGATCCCCAAGTTGAAGTATATCATGGCCCACAACAAGGTCTTTCAGTTAGAGATCACATTTGTCAAACCTTTTATTCATAGCTATCATTTATAATAATAATAATAATAATAATAATGATGGTGATAATGATAATGATAATGATAATGATAATGATAATGATAATGATAATAATAATAATAATAATAATAATAATAATAATAATAATAATAATAAATTACGATTTGTAGTTTGGTTCAGTCACTGATTAAAAACGATATCAGCACAATCACTTTTTCGCCATATATGGTCGTACCTATTAGGGGTTGAAATCAACATGGCTTCAGCAGCTCTTTTAATTTATGCATACCTTTTAGGGGTCATTTTCAAAACCGACCGCCGATCACCCCTACCACTTGGACAAAGGAAGTACCCCCCAGGGGAAAATGTCCTATTAAAGTTTGTACCACACATGTGTAGTGCATACATTGAAACCTACCGGTAGTTGGGCTCTGATTCAAATCAAATGGTTTATCAATAAAACATTAATGTAGAGTACAAACAATAAAAGCACGAAACAGTACTATTTCACGCCTTTAGTGTTTACTCTACCTGTTTTGGCTGCAAGGAACAGTAAATTATTTCTCATTAATTCCTTGAAATGTATTGATGGTATTTCCTATTTATGGCACATCTATCATGGTTGTAAACAAAACAATATTAAACAACAAATACTGAGCAAAAAAATTACTCTCCAATATTTAATTACTGACCAAAAAGGTTCTTTGTAATAAACTTAAGGCACAATATGTTATGCCTCGATATAAAAATTCTCAATATTCATGTAAAACATTGTCATAAATATATTATCTGAAAACATTTACAATTCAATACAAACTGTATGGGGATACACCCATTTTCACAAACGTTGTCCAAATACAAAATAGTAAAAAGACAAATAGGGAAATAGGAATTTTAATTAACTCATTAGCATTAGGATCAAGAAATGTGGGAGCATGAGTTAATGTAAACAAGTTATTTAACGTGAAAATTATTTGTTAATTATATTTTCTTGTCAGGGCACGACAACTCGTCTGTACCTATTCCTTTCTTGACTTTTGTAGTCATCACGCCGCGTACTCTTCCAAACTGCACAGAACACTACTGCAAATGCAACGAATGAACGCGCGATGTCATTAAAATTCATAATTATGCGAACTGGCTTCGCACGGGCGCTCTTTTCAAAGTTCGGAAAGCCATGATGGAGGCAACCGCAGAACCGCGACAAAGACTCAAGTCTGTCGATATTCGAACATGACGAGCTTTGAGCTGATCTAAAAAATGGCACCCTGCCGATGTTCTGCGATTGAATCGCAGTACATCAGCAGGGAACCAACTCTGGAAGAGAACCACAAAAACACCAAAGGCGTGAAAACTTCTGTCAACAAAGATACGTTTGAATGAGTAGTTGAAAGAACTTAGGCAGTGTACTCTGTTCCAACAGCTTCGTTCGACAGGCGATGCTTTACAAATCTCTTTTCTCAAAGGGTAATTATAAATCGTGTAATTATGTACAATTTTCGAAAATAAATTATACATTGGAGGTCGATAATCTGTCAAGCGCGCTACGTTTACCGAAATGTATCAATAATCAGAGCTATATACGGGTTATTGAACCAGCATTTTAATAATCAAAAATATAAAGCCAGTTTCAGTTTATCTAATTTAGTTGACAAACAAATGTATTCAGTTTTCTTGAGCATATGCTACAACTACATTTACTTTCCAGCTACATTTTCCAAAGACACGATGACTTCTTGTATTGATGGCCTCTCATTAGGCAAACATAAAATCATTTTTTGAACCAGACTTGATAGAGAAACTCTAAAGCTGCGGCATGAAACAGCTGATTTTAACATTTTGCCGATAGAAAAGATATCGCTTGCAGTGGTTTCTTTACCACCTTGGACAACTTCCGGCGCTATATGACAGCATTCACTACTTCTGATTCTGCTCTCCCCTAGCTCGATTCGCTTGCTTCTACCAAAATCAATCAAAATTGGTTGGTATCTTTCACCCACAGTTTGAAGCACAACGTTATTCGACTTGATGTCGTTGTGGAGGAAACCCTTTATGTGCACATACTGTAAAACGCGGCAGACATCAGTAAATACCTCAAGAACCTGAGATTTGTTCAAAAGTTTTCTCCTAGTAGCTTTTTGAAGCGTAAGGCTTTCTTCTTCAGTTCCATGAAACTGCAACACAAGGCAGTAGGGCTCTTTGACTGAGCAAATCCCAAATAGCAGAGGTAGGTTTGGATGATCGCCTAGTGCATGGAGTACGTTAGCCTCGTGGATCACTTCATGTCTGCATCGCTCTTTTTCTGACATGGAATCCTTTCTCTTTGTCATTTCTTTGACGGCAACTTTTATACCACGATAACAAGCGAGATAACAGGTACCATAACTGCCATTTCCGATAGGTACATCAGAACTTTTGGTGATTAACTTGTAATTGACTTCTCTCACTGGTCCGGCTTTCATTGATTTACTCGAGGTACGATGCTGCCGCGGCAATTTTCTATATCCAATGGATTCGTTGGTCTGGGGTTTTAAGTCCTCTGGGTGAATTCGTGGGACTGGTTTGTCATTTTGTAGAGCTCTGTTGCTCGTACTTTGCCTTTGGTATCGAATTTTTGCCGATTCTTGGATGGCACAGCTATTCTTCTTTGCCGCCAAAGCTAGCATTTTTAAACCTCTGGGACATCGAAGGCCATTATTTTGAGTGGGAATTGCTTGGCTACTAGTTTCTATCCCAATAGGTTGAACATCAGCTTGTATCTTCGACAACAATTTTAATTGTTTTTTACGAGCTCTATAGCGGCGTTTCTCCTCTTTCCTTTCCTGTTTGGTGTGCTTTCTAAATACTTTTTTTTCGCATGGTGAGTTCATTTTGTAACGGCAAAATATATCAAATACTAGATGAACCAAGTAGAAGCACATGATGTTGATGTTCCTTTGTGCGCTGCCAAAGATAGCGACTTGCTGTCACACAACCGGAAATGGGTGTTAGATTGCATTTGGAAAAAAATACAAAATCAATTTGCTCTTCCCAGTATCAACCGACCCTGTCTGGTATTCAAGAACTCTAACCTTCCGATTGTCGATCATACTGATTCTGGATATTCTAGCGTACAACGAATGTCTTGGTTGCAACCAAGAATCCAGAATAGGTATGATTGACAATCAAGAGGTCAGAGTTCTTCTGTCAACCTTAGTTACCATGTAGTTAATGAGCAACTGAAAGCAAAGAAACTTCAGTCTACTGTATATTATAGAACAACGCTTTCAGTTGACGCTCTAACAACTTGTTTCACGTGTAATCGCGATGTCTGAAATATTTACAACGCCTTGTTTGGTATGCAACAAAGAATTTAGGAGCCGAAAAGCGCTGGAGAAAAATTTTAGACGTCATCCTGGCCGTGTTCTGCCTGATATCTCGGATTTTTTTCAAAACGAGACCAAGGTGCCAACTCCTAGACCAAAGGCCTTAAGGAAAGGAAAAGCCACTTACTTGGAATGGTTGTCAGTTGTTGTCGAGTGCTTCAATTCCGCTCATTATCCTAGAGCGCCAGGTAATGACTTTTAAAATGTATTATGTTAAAATTTCCAAACAGAAATGTTTCTGACATAACTCAAAAATCAGCTGATAGGTGCTATTGTTATGCAAACCTGGTCTCGTCTAGCTACTGTAGCCTGTTTTTTTAACGCTCTGAGTTACTAAATCGAAGTGTTAAAAAATACAGTCTGCCTTTTAAGCAGGCTACTGCTCGTCGGTTTTTGACGGGACATTTTACTAAATAAATTCAAACTGCGACCCGTTAAATCATCCCTGGGTTTTATGTATTATATATGAATAGATAAATAAACAATAATCTCAAGTTATTATACGTTACATAGGGAAATGGCATCATATGGATTTCCCAAATGTTCCCCTCGAGTACTTTACACATTTACTCTACAAGCTGGAGATTTCCACCGCCAACTCTGTCAAAGAAACCCGCCACACAAAGTTTCCTGTGTGGACGGAAAAAGCGACCAGGTTTTCGTTTAAAACAACCAGCGAGGATGCCTTTGTGGATGCTCTGTCAGAACAAAAGAGAGTTATCCTCTCAATGTCCAAAGCCTTTAAAGGGTCTCAAGAGGTAACCGGTAACGCTGTACTTCAGTTGCGAGGCCGCGAAGCTTTGGAAGCTGCAAAGAGGGGTTTGGTTGGACAAGTTCCAACCAAACGATCTGAGATTAATGTCGGTGAAGGAGAAGGAAGAGCCACCAGAGAGTTCGAGCTAATCTGGTGGCCTCTGTACAGCCAATCAAGGTGTGGGAAGCTTACCATGCGGGTATATTTTGGAAAGGTGGACATTTAAAAATAATATAATATAATATATACACCCTTCTAATAATTCCCACAATGCATGATTTTCCGCACTTGACATCAGATTTATTATTTTGAATATAATTATTTTGAATATAATTATCTGGAATTGTAAATTTGACGTCAAGCACGGAAACACATTGCGTTGTGAGATTTATTAAAAGGGTATTTATATACCATAGAAAATACAGCCAATCGATTACCGTTGCATATTCTGCAGCATTCTACGCATCCATCCCACAATGCAACGTTTGTTCATATATTATATATATATACACTATACAGTTTTATTTCATATATATATATATATATATATATATATATATATATATATATATATATAGATTCAAATGAAGCTTGTTATCCGTGTCGCTAGAGTGCTCTATACTGTACAGTAGAGCGGTTATACATATAGTAATGATTTGGATGCGTTTACTCTTTGACTTCCATGGTTTATTACATACAATACTGTTTCGTACAGGTCGCGGTGTTATTGCGAACCTGCACTCTTCAGTGCATAAACCAGAGTGATTTGGATAGAACATTACAACAACATGTCTTTTCTAATTATCTTAAATTCCTCAAAAGGTATTTGTTCTTGTGTCTGCATTTGCTAACTAGTTCGTTCCGCTTGTTTAAGGACGCCGCCTTTGGGTTACTAATAATAAAGTACTTCTCGCAAATACAAAGGCCGCAACGTTTCGACGCGTTCGAGTATTGTGGAGCACGGCATAGAATTTTCCAACTAATGGCGTAATCAAGATTGTTCTCTTTCAAGTGCCAGATATGTTTACTAAGTTCTGTAGCGTTGCGCTTCGTGCTGTGCTTGAAAGAGGCCTTGTGGTTAGAATATCTCGCCTTGAAATCGGTCGCCGTTAACCCTACGTAGGACTCTACTTCATCCCCGCAGGTCACTGTGGCTTGGTATACAATGTTCTTAGCTAGGCATTCGCCTCCAAGTGGGCACACTGTGCTTTTGGGGCAGCTGCACATTTTTCCCGGGTCGGTGTTCCTGTCGTTTCCCAGCTTCCTTTTGTTGTCGCCGTCAATGATGCGCGCCACATTAGGCATGCAGCTATATGAGATCTTGACTGTATTTCTGCTAAAGATCTTATGTAGCCTGTTGGATGGCGGGAAACACTTGTCGATAATTCTTAGGAACTCTTTCCCCACGTTGGTCTTCACATTTCTTCACATGTGCAGCTGCCCCAAAAGCACAGTGTGCCCACTTGGAGGCGAATGCCTAGCTAAGAACATTGTATACCAAGCCACAGTGACCTGCGGGGATGAAGTAGAGTCCTACGTAGGGTTAACGGCGACCGATTTCAAGGCGAGATATTCTAACCACAAGGCCTCTTTCAAGCACAGCACGAAGCGCAACGCTACAGAACTTAGTAAACATATCTGGCACTTGAAAGAGAACAATCTTGATTACGCCATTAGTTGGAAAATTCTATGCCGTGCTCCACAATACTCGAACGCGTCGAAACGTTGCGGCCTTTGTATTTGCGAGAAGTACTTTATTATTAGTAACCCAAAGGCGGCGTCCTTAAACAAGCGGAACGAACTAGTTAGCAAATGCAGACACAAGGACAAATACCTTTTGAGGAATTTAAGATAATTAGAAAAGACATGTTGTTGTAATGTTCTATCCAAATCACTCTGGTTTATGCACTGAAGAGTGCAGGTTCGCAATAACACCGCGACCTGTACGAAACAGTATTGTATGTAATAAACCATGGAAGTCAAAGAGTAAACGCATCCAAATCATTACTATATGTATAACCGCTCTACTGTACAGTATAGAGCACTCTAGCGACACGGATAACAAGCTTCATTTGAATCTACATTCGCTCCTACACTGTCGAGCACTTTATGGTATCTGTGTGGCAATATGGATCGTATATCCTTCGAGTATTCAACAAAGAACATACCAACGGCACCAAGATCGGCGTATCTGAAGAGGTTCATTGAGAAATCTGAACTCTTTATGAAACGTATGAGATGGAAGGCCTTATTTTTCCTCAACCCCAAGTCCTCAACTCCTAACCAAGAAACATACGGATTCAACACCGCACAATCTCCACCCGTGATAGAGGAGCTAAGAGAGTTTGAGGACTGTATGATATCTCTTATTCAAAACATCGAGTTTGAGAGCAAAACCAGTGTCTTTCAGGCCAAATTACATCAGGACCTGGAGACTGTGAAACATGACAACAAGCTAACAATTAAGGCCGATAAAACAACAAACTACTACAAGATCGAACAAGAAAAGTACAGCGACCTCGTAAAGACAAACGTCAACAAAACCTACAAAAAGACGAGCGAGGCTAAAGTCCTAAATATTAACAGGGAAGCAAAGCACATCGCCGAAAAGTTTAAAATCGACGACCGTGTAGAAAAACTCGCGGAAAAGAGGCCTTCGTCACACTGAAGGATCACAAGCCTAATTTCGAGAATAAACCTACATGTAGGCTAATCAGCCCAACCAAGTCTGAGCTAGGACACATCAGCAAAGTAATCCTTAGTAGACTGGTGAAATGCGTCGCAGATTCGACCCAAGTAAACCTCTGGAAGAGCACACGGGAAGTACTCGAGTGGTACCGCGAGATCCCAAACAAGAGTGAAGGCAGTTTCATCAATTTTGATATTGTCGAATTCTATCCATCTATCACTGAGAGGCTTCTAATCAAAGCAATAGACTTTGCAAAACAACACACCATTGTCACCGAGCACGAGAAAGATGTCATCATACATACGAAACGCACCATTGTGTTCAGCAATAGAGACCCATGGGAGAAAAAAGAGAGCAGTACCGGTTTCGACGTAACAATGGGCAGCTATGATGGGGCTGAATCTTGCGAACTAGTGGTTTGCTACATGTTATCCCTCTTACAAACCAAGCATGGCGCAGCTATCGGCCTTTACAGGGACGATGGCTTGGGTTTTTTTTAAGGAACCACCGAGAGAAATGGAAAAGATAAAAAAATCTATCTGTAAGATCTTCAAGGAAAACGAGCTGAGCATCACTATCGAAGCCAACAAGAAAGTAATCAACTTTCTAGACGTAACACTTGATCTGAACTCGGGACAATACAGGCCATATATGAAACCCAACAACACCTTGCAGTATGTAAACACCGATTCCAACCACCCACCCACCGTTCTAAAAAACATCCCGGAGGGCATCAATAAGCGCCTATCGGAAATATCTTCGAATGAGACCGTATTCAATAAGGCCGCCCCCGTATACCAGAAAGCGTTGGATGAAAGCGGACACAATTACAAACTACACTACGTACAAGACCAGCCTAGAGCAGTGAAGAGGAACCGGAAGCGAAACACCATATGGTACAATCCACCCTATGACCGAAATGTGAAGACCAACGTGGGGAAAGAGTTCCTAAAGAATTATCGACAAGTGTTTCCCGCCATCCAACAGGCTACATAAGATCTTTAGCAGAAATACAGTCAAGATCTCATATAGCTGCATGCCTAATGTGGCGCGCATCATTGACGGCGACAACAAAAGGAAGCTGGGAAACGACAGGAACACCGACCCGGGAAAAATGTGCAGCTGCCCCAAAAGCACAGTGTGCCCACTTGGAGGCGAATGCCTAGCTAAGAACATTGTATACCAAGCCACAGTGACCTGCGGGGATGAAGTAGAGTCCTACGTAGGGTTAACGGCGACCGATTTCAAGGCGAGATATTCTAACCACAAGGCCTCTTTCAAGCACAGCACGAAGCGCAACGCTACAGAACTTAGTAAACATATCTGGCACTTGAAAGAGAACAATCTTGATTACGCCATTAGTTGGAAAATTCTATGCCGTGCTCCACAATACTCGAACGCGTCGAAACGTTGCGGCCTTTGTATTTGCGAGAAGTACTTTATTATTAGTAACCCAAAGGCGGCGTCCTTAAACAAGCGGAACGAACTAGTTAGCAAATGCAGACACAAGGACAAATACCTTTTGAGGAATTTAAGATAATTAGAAAAGACATGTTGTTGTAATGTTCTATCCAAATCACTCTGGTTTATGCACTGAAGAGTGCAGGTTCGCAATAACACCGCGACCTGTACGAAACAGTATTGTATGTAATAAACCATGGAAGTCAAAGAGTAAACGCATCCAAATCATTACTATATGTATATATATATATATATATATATATATATATATATATATATATATATATATATATATATATATATATATATATACACTATACAGCTTTATTTCATATATACAATACATGTATATTTAAGCCTTTAGAACCTGTGTCTAGGCAAGTGCTATTATCAAAATGATGCAAGCTACATGTAACTTACATCAGTACATGTACCATTGATACTGTTACATTATCTGGTTAACAGATACATGTAATTATTTTATGCTTAGGCAAGATTTAGTGATAAAACGTCACTCAAAAACTCTACAAAGCAATACTCAACTAGAATTGAAAAACCTGAAAAATACAAGGTCTACATGTACATGTACATAATGAAAATGTCAAATTCATTTTTTTAAGTTGTAAGCCTAAAGAATAAAAACGAGAGCTGCACTGCAGCTGTTTTCGTTTTCCTAATCAGAGATTCAATATGGTTTGTTCCTTATATGAATGTTTTGCTGTTTTAGATTTAAAAAAAAGTTAGTGTATTTAGTGTATTAATCACATGTAGAAAGTGGAAATGTACTCCAAGAGCAGATTTACGGGCGGGTCACCTGTAACTTCTGCTGCTCTGCTCTCGGGCGAGTCGCCTTAAGAGCAGTTGGAATACTTAGATGAAAATGATAGTGTATGAGAGAGTGGAAATGTATTCCAAGAGCAGATTTACGGGCGGGTCACCTGTAACTTCTGCTGCTCTGCTCTCGGGCGAGTCACCTTAAGAGCAGTTGGAATACTTAGATGAAATAAAGAAGATAATGTGATAAAGAAGAGAAGATGAGATACTTTTCAAAATGTTATGCATTAGAGATTCAATTACAAATGTTAGATTTCCTCACAAATATATATCTGACATATTGCTTTTAGTTTCACTGCTATAGTGGTTCTGTCTCTAAGGAGGTTAATGAGCTTGTATCAAAATGGTACAATGCATACCAACCTCTTATACATACTTGTACATGTACATATATGGTTAAAGGCAATGCGATGTTCTGATTAGGCAAGTTAGTGATAGGAATTCTCTCAAAAAATACCACTAGACTGTTGAGCTCATCCATTTAATGATTTCTAGCATCAAATGCTTCCTCAGTCTTCGCATCTCACCAAAATGCCACTTGAACTGGCCAGCTACGGATAGACCATGTTGGGCAAAATCTTTTGCAGATAAGATGACGCCAATGCCACAGCTTCCAGATCCTTGACCAGTCTCATTGGACACTCTTTGGTATGGCATTCCAAACCGTTGAAAGCCTTGAATACAATTCCAAAATCTTGATTGGAAATGTACTGTGGAATTACTGGTACATAACACATATGTAATCATGTCCAAAGCTTTCTTTACACTTTTCAGGACATGCCTCTCTGGGTGCATTCTCAACCCATCATCAAAGAGCAATCTTTGGTTAGTGAGGTCAACTACAACTAAACCCCAGTGGGAGTTATTCATGTGAATGGGCATCAATACCATTGTACATTTTGTCATATCTGCACAACTGATGACTTGAGCAAATTTGTCTTGGATGAAATCTCTGTTTGAACTACTCAGCCAAGCAAACATTTCTGATGGAAGGTATATTGCTGTCTCGTTGCCATTGAGTCTCTCAAGTTCAATATACTTTGTAATTACAGTGTCAATTACAAAATTGTCTATGTAGCGCTCTTCAGCAAGTGTTGTAAATGACTGAAGGTCAATTGATTTTGGACCAGATTTTAATAGTGTTTGGTGGGATTTGCTGTTCCACAGAACATCTCTTATGGAATTATTTTCAGCATCTGTGAGGTTATCATCTAACAATAGCCATGAATCTTCAGCTCTTATTTCCATTTTTACATTTTGCACCTCACAGAATTTGCTCAATGTATCAATTTCATTTCTTTGGAAACAACCAAAGCTTCCAATGTTGACAGCTGATGATTTTCTGTCACTTCTAAGTGCTTCATCAGCCCACCTTACCACACTTTCAGAAGGTCTTGTCCTCAAAGATAGTGGGTCAGTTTCACAAATGGGCCCATAGCATTTTCCGATATCTTTCTTTGTTAAGTTGCTATAGCTAACAGGAGGGATGTTGATACTTCCGAATTGCAGACGAGAGATAGAAGACAAAAACAGAGACGACTGGCATGTATCTTGATTATTAGAACAAACATCAACTACAATGACAGGTGTTTGTGCAGTATGATGGATATAGTCATCATCGTCAGTGGGGCTGTCTTGCCTTTGATGTGATGAGTTAGTTGTAGGGCCAGAATGACTTTTGGATTCATCTACAACAGGCATTGATTTCTTACTATTGGCAGAATTAGAGGGGCTGTCTTGCTTTTGATGTGATGAGTTAGTTGTAGGGCCAGAATGACTTTTGGATTCATCTACAACAGGCATTGATTTCTTACTATTGGCAGAATTAGTGGGGCTGTCTTGCTTTTGATGTGATGAGTTAGTTGTAGGGCCAGAATGACTTTTGGATTCATCTACAACAGGCATTGATTTCTTACTATTGGCAGAATTAGTGGGGCTGTCTTGCTTTTGATGTGATGAGTTAGTTGTAGGGCCAGAATGACTTTTGGATTCATCTACAACAGGCATTGATTTCTTACTATTGGCAGAATTAGTGGGGCTGTCTTGCTTTTGATGTGATGAGTTAGTCGTAGGGCCAGAATGACTTTTGGATTCATCTACAACAGGCATTGATTTCTTACTATTGGCAGAATTAGTGGGGCTGTCTTGCTTTTGATGTGTGATGAGTTAGTTGTAGGGCCAGAATGACTTTTGGATTCATCTACAACAGGTATTGATTTCTTACTATTGGCAGAATTAGTGGGGCTGTCTTGCTTTTGATGTGATGAGTTAGTCGTAGGGCCAGAATGACTTTTGGATTCATCTACAACAGGCATTGATTTCTTACTATTGGCAGAATTAGTGGGGCTGTCTTGCTTTTGATGTGATGAGTTAGTTGTAGGGCCAGAATGACTTTTGGATTCATCTACAACAGGCATTGATTTCTTACTATTGGCAGAATTAGTGGGGCTGTCTTGCTTTTGATGTGATGAGTTAGTCGTAGGGCCAGAATGACTTTTGGATTCATCTACAACAGGCATTGATTTCTTACTATTGGCAGAATTAGTGGGGCTGTCTTGCTTTTGATGTGATGAGTTAGTTGTAGGGCCAGAATGACTTTTGGATTCATCTACAACAGGCATTGATTTCCCACTATTGGCAGAATTAGTGGGGCAGTGGGACTGCTGCATGTCATCCTCTGATAGTGGTTGGGTGACGGTATTGAATGGAAGGGAAGTTTTTACTGTCTTCTGCTTAGGAGAAGAAGGACACATTTGTTTAAGCGTGTTTGGATATTTTCTTTCCCATGACTTGTGATCATAATGATAGCTTTCTCGTGGATCACTCTTTTTGCAAACCTTTGACCCTTTGCCTTTAATGAACTCATACTCCATGAAGTTCTGGCCATATAATTCAGAGAACAGATAGTTAATGCTCTTAATCCAACATTTCTCATCAGCAGACCAGTTAACAGACGTTTTTTTCCACTTACACCCTCTGTAATGAAAGTGCTTCTTACCTAAATGTAAAAAAAATAATACATTCTGGAGCTGTAGCGTGTATTCCACGAGTATATTTTTCAATGTGTCCGAGTGACTCCCAGAAAGAAAAGACGGATACTTATAAAATAAAAATGGGTTGAGATGTTGAAGACAGCAGGGTAATGCTGCCTTTGCATAGTGCTGGCTTTTAATAATGGAATCCCTTTAAAACTGCAGAATTATATTGTTTACCTTCATCAATAGTTATCTGGGCATTGTGGAATTGAAGGCGAAGGGAAAGCATCATTCTAGAAAGCCAATGTACAATTATTTGTTCAACTGAAACAAAAAGCACAAAAAGTGTTATAATGGGCATCCTAATGGGTTTTATTAATTTAAGCAGTAGTAGCTTTAGAATTTCCTGTGGCGGACAAATAAAATAAAAATAAGAAAGCCCATTTTATAACTCGGGCTTCCTCCATTAGTGCCCAAGCAATTATAAAACAATACCTGGTCCCAGCTGAATTATGGTACTGTACTGCACTTTTTTTCCTCTATATTTCAACTCTCTATAAGGCAGATGAACACCTTTCTAAGGTGAACAGTTAAAGATTGTCCCGAGGGTGTCCGCCTTAGAGAAAGTTTACTATAGCTGATAAGATTTATAAATATATTAATTTGGCAATTTATCGGCACTCACCTGACTGACCAACATCAGTTTTATCATGACTTGTTGATCTGGAATATAGAGATCTGTGTTCTTTATGGGAAGCCTCAAATCCTTGATTTGAATAAATATTGAGTGATCGATGCATTCGCATTTGCATACCAGCATGTTCAACAACAATATGGATATAGTCACCACCGCCCATTGTAACGCCAAAGACATGCCTCAACAGAAAACCCCATAGTTTGCACTAAAATAAATCAAAACATATTATCTTTAATACTCATTTACTCCAAAATTAGTATTGCAAAAGCCCACTTTCCACATCTTGGATAATTGAACACAGACTAAACAACTCAAAATGAGGCTTACCGGTAGGGTAAATAATGTTTTGATTGTTCTATTATTTCCATGGAGCCTTGCTTTACATGATGCATGAACCAATATCACTATAATCCACCTACTCTACCCCATCCCACCTACATGTACAACAATCCATCCAGATTATTTAATATATTATTATAGCACCAATTCCTTTAAAGGATGTTTTTACCTTTAAATCAAATATATCAATTGACTCCTCTTCATTTTCTTCAAATATTCTTTCCCTCATGACATTCTCAATCTCCTTCCAGGACTCAAAAACCTGTTTGAAAAAAAGTACAATGAAACGAAGATCTGAATTACAAAACTTTGGAAAAAGGAATTTTGGCAATACACTCATAAAATATATATTATACATGTATACAGTATATGACAGTAACCTTTTTGAAATAATCAATTTGCAATGATGCTGCAAATTCTGCCATAGCACTGCTCTCGGCTTTACTAACATTACATCTCTTTTTCATTTTTGCCTTTTTCTTGGGGGGAGGACATATATTTGATTCTAATTCTTCACAGGATAGGAATGTTTGCTCAATTTCTTGCAGGCATGTCTTCTGAGTACACACCAAATTCTCTATGAATGACTTGAGTTCTGGAAAGCAAATTTGTACAATGAATTTCCCAGCCAAATGAAATGGTATTTTTGGCTAAAAAAATATGTACCTTTAGTTGTGCTTAAAGAAATCACTTGTTGGTGATCTCCATACTCACGGATAAATTCACCACTCTCCAGAAGGCTTTCCAAATACTATGTTTCAAAGAGATTGTTTATATTGAGTAAATCAAAACATATTAAAATATTACAACCTAAAAGGTTACATTTAAACTTTGTACAACTATTATATGTACCATTATTGTTGAATCTGTAAATCGTACAGCTTTCAAGACAGCATCTCTGCTAGAACCACTAACTGATTTGTAATATGCGACTACTTTCTCATTGGGTAGAGACTGGTTGACTATTTCTGTTGCATTTATCATGATCTTTTTGGCAGTATTTCCTTTAAAAAATAAAACTATTATCATGATGTACGTAATCTCCATGAAGTTGTAACTGTGGCTTAAGGTGATTCCCTTGAAAAAGAAGCAAATCCTAGAATTTTCTATAACTTGCCATGGTGATACATTACGGTATGGAGTTTCAAAAAATGCAACTGAAAAGAAGGGGTCACCGTGCTTATTTCTGCGCTACACTGCTTTGAAATTATGGTATTTTAGTACTTTCAGTCGAGTCTCGCGTGACATCGGGATCGGGTAAATAATTTTCCACAACTTAAAAGACAAACTATTAATAATGAACTAAAGTGTTTGCTATTGCTTTTGTATCTCTAGCCTACCGTCTGATAGTAAGAAAATGCTCGAATTTTGCATAGTTGTCGAAAAATAGAACAAAAAACACAGATGTTCGAAGCACCGAGAGGGTCTAAAAATCGATACTTCGTATGCTTTTATTCAATTTTTTTTATGTTTGAAATCCTAACTTTTTTTAATACTTTGCTATATACTAGAGAATTATAGTGTGATGAAAGTTATTGAATAAAAAATGTGGGTCACCGTGCTCGTTTTCGATTTATTTTGAGAAAACTTCAGTTACACTTACACTTTGTAAGGGAATCACCTTAAATACTAATGGGGAGTCAAGAGGCAATTTAAAAGTGTGTATACATGTTAGTCTAAAGTTTATTAGTCAAATGATTATAACAAACATTAATATATTATTGCTTAATTTACCTGAGAAAGATGCAACAGATATGTTTGACTTTGTAATTTCTGTTGTTTGGCCTTTTGTTTCTTTTACGGTGACCCTATCATACTTCCTTGAATTTTCTGGACCATAATTGGAAAGAGCTTTGTTGCATTCATCAAGGGCATCATATCGATGTGCAAAAAGTCCAAGTGAACCGACCAGTTGTTCCGTGTTTCGCATAGAGCAGTGTAAAGCACAGAGGGTTATGTTACTAAGTTCTTCCTCAAACAGAAAAACCAAATCATCTCGCAAACCTGACCACCTACCATATAGTTACCAAATAGTAAACAAAGATTAAAAATAATGATTAGTATCCATACATATGGAAAGACAGAGAGGACACCTGGGCTGTATGTAAATACAAAAACTAAAATAAAATGAAAAGTGGGGGGGATAGGAAGTAAAAGGGTGTGCAGAGTACATGGGTGTGCAGGGTGCAAAATGGTGAGGAGGATGACAAGGGCTACAAAAGGTAATGTATGATCAATTAATATATACAACTGCATGTACCTCCCAATGTTAGACTTTGACTGACTACATGTAAGACACGTCTCATCAAATGCACCATTCCAATGAAGTTTACAAGCCTACATGGAAAGTGATAATTAAAATTAAGTACATGTGAATAGATTTCAAAGTTCATAAAATTTATGTTTTGCTCTGAGCGAGTGATGGAAATGATAGTTAAGTAGCACATTACATTAATCATTTTGCCCCTCCTTTGTCTAAATACAATTACATACAATACAGCTGTCTCTAATGACTAATACAAATCAAATTCTCCATACAAACGTTTTGTAATAAATGGTAATACCTAATCACATTCATCCTTGGGAAATCAGGGGAATATTCTGTCGCTCGTTACTCTCTCCTAGATAAATACCCCTGGGAACGAAGTCTGTTGGAGCTTGTTCCGGAAGTGAACATTCAAAATGGCAGTTGTCCTATTCAAACCAGAATATACTTGCTACTGATTGGTCAGAAAGGATTTGAATTTTGACTTCCGGTTATAACAGACTTCGTTCCCAGGGGTATTTCTCTGGGAGCGAGTAATTCAATTCAATTCAATTTATTTTTTCAATACCACAGGATTTACAATAATATAATTAATTAAGAAGTAACGAGCAACAGAATATACCCCTGGGTTACCGAGGATGAATCACATTTGATGTCAAAAACAAAACTTACACGAAAAGCAGTACAGAAACAGCAAAACTCAAGTTCAATGCCGCGACCACCAAGTTTAAAGTCTTCATCATCTTCTTTTACTAGAAGCAGTAATAATGCCTTCAAGTCCAGAGTAACTTTAAAAAATAAGATAGAAACCTATAAAAATCCTTTACACTTACCGCGCTATCATTATAATTACTGAGAAATAATGTGGTTTGTACGTCATTACAGAAGCAGTTCCCAGTTACATGTACGTGAGGCCTGGGAGCAAATGTTCAGTTAAAATCAGCATCTTTGAGCTAATTTGAACTCCACGCCACTGTAGTTGCCTCGGTTTGCTATTGCTTTTGTATCTCTAGCCTACCGTCTGATAGTAAGAAAATGCTCGAATTTTGCATAGTTGTCGAAAAATAGAACAAAAAACACAGATGTTCGAAGCACCGAGAGGGTCTAAAAATCGATACTTCGTATGCTTTTATTCAATTTTTTTTATGTTTGAAATCCTAACTTTTTTTAATACTTTGCTATATACTAGAGAATTATAGTGTGATGAAAGTTATTGAATAAAAAATGTGGGTCACCGTGCTCGTTTTCGATTTATTTTGAGAAAACTTCAGTTACACTTACACTTTGTAAGGGAATCACCTTAAATACTAATGGGGAGTCAAGAGGCAATTTAAAAGTGTGTATACATGTTAGTCTAAAGTTTATTAGTCAAATGATTATAACAAACATTAATATATTATTGCTTAATTTACCTGAGAAAGATGCAACAGATATGTTTGACTTTGTAATTTCTGTTGTTTGGCCTTTTGTTTCTTTTACGGTGACCCTATCATACTTCCTTGAATTTTCTGGACCATAATTGGAAAGAGCTTTGTTGCATTCATCAAGGGCATCATATCGATGTGCAAAAAGTCCAAGTGAACCGACCAGTTGTTCCGTGTTTCGCATAGAGCAGTGTAAAGCACAGAGGGTTATGTTACTAAGTTCTTCCTCAAACAGAAAAACCAAATCATCTCGCAAACCTGACCACCTACCATATAGTTACCAAATAGTAAACAAAGATTAAAAATAATGATTAGTATCCATACATATGGAAAGACAGAGAGGACACCTGGGCTGTATGTAAATACAAAAACTAAAATAAAATGAAAAGTGGGGGGATAGGAAGTAAAAGGGTGTGCAGAGTACATGGGTGTGCAGGGTGCAAAATGGTGAGGAGGATGACAAGGGCTACAAAAGGTAATGTATGATCAATTAATATATACAACTGCATGTACCTCCCAATGTTAGACTTTGACTGACTACATGTAAGACACGTCTCATCAAATGCACCATTCCAATGAAGTTTACAAGCCTACATGGAAAGTGATAATTAAAATTAAGTACATGTGAATAGATTTCAAAGTTCATAAAATTTATGTTTTGCTCTGAGCGAGTGATGGAAATGATAGTTAAGTAGCACATTACATTAATCATTTTGCCCCTCCTTTGTCTAAATACAATTACATACAATACAGCTGTCTCTAATGACTAATACAAATCAAATTCTCCATACAAACGTTTTGTAATAAATGGTAATACCTAATCACATTCATCCTTGGGAAATCAGGGGAATATTCTGTCGCTCGTTACTCTCTCCTAGATAAATACCCCTGGGAACGAAGTCTGTTGGAGCTTGTTCCGGAAGTGAACATTCAAAATGGCAGTTGTCCTATTCAAACCAGAATATACTTGCTACTGATTGGTCAGAAAGGATTTGAATTTTGACTTCCGGTTATAACAGACTTCGTTCCCAGGGGTATTTCTCTGGGAGCGAGTAATTCAATTCAATTCAATTTATTTTTTCAATACCACAGGATTTACAATAATATAATTAATTAAGAAGTAACGAGCAACAGAATATACCCCTGGGTTACCGAGGATGAATCACATTTGATGTCAAAAACAAAACTTACACGAAAAGCAGTACAGAAACAGCAAAACTCAAGTTCAATGCCGCGACCACCAAGTTTAAAGTCTTCATCATCTTCTTTTACTAGAAGCAGTAATAATGCCTTCAAGTCCAGAGTAACTTTAAAAAATAAGATAGAAACCTATAAAAATCCTTTACACTTACCGCGCTATCATTATAATTACTGAGAAATAATGTGGTTTGTACGTCATTACAGAAGCAGTTCCCAGTTACATGTACGTGAGGCCTGGGAGCAAATGTTCAGTTAAAATCAGCATCTTTGAGCTAATTTGAACTCCACGCCACTGTAGTTGCCTCGGTAGCTCAGTGGGTAGAGCACCTGTCTTCAAATCGGGGTGTCGTGGGTTCGAATCCCACCCGAGGCATCAGATTGTTTCCGAACATTTGTTCTGTATATATACTCATCAGTATATTATATAGCCTTTTTAAGGGCAAAAAGTAATATACAATATTTGAGTGGCCATGTTGCATTAATAATTGTATCACGTTTACAAACTCAAGTCTCCAGTGAAATTCCTTATTATTAATTAACGAGTTTGATAATATCAATTATAACAACATTGTTTGCATTTGCAATAATAATTGATTGCATGCATGGTGCAATGACAGAACTCAGATTACCTTTGAAATTCACGTTATACTTTTTCCCATCAACCATAAGTCCATTGGCCTTAATTTGTCTTTTTTCAATATTCAGACGGGCGATTAGCATTTTAATAGCACTCCTATATATTATGAAAAACAAGAGATTTAATTTGTAATGTTCATGAATGTTAAATACCAATTTATGCAGTACCAAAAAGCTAAAATAACAGACTATTGGTCAATATAATATAAAATGTTTTTATTCCATAAAGCTGATTATTATTATAAAATGAAAGATATACTGTAGCTAAGAGTCTTGGTATCAAGAACACACACACACAAAAAAACACAAATTGAGTTTGAAGGAATCTATTATTTTAGCATCACATGCAATCTAACATGCCATCTACATGTATAGTGACTAACAAGTAACATACATTATTAAATTCCATGGACTGGAATTTATTGGAGGGAATGGTTGGGGGAACAATATACAGAAGAATAAGAAGACTGCAATAGAGTTAAATCCCAAGACTACCATTCATCACAATAAAATCCATTCATGAACCTACCTATTTTCTGAACAATTTGCAATAGCAAGTGGATAGACTGAGAGTGAACTTTGGCATTTTCTTCTATCACCCATATTTATTGGAACTACTCCAAGAGAAACTTGTTCTCTTCCTATATAAATAGAACGACAAATGCTGAGTTTATGGAATAAAATAAAACTATATGCAGTAATTGTGTCTTTATATAAAGGTTCATGCAAATGATAAGGACACTAATTGTGTCTGTACCACTTGCACAAGGTCTCAATAAGTACATTTACTTCTGTGTACTTATTAAGAAGTACTTCAGAAGTACTGTGTATTTATTTTGAAGTACTGATTATTTTAATTTCAATCCAAAAATAATTTAAAACAACAACAAAGCCATTATAACTACCTGCCAATGGTCTGCCATCTAATTTGATGCTGAATTCAATGGTCTGGTGACTCTGGGGATCAGCATTGGTACATGTAGTTTTCTGGTGAAGTCTATATTCACGAACAGCCCAAACAAGTACACTTTCTAGACTCACGCTGTAACCACGAAGATCAGTTGGCAGTGGCTCGATAGAGAATGTTCCTCTTGTGACATAAAAGGTTAATTCTCTTAAAGCTTTTATGCTGTTGGTGGTCAGTAACAGGCCCACATCAGTCTTTTTCTTCAAAGAAATGAAATAAAATTAAAATTACATGTAAGCTTAATCTTATAAACTAAATAAGCTTAAGTAAGATAAGTCTTATTCATTCACAAAGTGGTTTTAGAGAGATTTATCGTCCATACAGTAATAATAATAATAATATTAATAATAATTTCCTGACCGAAGCGAAGTCCAGGAAGTCTCAATGCTTTTTACAATGTTAATATAATATGTACAGTACAAACTGACTCCTCGTCAAAACCAAAACTTACAGATCGCAGTTCAATTCCTACAACTAAACGTCAATAAAATATAAGTAAGTACCTGGAAAAAGCAAATTTGCAATCCAAACACGAGTTATCAGTTGTGAGTTGTCGTCCTTCGTCCGCTATTTTCGTGTATTTTTGTTCAAATTTCCTTCTTGCACGAGACTTACATTTTCCGGAGATACTTCTAGGAATCTATTTAAAACTTCTTGTAGTTCCTTGTCTACTACATTATCATAATTCTGACTAAAAACATCGTTAAACAAAGCCCAATTTACGAGTTGTCTGTCCTTCGTCCGCCATTTTGAAAAAAAGCGAGTAAGCGTAAGCTGCGAGCTGATTGGTTGAAATTTGATTTCTATTGTTTTTCTTGAGTTTTGATTGGCTTATGTTATAGTGACAAGGCATATTGTGAAAATTGAATATTATAGACATAGTCAGTACTATTTCACGCTTATATTGTTAATAAGAAATACTCACTCCGGTTCGACCAGCGTTGAGGAAATTCATTACCGTCTGCCATGAGTTGTCTGGTAGCTTCGTCGCAAGCTTTACGTAGAGTTGCTGCCAGTCCGGGACACGGAACGTTTGAATAAACTTGGCCACAATTTGTTCACCCAAACTTAAATCAATGGCTTCCTTGATGCCTTTATTCCTCGTGATCACCTCAACTGTCGTTGAAAATGTCTTATTGACAAATTCTTTTTCAAATTCCACACCGAACAAAACGCCATTTCCAAATATGTGGCCAAGGTCTTCGCTGCTGGTAGTATTGGCAATTTTCTTTATCGCTGACTGGATTGACTTTGACAATCTTCCACCGCGTTTTGCTTTTTTTCGGGAACTAAACATTCCATTTCTTAACTCATATAAGAAATCTTGGTCGATGGCTTCAGTTTGTTGTTGTTGTATTATGTGTGTCGGGCTCGTTTCTGGAGTGGAAGGCGGTGTTTCCAAAATGGCGCCAATTTCTCTTCCCGCCATAATTTCAAAGAAATCCGACTTTCTTATGAAATCTTTGGCACTTTTGAATTCCTTGGAAGCCAAGAACTCCTCTTTCTCTAAATTATTTCGCCTGAGCGATCGTGCTAGTAATCCAAACATCGTGCAGACGACCACGAAGTCTCTCTTTCGATATCCAAACCAAGCAGCTTTCGCCCGATCTCCATGTTGATCACATAATTTTTCCTTGCTTATGGTTTGAACTTCATTTGGAAAGAACTTAAATATGTCATTAGTAATGAAGTCGTTAAGTTTCCCATTTGCCATGTCGCTTGATACTGCATACCAAGCAACTGAATTGTCGAGGTCATGACTGAAGACTCGATGAAGACTGTATTTGCACATTGGAATCTCCAGAAATATTTGAATTTGCGCGCCAAGTCTATGTTTATATACTTCTGTTCCATATTAACTATTAACAAACACGTAATTTTAACTCAAATATCACTTACGATTACCAAGCGATAACAGAAGAAGTACACAAAAAGTGCATGTGTTGATTGACCATCTAATAGGATTAGCTGATGGATTAGCTTCGTTGACATGATAATCAACCGTCCCGCTGGGAAGATTAGAATCTTTCAAAGCTCGTCATGTCTATCGGCCAAGAAACGCAGTTCCTACAGAACTGCGCGAATTCAAAATTTTCCCGTGGCAGAAAGTTGCGAGGACTTTCGTTCTCAAATTCAAAATTCGCTTCCTGGCGAGAGATGCGTAGCAAACTTCGATTTTGGCTACATTGACGAAAACAAAAAAAATTATGGGTCAACTCAGATACAGAACTCGAGGACGCATATGCAGCTGCTCTAGGAGGAAATCCCTTGTGGATAGAACCATGCCACAGTGTAAACGAAAGCCAATTACAGAACGACAAGCAAGGGCGAAAACGTGAGTAATTTGTCCAATACAGAACACCTTATTCATTGGCACGTGTTTGACGTATGGCTTGAATGAGGACCGGAGAGCGAGATTAAATAAAAACCATTGCCTTTTTTCTGTAATTGTTAAGGCTCCTATGAAACAATGAATGCCGCTAGCTCACCACGCAAGGAAAGGATTGAGCAACAAATGAAGATACTAGAAGAGAAGCACGGAGAAAGCACCATGGCACCTTACTGTTATAAGCTGTGGGCTGAAATGCTGGTTAGTGTGATACGTTATCGGAATAAATGTTCATGCAAAATCATAACTCTTCATTTCCGTGTATTTCAGTGCGTGTACCAATTGGCGGTGAATATTTTGCACTACTTGCTTTATAATTACTGAAGCAACATTAAACACCCGGTACTAATTAACATGCCTCCGCTAGCAGTAAAGAATTTTGATAGACCTGTACTATTTAACCTATACCGCTATATTACTGTACATTCACAGGTGTTGGGCTCACATAAGAGTGAAGAGGACCCTCCAAATCTGCCCATGTTTAAATCCAAGGTGGCCAAAAAAAACATCAACAACCACAAGCACCGAAACGGTAAAAGCAACACGACTGTGATAATTATGGGCCTCGCGCGTTTACATGGAGAACAATTGTCCCTGGGTCACCCTCCTCCCCGAGCCACGTGCCCTGGGCGAGCCAAAGGTTCCCTAATTTCTTCGTAAATCAATGTCAAGCGTTTACATGACGTTCTTTACACTTGGATCTGCTAGAAGAGTTACCCCAATGGTAGGGTTATACAATGCTACCAGGGACAACCTGGGGGGGGGGGGGGGGGGGGGGGTACTCCCATATATATATATATATATATATATGCTATATAGGTATGTGCCCCCCAAATAGGGTATGGGTTTTGAACCTCCAGATCCTTAAACTGGGTCCATACTTTGCTTTTTCACCATAAAATAAAATATTCGATTCTTAATTTGGGTACACTTTTTTATTTTGCCGCTAAAAAATCCGCTTAGCGTAACAACCAGCGTATACACTTCTGATATTAGCGATTTCCAGAGGAATACTATTAACTTTTTCCTTAAATTGGGTCTATATTTCAGTGACAAATCCTTGGAAAGGGTATGCATTTTCCAATTCTTCATCCTTTTTCGACATCCCGGGGGCACACCCCTATCCTAAATTTCCGGGAGTACCCAACTACTGTCAAGATAGAAATATAAACCGGGAGTTAACCTGGGAAATTACAGATAATTGTTACCATGTAAACGCTCGCTATAGTTATATCGGGCAGGAGGGTGTTGCTGGTACCAGGGACAGGATCCTTAGTCATACTTCATATGGCTTTGATTTACAAAAAATAAACACAAAAGGTTTTCATTTTCATTTGTACTTTTCAGAGCGAGGAATTAGAAGAAATTGTTTGTAGTTAATATTGTCTTTTAAATTCGACAGGTCGTCCCTGGACAATCACCATCGGCGCGCTCTGATGCAATCCGGCAGTTAAAGGAGCTTCATGAATTAAAAGAGTTGGGGATATTGACCGAAGAGGAGTTCAAAGACAAAAAAGCATTATCATGAAGGACTTTAACTAGAGCTATCGCGCGCAGAAGCAGAAATGTATACCGTCTATCGACGTCCCATGGTCGGCTGACGCAATAAAACCAAATGATTAAAAATGTTACTGTTAAAGTTGCTTTCAAGTTTTGCTAGTTACGATGTTTGTAGACATGAGAAACAATCTAATTTCAACGGGTAGTACCCTAGGGGGGGGGGGGGGGGGGAGGGGGATACTCAGGGGTATCAGTGATGGGGAGTTGGGAATGAGGCCAAACTTTTTAACCCCCAAAAAGTCCATTACGCAAAAACAAGACCCCAAAAAACGGCCCAGAACGTAACCCCAAAAACGTTTTCTCCACACAAAATCGAGAACGGTAGGATATCATTTTTATCAACCCCAAAATAAGTCCTTGCCAAAAAAGGTCTTCGCACCTCCCCGTCACTGATACCCCCTGAGTACCCCACCTGGGGGTAGTACACAGGGTCATACTACCGTAACCCCTTTCCAGCATATTTAAACGTAGCCGCAGTGATGATAGTAGCCCTCACAATTATCTGGGGATATCTGTCCAAAGGCATGTAATATGAAAGGAGTAGGCTCAAGACAGTGCCGGAATGCTAAGTTATTTTCCTTTAGAAAGTGTTTTGCCTGGTTATAACTCCCTTCGATTGGATTCAAGTCGGGACTGTATGGTGGAAGGTATCTCAGCAGAGCTCCCGCACCATATATTCTCTCTGCAACTTCCTGGACGTGGTGAATTCGGTGATTGTCTGCTGGGAAAAGAGAACAAACAGTACGTTACAAATGACGTGAACAATGTGAATAATTACTAGTCCTCGGATCGTTTGATAGAAAGGTTCGGGGACCATCGTGATTGAGTAAGATGCAGAGAATATCCGTAACAATTTCAAAACGTTACCTAGCACAACTATTGAGTTAGAGCTCCTTCCTGTGTATTGGTTCAGTAGAGGAACTATATCATTACGCAGGTATTCCGCGAAGACATCTCCGGTTACTGTTTCTCCAGGTTGAAGAACGCAGACGCTCAAATAACCGTCATATCCGATTACTGAAATGACTGAAATGCGCTGGTTATTTGTCATTTCTCGGCGAACTTCAGGTCGTTTCCCCTTCACTGCATAACCAGTCTCTCGACTGATATGGCGCATATCAATTCCTGTCTCATCTATAAATATCAGTTCATGAGGTGCATGGTTTTGCATCTCGGACCTGTATTGCTCTCGTAAGTCCTCTCTGCGTTGTGCTGCAACTTTACGGACCTACAAAATATAAAGATCGGGAAAACCTTCTTTGCTTTTTTTTCATTATTCAATATGAATTGCCAAACAGTAATCAGTTTCGCCAACATTCATACCTTCTTATTCGTAAAACCGCGCCTGTGAAGCTCCCTAGACAGTGTAGGTAAACTAAAATATGAACCAGTCCGTTCCTCGATAAAGTGGGCAAGCTCGTGCAGCCGCAAGTCGGGCTTTTCCAATACTGCTTGCATCAAAATGTATTCTTCGTGTAGATGCAAAGTTGTGCTGCCAGCAGGTCGCCCGGTTTTAAGAGCAGACACTGTGCCATTTCTAACAAGTCTTTTACGAATCCGCCTGACAGTTCTTGAAGAAACAAAGAGACTGGCAGCAATTTCATCATCTCTTCGTAAGAGCAGATTTTTCGCCAAAATAATCCTGTATCGCAAGTCGTTCGAGTATGCTTTCGGCATGACTGCAATACATTGTTTGCAGTTCAGCTTGAATTGTTTTGCTTTTGTATAAATCTGCAAATGCTAATGAGTTAATTAAAATTCCTATTTCCCTATTTGTCTTTTTACTATTTTGTATTTGGACAACGTTTGTGAAAACGGGTGTATATTGAATACAGTATTTGTATATCACTTTACTTTGAATGTGATAATTTCTTTGAAACACAAATGTAAAGAAAGTGGAATAATTTCTATGAATGGTGAAAGAAAGAAAACTAGAAAATATCAATTAATTTGAAAGTTTTTCGCAAAGAAATTATTGACCACTTTCCAACATTAAATGCAATAAATAGTTTATGTATAATATGCTTCTGACAAGAAAGTTATGTTTTCATCATGTTGAGCTATAAAATACTGGTATGTGCTTTATTTGTGTAGATACAACTGCTTACAGTATCTACCAATGGAAGTAAAAACTAGTACCGTATTTACCGGCATACAAACCACACTCGCAGATAAGCTGCTGCCTGAGTTTGGCAACCCAAATTTTTATGGTTAATATATACAGTAGTTTTAACTATAAATAAATTATCCTGCTGACGCACCATCTATGCGGTTAAGTTCAGCTTATTTTGCCATCCGGCCTTCTCACTAAGACTTCAGAATTTGCATATCTCAAACAGTCATTTGCAAAAATTCTGGCCACCACGAAATATCAATATATATCAATATATCGGGTGCATTATGGGTAATTAAATAACATTAGTATTTACCAAATCAGTGGATAGCAATTTTGGTGCATTTCGATTGGCTCCCGTAACTCGGAATATCCTTGGCTATTCACCGTTTTGGGACGAAATTCAAAATGGCGTCTCGTTTCGCTACAGTTTCCGAATTTATTTGTTTAAAAAAGTGCCATTTTTTATCCAACTGATTTGGTAAATACTAAAACAATTATCCCCCTCAGTGTCGGTGAGTAATGGTGAATATTTACCTTGCCGCTCGGGGACTCACGGCTCGGTAAATATCCACCAATACTCACCTCCACTTCGGGGAATAATAATTTATTGTTCACTATTTTGAGTTTCCTAACTTATTAACTTAGCAAAATTTACAAAAAAACAAACGTAAAACTAAAATAAACATTATACTAAATATTTCTACCAACTGGCGTTAACCTGCTTTAAGGTGATGCGATCGTGCATTCGTGAGCATCTTTCCTACGCATGATATTCAACGGCGATTATCTAAAAATCTAAGTCGGTGACCTATCCTGATTTTTCCACGGTAAGTCTAGGTCAACTAAAGCTAGAAAATATCAAAAAAGGTCTTCAAGCTATTTTTTTTAGTAAATCTACGAAGTGTTCATTTTCAAACTACTTTTCATTGGTTGGCGAATATCTAAAAATCTAACGCGGTGACCTACCCTGATATTTTTGCCTTGCGTAGGTATTTACGAAAGCTAAAACATATAAAAAATGCAATTTTAAGGAAATCGCCAAAATGACCAAAAATAGGATCGTAAAGGACGGTAAAATTGTATTGTTTTTGAAATTTTGGCTTTGAAAACTTATTGTTCAACACAATAAAATGACAAATTTCGGGTTTTTCATTATATTATGTTAACATATGTATCATTTGAAATCATTTATTTTATTATTACCGACCTATATGGACAGCAAGAGCTTGTAAGACCTTGTAATTCCATTATCCATTTTTGCCAGAAAAGATGGCCGCAATCTCCATCTTTAAACAATTATATCTTCTCAATGGATTCGGTGACCCACATTTTTTATTTCATTTTTCTACTCTAGCACTCAAAATCAATATTTGTGCCAAGTTTTAAAAAAATTGTTCAACAAAAAATTGCACGATCGCATTACCTTAAGTGGGTGTCTCCGTAAAACACGCCCATCATTTTTTCGATCGAAATGAATTTCTCTTATACTCCTGTATTTTGAAGGCCTGACATAAGGAATCACTAATATCGATTTGGTTTCTTTGAAAATAATTTAAATATTTTTTTAGAATTTTTTTAAGTAGTTGCGCTGCTCATGGCAATTTCGAAGTCCAGCAGACTGTAAAATGTCAAGATTGTGCAACTGCCGCATAAAGTTAATTCGAGATTAAATGCAATACTTTTTGCATGGGTGTGTAGCTATATCCTTCTAGTTTCTTCGGCAATTTGGTTTTAAGAATTTGCATCTCACATTGTAATGGAATCAGGAAGAATATGGACTCTCATGCACGCGTTGTATTCATAATCCCAAACCACCCCAACTTTGAGGGCTTTTTTCAAAATCGTGGCACCTGATTCAAACTCGTTCACTATATGTGAATAAAGTACTAATGTTTATCAATACAAAACGCCAATAAAATCTTTCTGCATAGCATTTTTGAAAAAATCGTAAGCGTTCAAACTTGGGGAAAATGTCCAAATCGAACTTCTGTCAGATTTCGATCGGTTCGAACTAACAACAAAACAAAATACCTGAATAGGCTTAACCAGAGCTTGGTAGTCATAGTAAGTCCTTCTGAATCGTCTATAACATGTAGAATAATTGCTTGACCTCCAAGGTTAGGGAATCAAGTGGCCATTGTACGTATAAATGCCGTATATTCAACGATCAGTCCCGATCGTAACAGTGTTTTCATGGCTTCTGATGTTCTTGTAAATTCCATTGTGTGCGAATCTTCAGTGAAAATAGACGTCTACAGAGTTCCAGTTATACATTTATCAAACATCAATCGAGAATGGAGCTAAAGAATTGAAAATAATCGAGTAAACAACTTAGTTTCAAGTTCCATGTTTACATTGATATCATTCGTTCCCAGTCCCCCACTCCTTTTGTACCAGTGGGGGTGGTAGAGGGTATAACAAGTCTGGGTATCGTTTTCGTTTTTAAAATTAAACTCTAATGTATATCTATGTTGTCGTGTGTATGAATATATATCTAATTTTTCTATATTTGTGCACTCGTTAGATAGTTTGGTGGGCTATCTGTGGTTGAAATACACAGGGAGCCCATGCAATCAGTCATTGGTATGCCGTTGTCTGTAGAGTATGTATTGAAAAATGGAGTATAAATGTTCTTTTACTGAGTGCAAACCTAATTCTGGCTGTGGAGAATTCCGTAATACGCTAAGCCGTTCTCTGATGTTGTTAGACTGTAAGGCTGATATCACATGCCACTTACAAAGTTGTCATCTATCTAAACTTGTTGGTAAAATTGAAGAACATGAGCTGATTTTGGCACGAGCCTATGGAGCCCCATAAGGGCCATCAACAAACAATAATTTCATGTAAGAATATCGCGCGATACTGTGTTTCTATCGCGCGATACTGTTGTACTATCGCGCGATAACAACTCATTATTATCGCGCGATACTGACATGTCATGTGATCTGATTAAAAGTGTTTCGTATTACATGCCCATCGATTTATTGTTTTATTTCTTATTGTTCTACCTATATTTCGCTTTATTTTTTTACTTTTTACTCTTTTCCTTTTCCTTTTCATATTTATATTTATTTATTTATTCCCCCTTCTATCATATATAAAGACAACCACACTACCACCACCACCACCACCCCCCCCCCCCCCCCCCCCCCCCATACTCCATTTTTCAATACATACTCTACAGACAACGGCATACCAATGACTGATTGCATGGGCTCCCTGTGTATTTCAACCACAGATAGCCCACCAAACTATCTAACGAGTGCACAAATATAGAAAAATTAGATATATATTCATACACACGACAACATATATATACATTAGAGTTTAATTTTAAAACGAAAACGATACCCAGACTTGTTATACCCTCTACCACCCCCACTGGTACAAAAGGAGTGGGGGACTGGGAACGAATGATATCAATGTAAACATGGAACTTGAAACTAAGTTGTTTACTCGATTATTTTCAATTATTTAGCTCCATTCTCGATTGATGTTTGATAAATGTATAACTGGATCTCTGTAGACGTCTATTTTCACTGAAGATTCGCACACAATGGAAATTACAAGAACATCAGAAGCCATGAAAACACTGTTACGATCTGGACTGATCGTTGAATATACGGCATTTATATGTACAATGGCAACTTGATTCCCTAACCTTGGAGGTCAAGCAATTATTCTACATGTTATAGACGATTCAGAAGGACTTACTATGACTACCAAGCTCTGGTTAAGCCTATTCAGGTATTTTGTTTTGTTGTTAGTTCGAACCGATCGAAATCTGACAGAAGTTCGATTTGGGCATTTTCCCCAAGTTTGAACGCTCACGATTTTTTCAAAAATGCTATGCAGAAAGATTTTATTGGCGTTTTGTATTGATAAACATTAGTACTTTATTCACATTTAGTGAACGAGTTTGAATCAGGTGCCACGATTTTGAAAAAAGCCCTCAAAGTTGGGGTGGTTTGGGATTATGAATACAACGCGAACATGAGGGTCCATATTCTTCCTGATTCCATTACAATGTGAGATGCAAATTCTTAAAACCAAATTGCCGAAGAAACTAGAAGGATATAGCTACACACCCATGCAAAAAGTATTGCATTTAATCTCGAATTAACTTTATGCGGCAGTTGCACAATCTTGACATTTTACAGTCTGCTGGACTTCGAAATTGCCATGAGCAGCGCAACTACTTAAAAAAATTATAAAAAAATATTTAAATTATTTTCAAAGAAACCAAATCGATATTAGTGATTCCTTATGTCAGGCCTTCAAAATACAGGAGTATAAGAGAAATTCATTTCGATCGAAAAAATGATGGGCGTGTTTTACGGAGACACCCACTTAAGGTATCATCCTACCCCAAAAACCTCTCAAACCACCGGTTTTGAGATTATTTGACAATCAAATAAAATTGAATATTATCTATCATCTCCAAAAAACAGAATTTAAAAATATATTTTTCCTAGAAAGTTAGAATCAAAAAACGAATTTTGGATTTCATATGAAGAGAAACGTTGTTGACAAGCAAGCTGTCAACAGCACTCACGTCTATGATAATTGAACGGACATACCAACCTCAACTACGTACTGACCAGCGTCAAAACGAACACATGTACCAATGAACAAAGAACAAATGTGTACTGGCAATGTATGTAATTTTCCGCAAACGTGAAATGATTAGGCAACAAGCACAAGCACGCTGTGTGACTGGAAAACTGATACTCTGGTCACTATCTGGTCACAATCTGTCAGTGAGTAATTAGATCCCATTGTCATGGCATGGACTAATCTACTTATGTAAACAGAGGCACATTAACCTTCTTTCGTCTTTTTCTCAAAAGACGAAATGCCAACAAAGATGCTCACATTTGGAGTTCCTGGACAAAGGAATTATATCGGATTTATTTGAAACTTCGCAAAATCCATGTCTGATAATTGATCTTCAAAACTGTGTCTCCGATTTTTGGTATTTTATTTGTTTCAAAAGTTGTGCTTTGATATAAACAGAAGTTACTAGTTATGACAGTACTCAAACTTTGAAACCGGATAATTAAAGAATGGAGCAATATATCAAAATTCGGAGACACAGTTTTGACAAGTGATATCTACTAAGTTCATTGAGGTGTTTATCTTCGACGGCCGACGAACTTTGGCTGTCAAATAACTTATTTTCTCTGCGTAGGTGAAATTTCGGTTTTGAAGGAATATTTCACTCACAGTTTTCTCTATCTTAAAAATCCATCTTTCATAAGATTCTATGTTTATTAAGCTATAAGAAAATGTATACTTTGTTGGGGTTAAAATTCTTAGTTTTGAACGGAAGTCGGTCGTTTGGGGTAGGATGATACCTTAAGGGGAATTTTCGATTATTTAATTACCGGTACCCATAATGCACCCAATATATTGATATATTGATATTTCGTAGCAACCATAATTTTTGAAAATGACTGTATCTTGGGGATATATCAGAAGGTGATGGAAAGGTAGGTAGAACAACAGAGTATTTTTCTTTCAATCATTGCACGTGGAATGTAGATAGTGTTCCATTCATCTTTGGAGTTCTACATTTGATTAGTTTGTAGGTGATATCAATATATTTAGCAACCACACTATGATGTAAATAGGTGCAACACAATATATTACTGCAATCATTGTTTCATGTTATTTCTAACTGCATGCTTCATGAAATAAAGCATCCTTGAAAGTTTTAAAATGCTGTTTCCATCAGTTATTTTATCATTAGTAGCTGTAATTAACCAGCGTACCAAGAAATCCCAGTTTCAAATGATGGTATACATTGCATGCCAGATCCTTTATTTTGTTGAGCATATGCAGTTATAAATAATGGTCCCTGATGTGAAATTGAACAAAATGATTATTAAATGTTGTAATGCTAAAAACAAATATTATCAAAGGTTAGACTACAAAACTGTGCAGTCTTACTCAGGGGACCTTAACATGCCAGTGAGGTCTTTGTATTGCTGATTTGATATCAACAAAACAGCATTAATTAAGCAATATGTTCACATATAGTCTTGCCTGTGATGATTATATATAAAACATTTCCAATATGACCATGTATACCATAATAAATAGTTGATAATTAATATACAGCTATTTAAAAAAAGGGTGGTGAAGGTTTTGTTGCACCTTGGGTGATGTGAATGGAGTCAGCAAAAGGTCACAACAATATGGACTCTGTCTTCACAATATATGGAGCCGGCATATTTTCTTCTGTATGTGCATGCTGACATTATTTACATATGATCCACAATACATTTCGCGTTTGTATGCAACATGCAAGATGCAACAAAACTTTCACCAACCTTTTTTGAAATAGCTGTTTATGTTATGGTTTGAAATTTTCCACTGGTTTAATTTTTTTAATCCATTGTTTTGGTTTCTTAATTCACTTCCTTTTAGTTTAATCCTTTACAACTAACCTAAAGTAAAACACATAACTTGCCCACCATAAAACCCTAAACCTAACCTTAGAACAACCCTCAGAAAAAGTTAAACCAGAGGGAAAAATTAATAATATTTATTATTATTATTAAACCACAACATATACATGTACAGTTGACTTCTGATATCAAGACATCTAAAAGGCATCAGCATCAAAATAGCAGCGAGCAGTCATTAATGCAGTATACATTTGTATACTGAGTGGGAGTAGTGATTATCATCTTTTGTGTAATCAACCATACTGAAAAGGACAGGGATGATCGTCATCTCTTTTAGGAGTGTAAATACTCCAGTTTTCAGTTGTTTAGACATCGCTGTACTCCTTGACAAAAGACGCATTTGCTCAGGCTTAGCCTCAATTCAGTGTAAATTTTGCACAAATACCGACAAGAACGCGAAAAAGTGTTGACATTCAACAATATAAACCATTTTTAATTGCACGGGTTATTCTCTGGATTGAGGCTAAGTCTGCGCTAACGCGTCAAGGAATACAGCGGTGCATAAACAACTCGAAACTGGAGTATTACGGTTTTTAGTATCCCTTTAATGGTGTTCAAGACGAACCTCCAATATTATTAGCCATCAAGGTATCATTTTGGGTTTCTCGAGCCGAAGATATAAAACCGACCTATATTGTGTTGGTGGTCTAGATCGAACAGGCAGGAAATCGGCAATATTTATGGTTTAGAATGGTACTCTTTTAGGGGTGACATAAAGCAAAATGCACTCCTGGATTGGTCTCGTTTAGGGGTCTAATTCAAATTTTCCGATGATCATCCCCATCCTCTTCACATGGGATTCCACCCCCTCCCCCCCCCCCCCCCCCCCCCCCCCCCCCCCCCCCCCCCCCCCCCCCCCCCCCCCCCCCCCCCCCCCCACCCCCCCCCCCCCCCCCCCCCCCCCCCCCCCCCCCCATTGCACAGACAAAATGCAAAATGCCCATGTGCTCACATGGAGTGTACACAAAAATTGGCTGATCAGATGAAATACTATATTTTTTTCCATAATTAAACATTGATGACCAAGCATCGATCAAGATAAGACCCCATGATGGTCGGTTGCTATGGAGTTTTCACCCTCTACTTTGTTTGGTCACGTCACCACATGAGCTCGCGTCCTCAGCTAATGGCGTCTCCTGGATATTGCCTCACTTTGAAAACTTGTAAGTAGACTATCTTGTGTTATGTTTCATACAGTAGTAGACCCAATTCTTAATTGCATGTGTATTATTAAAATAGACACCCGGGGGCAAACTCTATAATCAGTGCCCTGACATTGTACTATTACACTTTTCATTCAACCGTTGATAATAAATAGAGGTCACGGCAATCTAAGTTTATACACAAGTTAACAGCTACATTTGGCTCATTTTAAATGTTAAAGTTTTTTGAAATCAAGCCATAAAGATACACGATTACTTGACTTGACTTTTACTGTCTACTAGAGAGTTTGGTTTAAATCATTGATGATCAATTTTCGACCCAAACAGTATAACTGAATTATTCACGTTAATTCTCCGCGGTCATTTTCAAGATATTGAATTTTCTGCTTTTAGTATTCAATTCGAAATCATTCTACACTTTTAATTCACTGAAAACAATATATTTCATCTCACAAAGAAGTAGGATTTTTATGTATCCTTTTTTGTTTCACTTTGAAGAGTTACTATTTTTAAGTTACTATTTAAGCAAATCATTGCACAATGAGTTAAAAGCTCATCTTACATGATTGTAATCGATGAAGATGTTTTTTAAAAACGGCACACTTGATTTTGAAAATAGTAAGCTTAAAAAACACAATAATTAACTTAATCTTAAGCTTCATAAACCGGCCGTGAAAGAAGGGTTTACCTCGGTGTAAAAACCTCACAACTGACGTAATTGTATCAATAACTTCGTACTAAGTTCTAAATATCTCTAAACCCTTTGCAGTACTAGACTGATGAATCCATATCTCTATGAATTATTGTGGTTATTTTGAAAATTAGCGATACAGTGTTGTTTGCATGCCTGAAATACATTAGCAGACAATGTTCATGTGTAGGAACGGAGTTAAACTTCACACTATACATCCAATTTTAAAAAACTATCATCACTTATCTTTTCCTTAGCTTTCTTCTGACATTATTCCAAAGTATTAAGAAAACTCAGTGAGTTTCCAACATGAAATTAAATATGGCGGACTTCGTCGTTTTGTTTGGCCAGTACAACGCATGTGCAATCAAATGATGAAAAGCTATTTATAGATAGCCAATTACCATAAATGAAGAAAGTTTTAGATGTGTCTAATTTTTACCTGAATCAAATCCTTGAAGACCTGAAAAGCTAGGCGTGTCTTCGAACATAGATATAATTTTATGTGTAAATTTATGTGGCCTCCGAAGGACGTTTTGGACGGGGACCGCCACTAGTCTTTCTCGTTTCTCTACGGAACTCTGAAAATTCTCTTTGCTTTGCAGATTCTTCCACTTATCTTTGACGTCTTGCACGGTTCTCTGCGATACACCAATTGCATTCACTGTTTCCGTTATCTCCTCCCTTGTTTTTCTTCTTGTTAGCTATGTTGTTGGTAAACTTTGATTGCAAAGTTGCAATATTTTTCTCCACTTGGTCAGTAAGGATTTCTATCTCCGTTGAAGAAAAAATTGCTTTCCTCTTTCTAGAGTGATTAGCGCTAGCAGCTTCTGTAGTTTCCATTTCTTTAACTATCTTTTTAAAAGCCAACACAAAGCTTAAAAACAAAACCAATTAAGAGCGTGCAAGGAAACATCGAGCAAGCCGCTCGCGTACAAAACTGGTTAAAACCGGTTTCGCGAGATTAATCCTGGGTTAGTTATTCCAGGGTTAATTTTCCTTTTGTAGAACGCATTTTTAATCTAGGATTTGTTAACCCTGGGTTAGCAAATTTAATCCTAGATTAATACTAATCCTGGGTTAAAATTAATCGGCTTTCGAACAATCGCGCCCATGGAGGTAAGAAAAAGGCTCATACAAGTAATGAAGAAATATCATACTGAAGGAAAGAAAGTGTTTATTAAATATGACCAGTTATTCATCAAAGGAAATACAGTACAAAGGACCAGAAGCATACAAGTCATATGCAACAAGTAAAATGATTGATAAATGAATTAACAGACATTAATTAAGGTTCGCTTTTCTTCTTTTGTGATTTTGTTTCTCTCTGCCTATTCCCAAACTCAAATTGAGTTAATGCTCAACAATATTCACTCCTATATGTTTGACTCTAGAAATCGCCAACATATTCTAATTTATTTTTCAATCATCTTTATTGTCCAACCAGGCAAAAACAAAAAATAGTTAATCAACTTTTTGTGTTTTGTATTTCTAGCATTCTATTATCTTTGTAACTTTTTCAGGAATTCTTTCTTTTATCTCGGTTTGCATCTTTGCTCCAAATTTGCATTTAAGAAAAAGGGCCCCTCCAACAAATAAAGGTTTTCACACAACCCTGACCAAAAGCTCAATTATTTTCAAATAAAATGTATTTATTTAAATGTACGAGGTTTTAAACAAAACAACTAAAATAAATAATATTTTTATGTGTTTGAGTAAACATAGTCATGGAACAAAACATAGTGAAGGGGTAATGACTCTTGTTCATCACTCGTGTGATACAACACGGAAGCTCATAGGACATAGGACAGTCGATTGTAATTAGTTTATGACGGACAACAATGGGAGGTTCATTATCCTCAAAACAGAAATTGGATCGAGCCCTTTTATTTTTGTTAACGTTTATAGTCCAAATAATCTAACAAAACAAAAACTTTTTTTGATGATATCCTGGCCTATGCAATCGATGAAATCGATGATCGATAACAATCGATGAAAATCGATAACAATCGATGAAAGTTAATCGATTGATATCGGAAATCGATGATCTGTCGATGACTGGACTTTGTGTGACTATCGATTGTTCATCGATTGCAACGTTAACTGATCGATTTTCATCGATTTTCATCGGATGTCTTCTTCAGGGCATTTTGTTGTTATAAGTCGTTAAAATACACTACTATGTCAAAAATAAAGCAACCGCCAGTGAATAATGTGGAACATGAACTTTATTGATCTTAAGACGGAATCATCATATGAACATTAACATAACCGGCAAAAAAACGAACGTAACAGGGTCCAATCTGACTGTTATTATACTAAATTATTAAATGTACGTCATTTAAAAACGGTGCAATATTTACTTTTGCACACAAAATGCATGTCATAAAATGCCATACAAGTTTAAGCATCAGAAGAAATACATTCGCTATACCTAACAAGGCAATTTCTATTTGGAGGAGTATTATTAGCTCTGATATATAGTTGAGCAACAAAATATCTATGTAACTACCAAGCATTTCCATCAGAAAGAAGAGATAAATTAGAAGAAAGTAGTAACGGTCTTTCTTTTCGTCGTAATAATAGACAGTAAGGTTGTATCCTAATACTAGACGACTATTCTGTTCCGCGCTACACCAACTTTTATTCTCTGGACGAAAACGTGTTTGGTGGACAAGAACAGATGCGTCGTTGTCCGTTGGGTTTTCTACAGATCCACTGGTGCTATGTTCAAGACGGTCACTGCATATTTCCGCAATCGGAGAATCATTGATCACAGTATCGTTATTTTGCATGGCCTTCCTTGCATCTTTCACTTTAATTATCAATTCTGCTTTCTTGCAGTTATTATTATAGGGGACACCCATTTCTTGTAAGACTTCTTAAAGTAGCCTAACCATCATATCTTCAACACAAACTTGCTTAAGGTATCAGGGGACCTTCGTTTTAGACCACTTTCTCAAATTTTACATTTTGATACCCAATGAAAGTTCAAGAATAGATCTACATTTTTGTAAAGGCTAAAATTAGTTAAACTAATTCTTCACCGAGAAATCGAAGAAAAACGATGTTTTACAAATGTAAATAAACGGAAACGAGCTGTCATCACTTCATTTACACTCCATTGCACTTCAAGGTCGTTGCATAGCAACAGCTAAATATAGATCATCACAACAAAGCACACCGATTACATGCGATCGTCAAGCGTCAATATTATCGTTCAGTTTTATATCGTTTAGTCTATCTTTTCGCTTCGTGTATTTAATAAACAGTTCTTTTAAGAACTATCAAATGTTATCTGCGTCGAGGAAGCAAAAAAAATCCAAGAAGAAGCCGACAACGAAGAGAAAGAATTCGAAGGCGCGAAAATTGTTCGACATTCTACAACAGAAAGAGCTAGCGGAAAGTGATCTGGGATCGTACTACAACCAAATTCAGAACTTTCCAGAGTCTTCAGAGCCCCCTTCAAGTGCTAGTTCACGAAAAATAACTGATTGCTCGACGGATTTAGTCATCAACAGTGAAATATTGCGAACGCCTTCCCTGACAGTGATAGACGGAGAAGTGCTACAAGATCGATTGTCGTCCTTTGTGACATGTAAACATTGTGGAAATGCAATCGAACTTTTAGAGGATACTAGCACTAGTCAAGGACTTGGAACGTTTATAAAAATTCAGTGCCCCAACAATTCTAATGAAGAAGTATTTCCAACATCAAGGAGACAGAGGCGAATATTCGAAATCAACAGAATGGCCACTCTGGGTATGAGACTTATTGGACGTGGTCACTCGGGAGCTGAAAAGCTCTTTAGTGTGTTTGGTCTCCCGCTTCCCGTAACACACAAGCCGTGGTCTGATCACACGAAAGTAATTGAAGAAAAATGCAAGGACTTGTGTAATAAAGACATGAATGAGGCAGCATGGGAGCTGAAACAAAATCTCTCGGCAGAAGGGATGGTTGAAGAATATTCTCTTGAGGAATGGAAAGACAAAGTTGTTGACGCTGGTGTCTCACTTGATGGTTCATGGTGTTCGCATGGCTGGTCAGCAACAAATGCTTGTGTGGCAGCGATTTCAACACATACGGGGAAAGTTCTAGATGTTGTGCTGAATGCAAAAAAGCTGAAACCAGGAGGGAAAAGGGAGAGATGTCAAAAATGGAATACTTGGAGTGGTATCTAACACATGAGCCAACCTGCTTTTTGAACCACGAGGGTACATCATCGGTAAGTTGTTTTGTTAGACTACATGTGCGGTTTCACATGTACATGTATACACCACCACTACTACTACTACTACTCATACTACTGCTACTGCTACTGCTACTACTGCTACTGCTACTACTACTACTCATACTACTGCTACTGCTACTGCTACTACTGCTACTGCTACTGCTACTGCTACTGCTACTACTACTACTCATACTACTACTACTCATACTACTGCTACTACTTCTGGAATTGTTTGTTCTGTATTTGCTCCCTGTCGAAGAGTTGGGCTATAGTTATATCTTTCTCCTTTAACTGAAAGGTCAGCTGTTTTACCTTTTCGCTATATGCTTCTTGTAGTACAGAATGCTCGACCATACTTTTAAGCAAGTCCTGAATTACTACAGATCCCTTTGTTTCAGTTGTGGATGTTTTTGTGATTGCAAGGAAGTTGCTATAAGATTGTAACGTTTTCTGATTCAGCTCTTGGGTACCTTCTCTCAGCATATGAAGGGTATTGATAGCCACGTTCGATATTGCAGAAACAGAAGAGAAAGCAGAAGAGAAAACAGCCTCGTGAACCTTTCTAGTGGTTTGGATGTCCTTTTCAGCAAATATTTTAACATTGGTTTTCACAATTGACTAAATAGCAATATCTAATTGCTTGACTTCGCTGACAGGGGACGCAGAGATTGTAGTAACACAGGAATCCCATATTGATATTCCTAACTTGGCGCCAACTTCCTTCATCACCTGCGTCTTTGTCTCAGATACAACCTGAGACAAAGGAAAATGGCACAATTAGAGACAATGTTTTTTTAATACGCTGGGTTTGCACAAGCTGTTGCATTGAGCTGACTGGCTGTATATTACCTTATCTCGGGTGTATTGGGTCAATAATGCAGAGGGCAATGAGTTTTCGTCGTCGATGGCTTTGGGCGTGAAGCACCAGATGAGGTACTTTCTTTCGTATTTTTAAAAAAGGCTGTAAGAGTTTTGCAACCTGTTTTGAAAAAAGTGAAACAATACTGAAAAATGGACTGACATACATTTTATAATAGAAAAATTATTTTAGCAGCAAAATAAAACTAACATAGAAATTCATGTCGCTAGTCGTGTCTCGAGATTATCACGGCGGTATTGTTTGTGGTTAACGTTTGTCACACTCTCTGATCTGCCATCATCAATGCAAAACACATTTAAATTACAGTGGAACCCGTTTTATACATGTTTATACAGTCAAAGCTCTCCTTGCGACCGCTCTCGTAAGCGACAAGCTCTAGTTACGACCAGCTTTATAAAACCCCGTTTGATTTGCCACCAAACTGAACAATGTAATGAAAAGTTCCCGTAAGCGACCGCTCCCGTAAGCGACCACTCAAAGAATCTGATATGAGTCTGTCAACACTTTAATAAAATACATTTCCCTTGTCATTATTCCAGGCTCTATGTTGTAATAAACGGAAGGTTTGATTATTTAGAGATGTGTGTGTGTGAATAAAATTGAATAAACAGAAGTTATGAATCTTTATAATGGGACTTGTTTTAAACTCTCCTGCTTTCTGATTAGAGTAGCTTCATTTTCAAACATTGTATAAGCTCTCTTATGCGACCACCCTGATTGTTTCAGTTCGTGGTCGATTACGAGATAGAGAGAACTCATTCTCGTAAGCGGCCAGCTCTAGTTACGACCACTTTTTCGAATTTCCGAGGTGGTCGCTTACGGGAGCTTCGACTGTAATACGCCCAAGTGTCTGTATTAACCGGGTGAACTTTGTATGAAAATTTCTTACTCGGTGAAAGAAAAAGCGGCTGGTATTAACTGCCCGGCCGGTAACTGGTCTCCTTATTTAAACCAGGCTTTCTTCTTTTGCCGGGAAAAAGTAAAGTGTCCATAATAACCGGGTGTCCATAAGGCCGGGTTACACTGTACATGTATAACTCGCCAATGCGAAGCTCAAATCACAAAATACTGAACCATCCCACTATTCACTTCATATGTAATCGATTTTCAAAAGAAAAAATTTCATGTCATATACACTTTAAAAGCAGAATTACAGCCCGTTCTAGAGAGGACTGTTCTCAATGTAGGGACACTGATCGAACTGCGATCCTCCTTTGTACAATGTGGGAGGATGACCTTTTGTACTCTCATGGGAGAAACAAATCTGGATATGAGGAGCCAAATGAATAATGCAACAACATTTAATTTGAGATTTATTTATTTATTTCGGAAATGTACCTGCCTAAACCACATAGAGCATATCCTGACTGAGATGTCATTACATATAATGGATATGGAGACAGTGCTAACATTCAAAGAGATTACTTCACTGGCTCTTAAATAGGAGAAGCTCAGGATCACTGACTACCGAAAAGCACTACTGAAAGTAGCCATCAAGCACTCTTCTGTGAAATGGTATGCATTTCGTATGAGAATGAAGAACATAGTTGTCCACCATCGGTCTTAAGGCTCCACAATATTGCCTCCACAATGTGGAAATATAACCTCCCACCCCTGCCTCAACCCCTCTTCGCAATGCTGGAACCGTGGAAATCTGGAAATCTGGCAATGTGGAAATATACTCTCACGGAAGTGAGGAAATGTGGTAATATACCTTCATTGCTTTAGCATTCTTTCTTTCGCTGCCTGGCCTGTTTTTAGTTGCATTTGTCAATGTGTCGCGAAAATTTCATGTCACATACGGTAAACCGGTATTGTAGTTTTTGAAATGTTTGAAGATTGTTACTCCTGGTTTCAGACGGAATTCGCGCCAAAATTTAGCAACAAACTTGTTTTGCAATGACCGAAACCTGTTTTCCAGGGACCAAAACCTGTTTTGGAAAAAGCAAATATCCACCTGTGTTGAGATATGGTCGTATTTTCAAGATGGCTATGCGCAAATCACCACTTAAGTGTCGTTTCCTGATAGAGTGTTCCAGACTCTTGAAATGGGGGTCAACCGATTTGGATAAAATTTACTGGAGAAGTTAGTCTTGATGGGATATTCCAAAAGCCAATTTGGTTTTGGATTCTGACTTGTAGTCAAGAGTTTCAGGGGGGGTGCCATTTTGGACTTCCAGATCATTAAAAATATTGTGTTTGAAGGGTTTGTTTGGACTGGTGCAAAACCAAACACACAAAATCTATTGACTAATCAATTGTATGGTGTGATTCTGATATAAAGGTACTTTCAATCCATATGTACTGATACTACATAGAAGCTTCTGGAGTGGGGCCTGGGACGAGTTCGGGCCAAATTTTGAGTGACTGACCACCACAAAATTCACTCTTATCATGTGTACTGATTTTTAAGATCAGCAAACTGGTTTCTTTCTACTCCAAACAGCCTATAATATCTCAAAGAGTATGTCTGAAAGAACATTTCTGGAAAGTTTTATCCTATTCCACCGAAACTTTCCAGAAATGTTATTTCAGACAAACTCTTTCAGATCATATAAGCTGTTTGCACCAGAAAGAAACCAGTTTGCTGATCTTAAAAATCAGTACACATGATAAGAGTGAATTGCAAAACTTTAGAAATTAATAGTTCTTACCTACCTAATTATTTGAAATTGAAACTTATATCAGGAGTTACCTCAATATAAGTAGAATGACATTCCATCGAGAACAAATTAGCCCACATAATTTTGAGGCACTTTAACCCATTCGCTCCTGAGGTATTTTGAGTTTTTTTTGCGATTTTCTGGACCTAATCACGCCGTAGGAAAATTCGATTACATATAAGGGGTTTCCATGGAAATGTTGATAGTTCTGAATGCCCGTGGGCTCGAGTTCTCGTGTGATCTGCCTTTTGTCATGGGATCTCGTTGGGGCCAGTAGTGTTAACTGTTTGAAGAGGCATATTTTGCATTTTTAGAGTGTTTCATAGCCATTATTCGCCACAGAAGCCTCCAGAACAGCATCATTAAGTTTGACTGGCGTGGTAGAGACCGTTCTCCTGGAAGAAATGAGGGGCGAGAAGCGATTTCACGAAGAAAGGTTGCTAGTCCGTTTTGATTTTCCAAAATGGCGGACTGAAATGTGAAATCGTCTCATTGGTTGTTCTGTGGTGGATTCCAGGACCTACAAAGGCAGTTTTCGCGACTTTGGACTTGTAAATAATGCAACTGGTGCATTATTTTGCCTGTAGGACTTTTCGGGTGTGCAGAAGGAAAACACTTGTTTGCAAAAGCAGTCCTAAGGAAATGGCTATTGTTCAGCGAGTTAAGGAAGAGAGAGGGCACAATTCACGAATATATCAAGAAGAGAGATGGACGTTTGCTGAGAAACAGTGCTCACAACCCATATTTTCTATCTGAAATAGATAAATACATTATGTACTAATTATATTAACACTTCTTGCTCACTTGAACTGATTTGAGATTATTTAAAGGTCCTGTTTGACTTGTAGGGGAATTCAGTTCTCTACTGCAGACATATTAGTAGACAAATTCCTCAAAATCATGTGAGTACATATCATTGTACAGCCATAGAAGATTTGTGATAAACAATTATTCCCCTCAGTGTCCGGTGAGCAGTGGTAGATATTTACATTACTGTGAGAAACCACCACCACTCACCTCCACTTAGGGGAATAATTGTTAACTATAAATATATAGCGCTAATGGTAAGCCAGGTCATTTGTGTTCATAGAGTGGAAAGGCTACACACATAATCTCAGTTCTAAGATAAATCCTTCCATCTAGCTAGTGGATAATCTATCTATCCCTAATATCGCTGCTAATATCGCTGCTAATATCCACTCATTGATGCAATTGCAGTCTGCGCTATTTTGATGGATATGATAACTTAGTGATTCTCACTAACAATATTACTGTTTAGGAAACAATATTTTTCTTAAAAAGAAGTGTAATTCAGCACATAATAAAAATGTTCAAAGCCCTTCTGCATGGACTGTAAAAATGCAAAAATCACACATAACTAATACATATTGTAGTTATAGTGCTTAAAATATTAAGAGCCCTACCATTGTCGTTATTCAATGATATTTTCCTTGATAATATTAGTTTTAATATATGACCAGATAAAAAGTTACATAATAATAAATAATAATAATCATAAATAGAGGTTATTACACGGGTAGTTGTGTAATACAGCTGGATATTTTTACGAGTCGTGCCGTATTTTGACGAGCCATAGGCAAGTCAAAATTCAAACAGACAAGTAAAAATATCCAGCCATATTACACAACTACCCGTGTAGTAAATTGTTTATTATACGACAACAAAATTAACAAAAAACAAACGTCTTTTTCGCTTTCTTTTTATTTGCGACCGGACAAAACAAGAAACAAACTGAGCGCGCGCACAAAATTGACGTGTCCGAATTCTAAAACGTGTAATACGCTGTCATATTTGTACTCGTATTTGTACTGTAAGATTACAAGTTGTGTAATAAATGACTGTATTTAAAGAGTCACACGTGACAGCTTACGGCGATGACCCCGTGGCCCTCTATCTAAAATTACATATAACAATATAAAATGTATTATTTATTTATAATTATTATTATTTTGCACTAAATATTAAAACAAATATTACTAAACAAGACTGAATTTCTAATCTAGTTACAGCTATTGCATTATGGCATGATTTAAGATATCATTTTGTGACTTTCCAGGCTACACAACCATATATTTATTGATTAAGTATCATTCTCTTGCAGAAACTGAACAAACGAATTGTAGCCCTTGAGATGGTGGACTGGGACGTCCATCAAAAGGCCAAGCAGCAGAAGTCTTACAAGATGCTACGATGAGTAGTGAAGAAAGCGACTTTGACGTTGATGAATCAGGCAATGAAAAACTGGATATATAATTAAAATGCTATCCTGGGAGAGTGATAAAGTAAAACATAAATAAAAGAAGGTTAGATAGGGCATACTCTAGATCACATACTAGGAGAGCTAGGGAAAGGATTTTGCCTCGAAAAGATATAGGGATGGTATCTGGCAGAGCAGTTCCAGAGAATTTGCCAACATGGGCAAAAAAGGAAGAGTGAAATAATTATCATAATGTCATTTTATTATTTCTTAATTATTTGTTATTCATATTCCAGTTATAACATATCCAAAAAAGCTTTATTACATGCTCAAATCGTAGCTTAAAGTTGGGAACTAAAGACACATTTTAATTTAGAGATTTAAGCACTCAATTAAAGTCGAAGTATATGTTTCATTAAGATAACTTTAAATATACTTTAGGGCCAATCTGCCATTTCGCCCTGTGTGTCTTGTCTCTGCTTGGCCTTAGTAAACGTTAAATCACTTCAACTTACAGTGAAAACTTGGGGCTGTTCACGCTTTGCATCTGACCTAATAATGTGTAATATATTGTAGATAGTTAGCTGACTAGCTTATTATAGCCTATACAGGTTAATTCTAGTCAGCTCGCACCTAATTATAATGATATTTTATTTTTGTATATTTTATTGTAATGTTTCTAATGGTGCCAAATAAAAAAGTGTCATTGTCATTGTGTCTGGTGGGGAAAAAAACCCAATGCTTTTCTTTTGGCTGTAAACAACCGATTTCCTTTGTGGAAAGCAAGTCTGGAAATTGTTTGCTATTTCGCATGTATGTTTTTAATTTGTATTTCTTTATTTCGAGAATTATTAATTACTGTTATCCAAATATATTGATTAAGACTGAGCTGTTGTGAAGCTGAACATCACAATACAATATGCCTGGAAGGAGTATACTTCCACCTCCATTTCCTTGTTTCTGTTACAAACGTTACACTTTATTATTGCTGCTTTGAAAAAATTGTTAACTGTACCTTTACCTCCTCTATTACCGCGATGTATATTACATTTTCTTCTTCTAATACAAAATTATTTGGCTCTTACATTAAATATGATGTAACGTCTATTTCCAAGATTTCGACCACTCAGAAACCAAGGCCACGATTTGTATAAAGGCATTAAGAATAATCCTCATCTTCTTTGGTATCTAACTGGTGAGATAGTACAAACTATTGGTTGGGAAGTAAGTGCTCCTAGGTGTGTGCCCCATCAGCCATGGACAAACCGAAAGCGTCATTGTTTGCTAAATGTACATAATATAATTATACTGGTTTTGATTTGGCTGAGAACGTATCCTACTTACTGTGTCTTGGCATATTTTGTTTCTATAAGTTGTTTTTGAAGAAGTATACCATATTGTTCCAATTATGTTTCTACACGACCAAAGACTTGTAAGTTGGCCCAACCTAGTGACCTTAATTTTAAAAGTCTTTCACTCCTGTAAATAGTTTTAATTGAAACATTTCCTTGAATAATTAGCATTTATATATCTATTTCTATTATATCTATATATTTATATTTTAAATTATCCTTAATTGTACATTAGTTAAGTAGTAATTCTGAAAAGCCCCATGGGGAGAATTAATAAAGTATTATTATTATTATTATTATTATTATTGGGCGAGATTTGTAAAAACAATGTACATGGCACATATTCCCTAACATTGTAGGAATGATAGACGCCACCATTCATCCAATTCAAGGACCGAATTCAAAGATAGTTTTATAGAGACAAAAAACGCCACTTTATGTCGTCCCAAATTATTATTGACCCCAACGGACTGATTGTGGTTATAGTATCTGGGTAAGTACAATATCTGCGGGGTGAAGTTAGCAACACATTCAGCTTTAAACTTCGCTCCTTACATTTGAACAAAGACAGTTGTTCCCAGTTGCCAAAAGAATGAATAGTGCTATCCGTTGGATAAATTATTACCCAGCTTATAAACTGATGCCGATGCAACCGAGGCCAGGTCTCTTCTCTCCTGTATATAGTAAAGAGAGATAATTAAGAATTGTAACAAAGAGCAAAAGAGCTGTATGATGACTACTTCATTTCTCAGCATCTGAACCTCTCCACAACTAATTTCCCATTCACACCAAGGCTTAGACATGTTTAAAAGTTGTTTAATCAAACTAGTTTAATTTGATTTGCCGTTCACACTGCGCGCGTCTAACTAAACAAGTTTAAAACCTTGCTTAGCCAAACTACCTCGGGGAGGATCGGCAATATGATTATTGTAAAAGAAGAACCCACACGCTTGTGTCCACATACAGAGGTTATAAAGATGCCTGCAACAAGACAGGCAATGAAGCTGGAAAGCAACAACCATACTTTCAAGAGCTTGATAACATCCTGGATGACAAACCATCAACAAGACCGGCTGTGGTAATCAGTTCAAATCAAATGGCAACAACAACAGCTTCAGAAGCGATGGCCTACGATATTGATCGAGATGACTACAATTTTGATGAGTGAGATGAAAACCAACTTGACAACCATTGCGATGAAAATAGTGGTTGTGTGGAAGGTGGCCTATTATCAAGAGGGACACTGGAAACTATATTTTGCCACATGACTTTGCATGTGACCTTGCATGTGACAGCTTTAATGATAAATACAAAATAACGACCATTTATACGTAGTTCATTACTACTCAAGACTTGGAAATAGGGCAAAAAGTGAATGATTTTTTTTATCAAAACTTTGTGAATTCATAGGTAAAAGGAAATGACGAAAGCCATCGAACCAGGAGCCATGAATGGATAGAATGGATGATTGTATGAGCTTCTTCATGGCATACCAACAGGAGGCAGATAATTTATTTTTAGAAGTAGAGAAGGAAAGGGAGAGGAGAGAGGAAGACCAATTATTTCTTCTAAGGTTAGCATCGATCTTGAAAAAATTAGTTCATCAACACACGGTACTGTTATCAAATTTGATTATTAAAAGCTTACCCTTTGTAATCTAGTTACAGTACGTATTACATATATTTTCATAGTGGTTTTCTTTCATATAAGCTTAATTCCTATAAATTGCCATTGTAATATTTTGTTATTTATTCAAAAATAACTCAATTTAAGGACGTTCGCGCGGAATGTTCACACGCATCTTTTCTGCGCATAAAAATATAGCTATGGCGTGACGCGTGTGACGTAAGCAAATCTGCCAGAGCGATGATACAAATCATGTAAACAAAAGAGAAAAACTTGCAGGCATTTAATATTCAGTTTTTTTCGGTCTCTTAAACTTCATATTGATGTAGTTCGCTAAGTCAATGATATGAGTTCGTTCTCAAATCGTGGCAACAAGGGCCGTTTTGCATAAAAAGTCAGAGTGCGAAAGACGAAAACTATTATCGCGGATGAATGTTTTGAATCAGCGTCGGCAAGCTCAAAATAATATTTAGTTACAAGCTGGTACAGTCAAAAAAATAACCTGCGCAGTCGGAAGATGAATCGTCGAGCTGGAATGCCGATAACCCGACCAGAGGAATTCCTATATATGATATCAATGCAAAAGCAGCAACAGATAAAGGATATAGTAAGTCGATTTTTGTTTAGCCCCGCGAAAAGGCAATACACAATCGATTGTGACGATCGATCGCAACAAAGGTTACCAAAGGTTACCATTTCCCCCAAAAAATATAGTATTTTTTAATTTTTATTTCATAAGAGTATGGTTATCTCGTCAATCTATTTTGTACGGTGGCCCAAAAGTTCACGGCAATTTAAATTTGTTCACGGAAATTTAAATTTGTTCACGGCAATTTCAACTTCGCTCACGGCAATTTCAATTTGCTCACGACAATTTCAACTTCGCTCGTTGCAATTTCAATTTGCTCACGGCAATTTCAACTTCGCTCACGGCAATTTAAATTTCAACTTCGCTCACGGCAACACTTCGGCGCGCGGAAGCCGGATGTGACGTAATTGATAAATAAATGCGGCAGGGTTCTAGAGAATTCCTTACTGATGTGATCAGTGATATTGCCAAAACCATGTTTCCAAATGGAAGCCCAGTGCATTCAACACTCTTGATTCAAAATGGAAATTTCAGAACTGTTGGTGAAATTGTTGCAGCCAGTCTTACACAAAATGGACCTCCTCCATGCTTCTTGGAAGAGGCAGTTTATAACACTTTAGTGAATCCAAATGTTGACCTTAGGAGTCTTATTTAGGCAGTAATTCTGAAAAGGCCCATGGGGAGAATGATTAAAGTATTATATTATTATTATTATTGATGCTGAGTGCCACCTGACACCATCAGAGAGGGAGCAAATCGACAAAATCAAGGGAGATCTTGCCAATTATCATGACATTATCATTGACCATGGATATACTGGCCCTATCAAGGAGGATAAGATCGATGACATCATTGGCTCTATTGTTGTAAGCATCATCATCAGAAGGTTGCTTTCCTTAGGTGAGTTCATGGAAGGCCTTAAAGCTTATGACTTGAATAAACTTCTCCTAAACAATCCAGAGTCATGCAGGCCCCTTTTTGTCAAGGGACATGTTGAGGTTGTTGATGCAAACTACTTAGTTGGGCTTTTGCATCCAGAATTATCTGACAAAGATACGCCCAACAGAGTTGTAGAGGATCAAGTTCTAGATAACTTCCAGGACTTTCTTCACAGTCTTGAAGATGAAAAGGTAACAGGCTATACATCAGCAGTAGCCTGGAATTATGATTCTTCTTTGGAAGATATTGCAGTTGATGAAGAGAATCCAGAAGAGAAGTATGAGAGTGCCAAGCTGTCTGCAGCGGGAATTATGAAATGGTTAACCGGACAAGAGCACCGAGACATAACAGGAAACAACATGAGAATAACAGTGAAGTTTAATCATTCATGCAAAGATAACAATCCAAATCACACAGTGTGCTTCCCTCATGTTGGTGCCTGTGGAATGGAAGTAACATTTCCTGTTCTTCACATGACCAAGTATGATGAATTTAAGGACATTTTTTTGATGGCATTCTGCAAAGGACAAGCTTTTAGTAGGTCTTAAGAACTGTAGGACAACCACCATCAATATGGATGTTTAAACCCCTGGTAGAGTCTACTGTTCAGCACTTTTATAGGAACAGTAGTCAGAGAACTATGTATATTACCATTACTTAAAGGGGGACTTAGTATCAAAATCATTCGTGTGACGTCATACACTCACCCTAAACATTCACTTCCATACATTTCTTTATGTTTAGTTTCTTAAACTCTTTCATTTCTTTCACACTAAAAGTTTGTGTGAAGAAGTTTTCTTACGTTGTTTAGGCAAAGGATTTATTTTCTAGCCAGTTTTGTTCATTGTAGAACAATACGTTGAGGTATTTCAATTACAAACAAACTATCCAGTTATTGAATGGCTTTTTGAGAGTCTTTCAGTATAGTTTCAATGACGTTTGAACTAAATTAAATATTGAACGATTTGATGCTATTCCCTCTTTAAATGGTGATTGCCCTTACATGATTACACTGTACTTGAGATTTTATTGTTCCAATGGTGATTACCATTACATGAGATTTTATTATTGTTACAATGTTATTGTTCCAATGGTGATTACCATTATATGATATTTTATTGTTATATTGCCACTACATTAGACATGATTAGTTAAGATTTTATTATTGTTACAATGGAGATAACATATTTGCCATTACTTGAGATTCTGTTATTTGATAATGCTTGAGAGATTCCATTGTGTGTTCTGTCATTCTGTTGTAGTACGATAAGATGACGCATGACTGACTAGTGTTTTAAGGCTATAAGAGACTGTTTATTTCTATTTTAGAGTGACATGTAGTTACACCTATTTAAAAAAACAAGTCAGTTGAAGATTCTGAAATCTGAGACCAAGCAGAATTGTGGGGGTTGAATTTTATTGTATTTGTTGCTTTACTTTCCATATCTCAATCGCTCAAAGGTGACTGCACATTCATTTATTCATTTTCTGTTGCAATTTTAAAGCCACTGCTCATACCCACAAATTCTTCTTCTTGGTCTAAGATTTCTGACTGACTAAGTTTATGAAATAGGTACATGTATATTTTATCTTCTGGATAAACATGTAAGCCGGAGAGATGAAATTTGTTGTGTTCTGAAATTTCACAATTTCATGTTATACTGTTAACATTAATAGATTCTTTTGTTTTCTATTGTTTATTGGTTGTGAATATTGAACAATTATCCACTACTCACTGACACTCAGGGGGATAATTGTATTAGTATTAACTACACAAGTGAGTAGCCAGTAAGTAAGGACCCAGGAATAGGGGGCCTGGCACCCAGAATAAAAAATGTTTGTATTAATTGCTTGCTTATAGTTTTCTCTTTCTCTCTTTTTTTAGGTTCTACTTCTTGTGAATTTAATTTCTAATATTTTCTTTTATATTTTGACAATTACCAAAAATTTAGGGTGCAGATGATCCCCATCCCCCATGCCCCATGCCCCCTCCTTATGCTAGCTTTTTGTGTATAATGTACTCAGTTTAATTCACATTGCATCATATGCTATGGGGGTTCTTGTGAGTTGGGTTCTTTCCTTTCTTAGTTACTTAGGGTTTTGTTGGGTATGTAACCTACAAGTAGGAGACCATGTGCCCTGTTGTTGTAATACCTGCCTTCAGTCAAATTTGTAAATAGTAATAAGAAATGTGTGCTCACCTGTATTACATACTATGAGTACCTATACAAAACTAAACAAGTGTCTGTATTTAGTTAAATTCCATTAACAGCTAAATTTGTAATCGTTTTATAAAGATTAAAAGCATCCTTCCAGTCATTTGGTATTGCTAGGTACAATAAGGCTACCAACACCACCATGAAACTCGGGTATAGTATACAGAGAATCCGGCCTCCCATTGACTGTATCAAATCTAGATTTTCTTATGTAATGAGTGTTCCAATTATCCTTTACTTCATCAAGCCCTATCTGAAGTACTTTTGCAAAGCAAAACCAAAAACATTCCTTCTGGAGAGGATCAGCCATGTTAAGATCACCTCTGTCATCCATATCTTTGAAGAAAGATATCCACCAAGATGCCCAGTTTTTCTTTAAAAAACTCCACCATCCCTCAATCCGTTGGTTGCGGGGAGATGGTACATATTTATGGGAATCTGGATCATCCCTAAAAAAGGAGTGTATTCCAGCCATAATGCCATTTTCTGTGCCCAAGTCAGTATATAACTCGAGGGGGCACCCTCCTTGCTCACGGACAGTATCCAAATAATAGGCACCTATGTTGTCAGGCAGATTGTTGGAGCGTGTGACATACAGCCACATAACTTTCCTACTAAACCCATCTATACATCCGTGGATAGGAAAGCCAAACGGCTTTAATTTGTCATACCCGTCAGCATGCCAAGCCTTATTTGGTCCAGGGCAGATATACTCCCATCTACGCAGCTTGTGTCTTTTCGTTGCTTCAACTCCAACGGGATCTAGTTCTCGGACAATTTCTTCTACTACGTTTCTAGGTACTCGTATTCTCTTCCGCTGGAGAGCATGCCAAACACTGCGGTAGCCAAGAGAACATCCAGGACCATCCATTATTTCCATGATTGAGTTTCTCAATGACTGGGAATTAAACTCCACCTTGTTTCTGCGAAGCTTGTACTGCTTCAACTTTCTTTTGAGTTGACTAAGACTAAGTTTTATGCTATGTTGTGTTCTTAATATGTGACGAATTTCTTGGTACTCGTGTCCTTTATAAAACAGGGATTCAAGAAGTGTTCTCTCCTCGTCCGCCATCTTAAAACTGCGCGCAAGGTGCTCTGGGAATGTGTATTTTTTCAGCTGACTGCCCGTGGGTCGGAAGTTGAAAGTTGAAGATTTCCGTGAGCAAAGTTGAGATTGCCGCGAGCAAATTTAAATTGCCGTGAGCGAAGTTGAAATTGCCGTGAGCGAAGTTGAAATTGCCGTGAACAAATTTAAATTGCCGTGAACAAATTTAAATTACCGTGAACAAATTTAAATTCCCGTGAACAAATTTAAATTGCCGTGAACAAATTTAAATTGCCGCGAACAAATTTAGATTGTCGTGAACTTTTGGGCCACCGTAATTTTGTATGTATTTTACTTTCGATCGACGGGGAAAGCGAGAACATAAGCATTGCAAAATATATATAATATATTGGTTTGAAATCTTTGAAGATTGATACTACATTTATTTATTTCATGACATTTGTCCTTTTTACAAGCCATGATACATTCTGGTCTTGGTAAAAGACACTTCAACTTCATGGCAGCTATAAATGTGCCAACAATCCATCACAAATCACTGAAAGCAAGAGAATGTGAATCGGGTGTTGGAATTGAAAGGGTAGTGCAGCTATATCAGCCAAGGAAATAACACTCTGTAGCCTTACGTCTAGGTAAGCACCTCAAAAAAGGATTTAAGTGAAAACCAAACTGTACATTTTAAGATAAATCAAATTCCTATATATGGTATAATATATATTCTCAAGGTTGTCATAATATTACACATACAGAGACTGTAAGTACAAAATACACGATTTTGGTCAGTAACATTATGCATTCCATGGGATGTTTGTATATATATTTTTTCTCAATTTTCAAAATTCTTACAAGAAATCTGAACATTTTGATAAATATTGGCTATATACTGGAACAATGTTTAAAGTAGACCTGGATTAACAATTAACAATTAAATAAAAAGTCATGAATGCATGCTTGTCAAAGGGTGGAGAGCGGGAGGATGGGTGGTGGTGCATTGTAGGTGGGAGATATAAACTCACACAATAATTTATAATCAAATTCCTGACTTTGGGGCTATTATTTAAGGTCAAAATGAGTTGCTTATTTATTGTAAAGACAGTAGATGAATATGGTCAAATTCCTAGGCAGTTAATCACGGTCAAATGCTGACATACGATGACCGCCCTAGAGCTACCAACCCCCCATATGTAAATATCAAAAGCAGTGAGCATTCAATTCAAATGTACATATCAAAAATGTTGATTGTTTCTAGGTCATGGATGTCTAATTGGGCAAAAAGCTGGTAAAATAACTCAATATGACACTCGCATACTCTCAATGTAGAGTGTGTGCAAGTTCAAAGGGTTTACAGCCAAGAAAACACAATTGCAGATTGGAAGTTCAAAAGCTATGGAAGCTGACTTCAAAAATATGATTAACAAAATTAACACCATAACGGATGATGACAGATCCACAATGGCAAAGATCAACAAGGAGTCAAAACATCCAATAAAAAATATCAGTGATATAAACTATGTCAAGAAAAGCCTACAATCGGCGTCAATTTAGTTTGAAACACTAACGCTTTGGAAATCATTGATAATGGCATTTTGTGGCGCATGCATAAAGTATTTTAACCCCCCTCCCCCCCAACGACAATGTTGATTAGTGGTGCGAATCGAACACAGTGATCATTGCTACCCTCAACACTGATGATGGGCGAGGGGGTTTGTACCATGACATGCAGTTAATGTGTAATTTAGTGCCATGTTTGGTACAATCAATCAGAATTTATATAGTTGTTTCATTAATATTGTCGGGGATTGTCTATGACGTATACACCCTAAATCGAGACAGGTGTTTGTGCACTAATCATTGTGATTTGTTCGTAAAATTCATTCTGTATACAAAGAATCTCTCAGACTTTGTTACTTTGAAAGATGTGCTATATATAAAAAGAAGCAGAGGTAGTATAGTAGTAGTGGATTTTTAGGACTTGACATTTTACGTCATTTATTACATAATGTAAGGAGTGAGACCGGGGTGGGGGACTACAGTCATTTAAAAAGCTTGAAATTCACATCAAATACAATATTTTCTTTTTTATGTATAAGTAGAGATATGTTTCTTATGTACGTGACATATGGAGGGATACCTAATATGGAGTGATATTTCTATGATTTTGTTATCTTTAAGTTAACGAAAGGAGGCATCAATCATCGCTTTACACTGTAATAATAATAATAATAATAATAATTTAATAATATATAATAATTTAATAATAAATGCACCAGTTTATCCGAATCACACTATAATTTATGTTACACTCTGTAAACGTCTTCAAGTAGTTGTAAATGCAAATTATAATGAGCATTATTAAAGTAATTACATTTTCGAAAACATCACGGAAAGTTTAATGAGTACATGTTCTCAAATGTTGTTTTAGACGTAACTCATTGAGTGATGGTTGAACACACGCCCATTACAATAAACACAACCTCGGATACATAACTCAAGATATCTCAAGACGTCTAAAATGAGCAAGAGCCAGCAGATAAATATCCATCAGGCGGATTGTGATCGTGAGCCCACGACAAGTATATATATCTCACGCACTTTCCAACAAGGAGGGCATTCGCTGATAGGGTTATTAATTCGATGGTTGTCCAGCTACAATTAAGCAGTGGTGTTGCTGTCTTAAACAACATACAAATCATGGCTGGCATTGTCATAAGGCTGTAATGTTTGATCGTCCTCAAAGGTGGCTCAGAAGTAAACAACGTTTGCTAGAGTGAGTGAGTGTTCACTTCTCGGACAATCACACCAACTACCACAGTGCGTGGGGCTACGTAAATAAAGAACACCAGGATGCACTGCATAGTGTTGGTCATCCTGACTTAAGAGGACAGCCAAGAATGCAACAATCTAGCTCCACCGTGCACTTACGGCATCGACTATCTACTTCACAGATGGAAGATGATTCTTCTGACGACGACATAACCACAAGTCAAATCAGTCTGTGAAAAAAGAAGAAAAGATTGTCAGCGTTTGAACTGTCGGAAATCATTGTACAGAAAGGTATCAAGACCCGATTGCAATTGCTAGTTCTCGCCGATGAACAAAAAAAGGAAGGGAAAACTGACGTTGCTGAATTTATTGTAAATCGTGGACCTAAAATAGTATCAGAGGTACTGAACACAGCGTGGGAAATGAAGCAGTCAAGAGAGACTATTGAGCGCCGACACAAAACAAGAATATAACTATTGTACGAGACGAAGGATGGGGATTGTGAGCTTGGATGCAACGGACAGTGGCACGAGTGCGCACTGCAGCTGCTGAATAATAACGTAATTGATGTCTCTAAGTTTCGGCAATCAGTCGGATTGTTGTTAGACAAAGAACGCGATACATATCGCGTAATCATGACAGTTGGACCATGCGACACCGGCAAAACGTTTATATTGAACCCGTTAACACGTATCTACAATACCTTTTCTAATCCAGCTTCGTCTACCTTCGCATGTTGGAGCTGACAAGGCAGAATGCATATTCCTTAACGGTCATCCACTCTAATTCAGTGGCATGATTTCCTACTGATGTTAGAAGGGCAGGCAGTTCATTTACCCGCACCGAAATCGCATTATGCAAAGGATCTGGTGTAAGAGGATGCCACGCCAATTTTCGGAACTGCAAAACGGCCGCTTGTGTACATGAAAAATGGAGTGGTAGACGAAATGCTTCAATGCTTCAATGCTCCAGCTCCTTGGGAAGCTCAAAAGGAACTTTTACCTTGCGGTAAATGTTTTGCATCGTTAATTTTGGGTTGTTAAGAAAATATCCTATAGGGAGTGGGGAGGAGGGGGATAGGGGGTTGAAGGGGGTCGGGAAGGGGGAGAAGGGGGGCAAGGAGAATTGGCTGGATAAGAATTATAGAATGATGCAATTAATAATAACGTTACCTTGCAATTACATGATATGACAAAATGAAGTTGCTTGATATGACGAATCGCTTAACCTTGTATGTCTTTCGAGAAACTTATAAGGTAACTATTATTAAATGCATTCATCTGGAATTTGTAAACAGTCTCCCCCCCCCCCTCCCCCCCCCCCCCCCCCCCCCCCCTCCCTTGATCAAGATGTGAAATTCAAGACACCACTCCTTGACTCCGTATAATTCAAAAAAAGATAGCAGTAATATTCAAACTCAAATTGAATATGTAAATTATGCCCGTGGAAATTAATTAATGCGTATATAAAAGAAATGACGCTCATTAAATATGCCACTTCCATCAAACCTAAAAGCTACGAGGGTCAGTCTTTCTTGGTGCAATAGCTTAACTCGGCTTGCTCGCCATGGCTCAGAATTTGACCGACGTTGCTGAACTTATTCGCACTGCTTTGGAATAATATCGTCAACCTGACCAGAGGTATATTTTCTTCTCGTGTGTTTGTTCAGAGCCGTTAGTTCATAGTTGTGCGGTCACACTTCGTTGGTTCATTGCATTAGTAAAGTTCGGCCTTCTTGGTCGGAAGTCGGTGTTTGGCCTTGTTTGGGTAGATTTTGGCATTACTGTATCTCTGTTAAGTTATCGTAAGTGGTTTCCGTTAGTCACACTTCGTTGATTCATTATTTTATTGAGGATTCTGTTAGTTGGACATGTCTAAATTGAATATTATAATCATTTCATCGGGCATTGTGGCGTATTTCGCAGTCTAAAATGGTGAAATCAGCGGGCTAAAATGTATTTTAGACCGCTGCTCTAAGCCAATCAAAAATAAGAAAATAACCCAGCCAGCCAATCAGAACGGTAAACCATTCAACTGTTCGCGCCGTTATTTCTTGGCTGGCAGCACTTTGACTTGAGTCAGCTATTGTTTTTGTGCTTTATAACGACAAAATGACTGAAAAACCTAACGAGGAAGCAAATTCACAGTCTTGTGAAACTCGAAGAAGAATGCATGCCCCAAAACACGAAGAAACAAACTTTGTGGGGAATGAAACAATTCATTGACTGATGCGCCGAGACACAGAATTGAGCAGCATTCTTCGCAGATGTTATGCAGAGTTTAAAAACAAACCAGAAGAAGGATCTCACACAAAGTGCCTTGACCGGTATCAGAGCTGTAACAGTCCGTAGTAGCTCCATTCCCGGCGACGAAGTGAATGTAAGTTTGTCTTCGTCGAGCGAAACCCGCTCAGTTCCGGCAATTTAATTATGCCAAACTTCCAGTTCAGTGATTGCATAATTAATTTTAACGCTTCCAAATTTCTTTGCTGTTAGTTTTCCTTTCAAGAGAACTTTCGTGCAAAGATTGTTTTGACAAATTTTGCAGTGTTCTCCAAAGTTTTAATTTAGCTTATGTACACATTTTTAACTGAAATAAATGTCGACACGATGTCGGCTGTGTTCACCCGGAGGCTCGGGCCAAAATGAGCCTGACTCGGGCCAAAAACATATTTACGCCCGCGACATCAACTCTATTGTTATATTGTATGATCTGAAAGTTCGGCCAGCATGGTCTGAAATATTGGTTTGTGTCATCTGAAAGTTTGGCCAGCGTGGTCTGAAATCTCAGCCTGTGTGGTCTGAAAGTTCGACCAGCGTGGTTTGAAATCTCGGCCTGTGTGGTCTGAAAGTTTGGCTTGTGTGATCTGAAAGTTCGGCCAGTATGGTCTGAAATTTCGGCCTGTGTGGTCTGAAAGTTCGGCCAGCATGGTGTGAAATCTCGGCCTGTGTGGTCTGAAAGTTCGGCCAGCGTGGTCCAAAAGCTCGACTTGTGTGATCTGAAAGTTCGGCCAGCGTGGTCCGAAATATCGGCCTGTGTGGTCTGAAAGTTCGGCCAGCATGGTCTGAAATATTGGTTTTGTGTGATCTGAAAGTTCGGCCAGCGTAGTCTGAAAGTTTGGCCAGCATGGTCTGAAATCTCGGTTTGTGTGGTCTGAAAGTTCGGCCAGCATGGTCTGAAATCTCAGCCGGTGTGGTCTGAAAGTTCGGCCAGCGTGGTCTGGAAGCTCAGCCTGTGTGGTTTGAAAGTTCGGCCAGCGTGGTCTGAAATCTCAGCCTGTGTGGTCTGAAAGTTCGGCCAGCGTAGTCTGAAAACTCTGCAAATGTGGTTCTGAGAGTTTAGCCAGCGTGGTCTGAATGTTCGGCCTACGTGGTCGTTTGAAGGTAGTTTGAAAGAATGCTCATGGTTGTGAATAGTTTCATTTTATTTAATGTGCAGATGCGAATCTGGTGGGTTAAAATATGTATTGATATTTATTGGAAGAGATGCAAAATTCTACCGTGAGGGGGTTTTAGAAGAAGTCAGGAAACTGGCAGCGTCTAAGTCCCTACTATTTTCCAAGGTTCATGCCTTGGATTGTTTGCTAAATCTAAATTAAAGATGGTGGCATAGAAAACGATGCACCCCAAAGCAGGGTATTTTCGACGTCGTTTTGGAGGCATTGAGGGAAATGATTTTGCCTTAACACATTCAGTTCAAGAAATGGGTGTCCGTGATTAAGTTCAGGAGAAGATATTAGACGCAATAAGTAAAGTGGATAAAGCCCACGCAACCCTCTCAACCATAACTTTTGGTCAAGTTGAAGTCCCCTCCCCCCCCCCCCCCCCCCCCCCCACCCCCTCCCCCCTCCCCTCCCTTTGTCAAGGTGTGAAATTCAAGACACTACTTGTTGACTTGTTGACTCCGTATCATTCATGCATGACGTGCATTCGTGCATGACGATCTGCTGTGGGATCAAAGGCTGATTGAAAGGCATTCCAGAATGCATTGACATCAACTGATAGATATCCTTCGGGAATATTAGGATGGAAGAAATCAACACCTTTAGCTCCTCGCAAAACTTTGCATGGTCATAATTTGCATAATTCCTAAATGTTTTGGTTTGAGCAGGAGCTTTCTTCCAGTTGAGTTTTCGCACACAGTATATTGGGTTTATATTTAATAGTAGGGCTCCCATTGATAGCAGTACGCTTTGTTCTGAAGGGACTTACCCTGTTTAAATAAAGGTTTCATTCATTCAAAAATATAGCAGTAATATTGAAACGCAATTTGAATATGTAAATTATGCCCAAGGGAATTAATTAATGCGTATATAAAGGAAATGACGCTCATTAAATATGCACTTCCATCAACCCACAAAGCTACAAGGGTCAGTTGCCCACCGCCCACCTCCCACGATCAAGCTGGGTTAAGTAATGCACACACACCATTGTACACTGCTCTCTGGTCTGGGTTTGTCCCAGGCCAGAGTTGCTTCCCATAACTCATTAATAACAATTCATAGCGCATAATAATACACTATTCACTATTCAATAGAACAACAATTATTATGCCAACTTTGATACTTTATTATATGTATGTAGATATTTATTGCCGGAACGTCTTAGCCATTTCAATGGCTTCAACATGAAAAGCCTTAAGTGTCATTGTCTGAGAAAACCGGGCAGAGTTGAAAGATGGGGGTCGGCCGATTCCTTTCAAATTGCTATCATTTATTACCTATAGGAATAGATTAAGAATGGTCGTATTTAAAGTTTGGTTCAGGCTTTTGCTCGAAAGTTGACCACCCCCCCTTTGTTTTGCATCAAAATCGCCCTGAAAGACGCTAAAATTTCGGGTCACTTTGGCGCTCTGTAAAACTCATATTACATGATTTTCTATGATACATTTAGTTTGGTTGTAATATTTAGCCTATGTAGAGCTGGTTTACATGCAATAATGGCAAATTTTCGAAAAACATCTTATTTTCACTTCGAGTTAAAAGTCAGTTGTCGACGGCCTTCGGCGGTCGACTAAATTTAAGCCATTTTATGGAGGTCCGTTCTTAAAAGTGCGGCAGTTTATTTTCTTAATTTAGCCATTTTTAACAAGTTTATTCTTTCCTTTCTTGATTTCCAAAAACTCTTACTCGGATATTTTCAACGACTTAGCGTGAGCAGCCTCCGACTCTTCAAGGTAGTCGGCTCTTTTTCCCGTCAAATTTTGTTTGTTTATCATCAATAAGTCGGACTTGGTTCTTCGTATACTGTCTTTTTAACCGCAAGCCACTCTTTAGTGCTTTAAAAGACCTTAAAATCTTACAAGAACATGATAAAAGGTAAATAGCTTCGTTTCACACATACTAATTAAGTCAATAAACACTCAGTCAGTCAATTTCAGCAGATTGTGTGACAGAAGTGTTTGATCGCGATTTTGCCGGGAAAACAAGGGTTTCAAGCTCTCGCTATGTACAACATATTACAATCCAATCAAAAGAAATATATGTATTAATGCCTAGATGGATTTATTCAGTAAATATACCATTATTAAATATTTGAGAGTTCGTCCGCAAATCATCATTTAGAATCTGTATGTCAACAGCGACACTAAATGAATACTAATTACTTCATTGAACATGGCCACGCATCACTAATTTAAATTTGGCTGTATTCACCGTTAAAGTAGCATTGGATTGCTGATACAATAGTATTGTAATATCTTGTAATCCAGTGAGTTAAAAATGATTTGATACAACAAATCAACAAACTAGTGTGTTCAGTTACAGACATAACTGGACTATAATAGTGAACTCTCACCAGCCAATCTCTCTACTGTCCAGTCGATGTCCAGTCTGATATTGCGTCAGTCCACGCACTGAGCCGGCCCCGTCCACACTAATCCGTTTTCGTTTGAAAACGCATACTTTTTTATCCGTTTTTAGCGATCGTCCACTAATAATAATAATATGTCGGTTCTTATATAGCGCATTCCACTGACAAACAATCAAATGAAAACATAGATGAAAACGGAGGTTTTCGAAAACGCTTTCAAAAGTGGAGACGTTTGAAAACGCCGCATGCAGGTCTCAGATCCAGGAAAAGATGATGTGACCGTTTCCCGAACCGGCAGTTTTTGTACCTTTTTATGAATAAATTAAACATTCAAGAGAGCTATATATATATTACTCTTACTTTGAAAAAATTGACCGTTCTCCGGAAAACGGCGTAAACCGGTCTGGATCTGCGCCTGGATCTATATTTGGTGCAAAAACCGAGCTTTTCAGAAACGCTTACGTCACAACTGGTTATGCAAGCCGCAGTTACCCGCAGGAAAAGAAGGGTATCTCCACAGGGCCCCCTAATTCATCAATAATTTCACAAAAATGCTAGTAAAAGAATAAAAGTAATTATAGAGAAAAAGCTTTGTTTGATTAAAACTCGGCATAATGAACGTTTCCAGCTAAAATTACAAATTATATTACATTATATTGTTTTTTGTTTAAGGGTTAGAGACTGATGTGAGTGCTTTACCGGCAAATAGACGCACGCGCTGTTTGTAGAATGAACGAGAATTCAAATACTGCTCGAGGCGTAGCCGAGTGCAGTATGAATAATTTCGAGTTCATTCTACAGCCAGCAAGTGCGTCTATTTGCCGGTAAAGCACGAACTAGAAGTCTCTAACTCATTTATTATTCAAACTGAATACACTGCAGTTGTGAAATGTTCAAAATATAATTTTAATCACGGTAAATAAAGCAAATATATATTTAACTAGATCTTCCGACGTCTCCGCTGGATATCTCCTCTACAACCATTCCAATTGCAACTATTCTACAAAGAAAACACGAATAAAGCATTTATTTTTTTGTTTTTAAGTCATAACAAGGCAAGTTTCATTCATCATTTTTCTTTATCACGCGCGCGCGCGCGGTGTATCGCGGTGTACCACGCGCGCGCGTGACAAAGAAAAACAAAAAGCGATATAATTACTTTTATTAGCATTTTTGTGAAATTATTGATTAATTAGGGGGCCCTGTGGTATCTCTGGCGCTATTGGAGCGTGCGTTGGGGGAGGAAAGGGGAGGGGGAGGGGGGGGGGAAGGAGGAACGGTGGGCGGGGAAGGGGGAGGAGGGTGTTTGGAATAAAATTACTTTTTTTAATTCAACGTGTCGATCGATCTAGCATTACTGCTAATTTGGGACACGACTCTCAACACTCATTTCTTACTACATTCTCTATTATGTACTATACACCCAACGCTCATCTCACTAGTTCGTTTTTAAT